>CM038728.1:3135639-3543139 GCA_021613375.1 Megaleporinus macrocephalus
TCTGGAAGAGAGACACAGAAAGAGAAAGAGACACACAGAAAGAGAGAGAGAAACAGAAAGAGAGAGACACAGAAAGAGAGAGAGATAGAAAGACAGAAAGAGAGAGAGGAGAGACAGAGAGAAAGAGACAGAAAGAGAGGGAGAGAGTGTGAGAGAGAGAGAGAGAGAAAGAGAGAGAGAGACACACATTTTCCCTTCAGTGCAAAACTGATCCCCACACGTTCTTCACCCGCTGTTCTCAACACGGTTCTCCATCCCTGGAGCTCAGAAGATCCAGAGTATACGACTGAATATAACGAGGCTGCAGTGTATGGATGTTTTCTATCTCTCCACCTTCGTTCCCTCCCTCCTGTCGTCTTCCTCCATCTCTCCTGACCTTGGAGAGTCGTGACTGATGGGGTGGAAGGAGCAGCATGACAGACTGCATATCTCCTCGTCCATATCTGAGTTCAGACTCATATAACAAAAACACTCCAGCAAAACCATGAACCTGGACTTCAAGACCACCTTCTAGTGACGAGGAGAGAGAACTGATCCAGCAGCAGACCAAGAGACCGTCTCTCATCTAAGGCCTTACCTGTACTGATGTAGAGTGCCCTCTAGAGGTCATTCCTGGTGCTAGCAGGTTCTTGGCCTAGTAGGACTGTAGTGGGGATATAGTTATCTTCATTGTCCCAACCATCTGCTGGCTGTCTTCAGTGAACGCAGTGCTCGGTTCTGATATAATTTTGTTGGGCTTAGAACGGGTTCGGACTCAGAACTTGATGATGAGGTTCTGATATAATTTTGTTGGGTTCAAGTCTCAAGTTCAAACTCAGAACTTGATGATGAGGTTCTGATATAATTTTGTTGGGCTTAGAACGGGTTCGGACTCAGAACTTGATGATGAGGTTCTGATATAATTTTGTTGGGTTCAAGTCTCAAGTTCAAACTCAGAACTTGATGATGAGGTTCTGATATAATTTTGTTGGGCTCAGGCCTGGTTTGGACTCAGAACTTGATGATGAGGTTCTGATATAATTTTTTTGGGTTCAAGCCTCAAGTTCAAACTCAGAACTTGATGATGAGGTTCTGATATAAGTTTGTTGGGCTCAGAACATGTTTGGACTCAGAACTTGATGAGGTCCGCACATAATTTTGTTGGGCTCAGGTCAGGTTCGGACTCAGAACTTGATGATGAGGTTCTGATATAAGTTTGTTGGGCTCAGAATGTGTTTGGACTCAGAACTTGATGAGGTCCGCATGTAATTTTGTTGGGCTCAGGTCAGGTTCGGACTCAGAACTTGATGATGAGGTTCTGATATAATTTTGTTGGGCTCAGGTCAGGTTCAGACTCAGAACTTGATGATGAGGTTTGAATATAAGTTTGTTGAGCTTGGGTCAGGTTCAGACTCAGAACTTGATGAGGTTCTGATATAATTTTGTTGAGCTCAGATCTGGTTCAGACTCAGAACTTGATGATGAGGTTCTGATATAATTTTATTGGGCTCAGATCTGGTTCAGACTCAGAACTTGATGATGAGGTTCTGATATAATTTTATTGGGCTCAGGTCAGGTTTGGACTCAGAACTTGATGATGAGGTACGGCTATCATTTTATTGGGCTCAGATTGGACTCAGACTCAGAACTTGATGCTGAGGTTTGGACATACTGTTATTGGGCTCAGATCTTGTCCGAACTCAGAACCTGAGGATGTGTTTCGGGTATAATGTTGTTGGGCTCAGGGTCAGGTTGGGTTTAGACGCAGAACTTGTTGATGAAGTTCAGACAATTTTGTTGGACTCAGAACCTGAGGATGAGGTTCGGGTATAATGTTGTTGGGCTCAGGGTCAGGTTGGGTTCAGACTCAGAACTTGAGGATGAGGTTTGGACATACTTTTATTGGGCTCTGGTCTTGTTCGGACTCAGAACTTGATGCTGAGGTTCTGATATAATTTTGTTGGGCTCAGGGTCAGGTTGGGTTCAGACTCAGAACTTGATGATGAGATACGGCCAACATTTTATTGGGCTCAGATTGGACTCAGACTCAGGTATAATGTTGTTGGGCTCAGGGTCAGGTTGGGTTTAGACTCAGAACTTAATGATGAGGATTGGACTTAATTCTGTTGGGCTCAGGTCTGGTTATTACTCAGAACTTGATGATGAGGTACGGCTATCATTTTATTGGGCTCAGATTGGACTCAGAACCTGAATATGAGATTCAAACATACTTCTGTTGGGCTGAGATCAGACTGAGGCTCAGAGCTTCATATGACATTAAATTTTTTCACTCGGTTGAATCCAGATGTAATTCTGTCGTGTTCTGTCCGGCTCGGGGTGGTCCTCAAAGCTCCATGCTGTGGGGTCAGACTCGGACGGAGGACTCCTCTGTTGTATTTGAGGTTGGACTGGATTTCAGCTCCGCTGCTCACCAGTTCCAGACGTTGTTGTTTTTTTGCTGCTAGCTCCAGACGTGTTGTGACAGTTGAGCTGATGTGAGCTCAGCAGGAGGCCATGTTATTGACCAGCACCAGATGACATCGGGCTCAAACGGGACAAAACTAAGAGCATAAACAGCCCCCTGCGTCTAACTGCCTGCCCCCCTGTCCGTCTGTCTTTCCACTTTTTCAGGCAATCTGTGATATCAGACCTTATCTGTTCTACTGACTCCCGTTCTAGATCTAAATCATATGCATGCATGAAACAGGCACGCCAGCAGACCAAACACTATTAATATTAAAAACCAAAGGAGAACATGTGACAGAGGGGCTGCAGTCTCGTACTCACTGAGCAGGTTTGGTTTCTCCTGCTGTGGCTGCTCAGATTGATCAGTCCAGGTCATGATCAGACGAGCTGAGTCAGGTGTGTAAAAGGAGCCGCCACAGCATTGCAGATAGACTTACACTCAGTATATATATATATATTGCACACATGCTCAGTACACATCCTTGTTTCTACACTCAGTGTCTACACTACTTTGTTCTACTCTGTTCTTTAAGGATCAGGACCCCCCACAGGACCACCACAGAGCAGATACTATTAGGGTGATGGGGCATTCTCAGCATTCACACAAACCATCATCACATAATACCTGCTATATATATATATATATATATATATATATATATATATATATATATATATATATATATAATATATATATATATATATATATATATATATACACAAGGTTCTGTTTAACAGTGAGTTTAACTTACTTTTACTTATTTTTATATTATTATATAAATCGACAACACTAAAAAACCTTTAAATGCAATTTGGTTGATAATAATAATAATAATAATAATAATAATAATAATAATAATAATAAATGAATTTAACATTGTTGTGTAATAACTATATTCACAGCAGCGTTATACTTAATAAACCAAATAGACATTTCAGGTCTATTTTATTGTGTCTTTTGTTACAGCTTAATAAAAAAAATCATTATGACAGCAATTAAAATAAAAAAATAAAATCTATTTCAAAGTGCTTTTTCATTTTTCTTCCTTCTACTGTGTGTAACATTAAACATCACTATTCTGTTTATATTAATCTCATACACAAATATTAGATATACTGTATATTTGCAAGTTTAAAAAAGTTTTTATTTTGTTTATATATATAATACACACAAACATATGTATGTATATAATATTTAATTAATATATGTATATTCTTCTACAATGTATTTTGTTTTTCTTGAGAGGATTTATAGAGACGTTATTCTGTATATATATATATATATGATTAGTAATTATAAAATATATTATTGTACATACATATCATATAATATAATTAATATAAGTATTTTTGTTTTCCTGTACAATATGTATTTATTTTTTAATGACTTAGAGAATATATTTATATATTTAAACAATATTTATAAAAACAATTAATAGAATTGTCTATGTCTTTTTTATTTAGAATATATTAAACCTTTATTAAGTATGTAGAATGAATATAAAATTTATTTTTACCTATATTAGGTATGTATGTATGTATGCAAAATAAATGTACCTGTATTTAGTATATATAATACTTTTACCTACATTAAGTATGTATAATGTTGTAAAACATATTTACCTGTATTAAGTATTATACCTCATTTTTGTTATTCATAATCAAACCTCAGTGTTTATGTTGATAATAAACTTGTTGTTCGTTTATTGTCCAGTAGGTGGTGACATTGAGAAGCAGTTGAGCAGAAAGAGGCTGTGAGCTCAGCAGCTGAGAAACACCTGCTGTTATGAATTATGTATTAGTTCATGGATTTTTTCATGTTATACACTCTGTTTCACTAACATGCGATTGTATTTTGTGGGTTTTAGATAAATGCATGCGAAAAGCAGCAGTTAGCAAGATTTAGCTATGAAACTGTGTTTGTATGTGTGTGTATCTGTTAGCAAGTTGTGTAGTTTTGGTGTCAGAGTTAATTTTAGAGAACGGCCTCCAGATAACTTCCTAACAAAGCTGGAATACTTTATATCATTGGTGTCTCCAGCATAACTATGACGTTGTGTGCCATTTTCTGGTCGCTTTGCACTCATGTTAGCAGTTCCAGGCCTAAACTGGACACCAAAAATGAAGTGGATTGAAAAAAACTTTGTTGAGGAAAACAGAAAATGTTGAAAACTTGTATTTTTCTCTATAAACTTTTATTTCGTATTTTTTAACTATATAAAAAATACTTTTATTTACTTCAACTTATATTATACTTTGTGTATTTTGTATAGATTTTTTTCATATTATTTTTTTAATTTATTATCTATTTCATTGCACACTATAACTGTCTGTTCTGCTGTGCATATGACAATAAAACTTTTGTAATGTTTCCACTGGATCTTTGATGAACCATTAAGCCACCAAGAGATAAAATATGAGCACGGCTATTTGAAATGATAAAGAAATGAATGTATTTAGTCTATTGTTAAACTTCAACACTAAAGGCAATTCTGACAATGTTTAGCATACTTAGAATATTGTTCACCTGTATGAAGTATGTAGAATGTATGTAAAATACATTTACCTGTATTAGTTATGTAATATGTGTGTAAAATACTTGTGCCTCTAGTAGGTATGTAAAAGGTATGTAGAATATTTTATGTTTATTGAGTATTTACAATGCCTGTAGAATATATTTTCCTATATTAAGTAAGTATGTATAATGTATGTAGAATATGGGTAAATAGGGTATGTATTTTTTCGTTTATTAAATATGGAAAGTGTATGTGGAATATTTTTACCTATATTAAGTATGTAGAGTGTATGTAGAATATGTTTACCTGTATTAAGTATGTAGAAAGTAACGAGAATAAATGTACCTATTTTAAGTATGTAGCATGTATGTAAAACATTTTTACCTGTATTAAGTATGAAGAAAGTAACGAGAATAAATGTACCTATTTTAAGTATGTAGAATGTATGTAAAATATATTCACCTGTATTAAGTATGTAGAATGAATGTAGAATATATTTACCTGTATTAGGTATGTAATATGTATGTAAAATACATGTACCTATAGTAGGTATGTAGAATGTATTTAGAATATTTTACATTTAAGTACATAGAGTATATGTAGAATATATTTACCTATATTATGTTTATAGGATGTATAAAGAATATTTTACATTTATTAAGTGTGTAGAATGTATATAGAATATATTTACCTATATTAAGTATGTAGAATGCATGTACAATATTTTACCTGTTTTATGTAGAATGTATATAGAATATATTTACTTATATTAAGTATGTAGACTGTATATAGAATATATTTACTTATATTAGATAGATAGATAGATAGATAGATAGATAGATAGATAGATAGATAGATACTTTATTGATCTCGGAGGAAATTTAGTTTTTTTTCTTTTTTTTTTAGATATTAAGTATGTAGACTGTATATAGAATATATTTACTTATATTAGATAGATGATAGATAGATAGATAGATAGATAGATAGATAGATAGATAGATAGATAGATACTTTATTGATCTCGGAGGAAATTTAGTTTTTTTTCTTTTTTTTAGATATTAAGTATGTAGAATGTATATAGAATATATTTACTTATATTAGATAGATGATAGATAGATAGATAGATAGATAGATAGATAGATAGATAGATAGATAGATAGATAGATACTTTATTGATCCCGAAGGAAATTTAGCATTTTCTTTTTTTAGATATTAAGTATGTAGAATGCATGCACAATATTTTACCTGTATTAAGTATGTAGACCATATGTACAATAAATGTACGAGTATGTAGAATGTATGTGAAATATATATCAATTTTAAGAATGTAGAATGTATGTAGAATTTATTTACCTATATTAGGTATGAAATAACAAATATAGAATGTATAATGTATTAAGTATGTAGAATGCATGTGTAATATGTCTATCTATATTTAGTATGTAGAATGTGTATAGAATATTTTTAGATATCTTAAATATGTAGAATATATGTAGAACATTTAACTTGTATTAAGCATGTAGAATGTATGTAGACGTATGTAGATGTATTTACTCCTTTATTAAGTATGTAGAATTTATGTGGAATATTTTAGCTATATTAGTTATGTAGAATTTATGTAGAAAATGTATCTGTATTGGGTATGTATTATGTAAAATTATTATATTCCTTCTGATTTGTCTCCAGAAGGTTAAAGCTTGACACCGCCTGATAAAAAAGTGATTTTTTGTTTTAGTTAGATGAACTGCTGTTATCATGTTGATTGAACTGAATGTCTATTACAACCAAATGAAATGTGTTCTAAGAACTTCAGCCTGAATATGAATATTAAAACTTAAAATCATGTGTTTGACTAATAAAAAAGAGACTTTCCAGACAACTGTTTATATACTACGCACGTTCCCGACATCTGATGTTAGTACTTGGTCATCTTTAAGGGTTAATGGCACACATACATCATTTTAAAACTGACTTTATCTAGTCCTCACCATTGCGCTAGCTAGCTAGCGTTCGCTGTCTTAGCTGAAAACTATGTAGCCATTAGCTAACTGACTTTTGCACAGCTTTTTGTGACCGACAGGTGATCTCGTTACAGTTAAATAACCTCCAAAAGGCGTTTTATAGTTATAGTTTAAATAAAATACCACCTAAACATGTGCACACTTTTAGTTAGCTAACATATGTAGCCACGTACATGGTTAAAATAGTGAATGGCACATTAAACATTGATTTAGCTAGCTGGCTAATGTTACCTAGGTTAGCTGCCCTTATAGAAAATAAGTATACTTAAAGTTAATTTTATTAAGTATACTTTATGCGGTTACTATACTAATGTCATTGTACTAGTAGTAAACTCGTATATGTACTATTTTAATACTTCTTGGGACTAAATTGGCCACTTTCTAGTTTTTAAAATTATACTTTTAAGTACACTTTAAGTGTAAGAGTAGTAAACCAAGTATAAACTAGTTTACATCTTTTGTACTGCAACTACACTAAAAGTAATTTTAAGGGTTTTACTGTTAGTTTACTAGCTTGTACGATTTCTTTAAGTGAACTAAACATAATACTTATAATTTACTGCTTATATTATTGTTGTACTTTAAAGTATATGACTAGGTTTAAGAGTTTTTTCTACTTAAAATAGAACTTAACAACGTTTACTTACTCACCAGTGGACACACGTAAAATAAACAAGACACACTCAGATTAAGAAACATATTAGTATCTTTATAAATCTTTATAAATCAAATTTTAAATAAATATTGTACTGGATGTGTTTTTGTGCAGAGCAAGAATACTTACTTCTACTATCTCAATCAAAAGATTAAGTACAAGTAAAGACCAAATATACTTAGACTGTTCTATACTTGTTAGTATAACCCCAGCATACTTAAGTATAACTGTGTTTAGTATATCACTGAGAAGTACATCAAAAGTAAACTGAAAGTATAATCACTTCCTTTTAGTTTAAACGAAGTAAATTAATGCTACACTTGAATAAACTTCTTTTTTGTAAGGGTATTCTAGTTAGCTAGCTAGAAAGTAACTGTGTTATCAGTTGATTCCTGAACATTAATACACTTAGTTCACGTGTGGCTCGGCTAGCTAGCTATTTTTTTTCGCAATTTTCGTGTCTCTGTTTTTTGTTTGTTTTTTTGTTCTTGAAAGTTTAAGACAGTAAAAAAGAGAATAGCGGAGTTAGCTAGTTAGCTATCTGGCTAGCTAATGAGTAACTGTCCATCTCAGTGTGGACGAACGGTTTGCGAGGAAGCTGTGTGACTTCTTGGGAAATCTGAGACTATTAGCTGGCTGGCTAACTTATGTTAACTAAATGTTTTTTCCAAGCTGTTTTGGAGCATTTCTATTGGTCCGTTCATCGTTAACTCTTTACACACTGTAAATGGCAGGTGCTGCTTTCAACTGATGTAGAAAAAAAAATAGACAATACGAGGAAACATGTTTTTCTTTGGACAGCGAGGAGCTTTAATGAGCTACGACTACAGTAGTAGTAGGTAGTAGATCTAGTTACAGTTAAATAACCTCCAAAAGACGTTTTATAGTTTTAGTTCAAATAAAATACCACCTAAACAAGTGCATATTTTTAGTTCGCTAACATATGTAGCCACGTATATGGTTAAAATGGTGAATATTGATTTAGCTAGCTGGCTAATGTTACCCAGGATAGCTATTCTAGTTAGCTAGCTAGAAAGTAACTGTGTTATCAGTTGATTCCTGAACATTAATACACTTAGTTCACGTGTGGCTCGGCTAGCTAGCTAAATTTTCTCAGTTCATGTTCGTGTCTCTGTTTTTTTTTGTTTTTTTGTTCTTAAACATGAATATTAAAACTTAAAATCATGTGTTTGACTAATGAAAAAAAGACTTTCTAGACAACTGTTACATACTACGCATGTTCCGAACGTCTGATGTTAGTACTTGGTCACCTTTAAGGGTTAATGGCACACATACATAATTTTAACACTGACATTATCTAGTCCTCACCATTGCGCTAGCTAGCTAGCATTAGCTGTCTTATCTGAAAACTATGTAAGTTTGCCATTAGCTTACTGACTTTTGCACAGCTTTTTGTGACCGACAGGCGATCTAGTTACAGTTAAATAACCTTCAAGGCGTTTTTTAGTTTAAATTTTAAGTTTAAATTAAATACCACTTTGTGTCACCTAAACATGTGCATATTTTTAGTTAGCTAACATATGTAGCCACGTATAGGGTTAAAATATTGAATGGCACATTAAACATTGATTTAGCTAGCTGGCTAATGTTACTCAGGACAGCTATTCTAGTTAGCTAGCTAGAAAGTAACTGTGTTATCAGTCGATTTCTGAATAATTAATTTAGAATCATTAATTTAGGCTAGGCTAGCTAGCTAGTTTTTCGCAGTTCAAATTCGTTTGCTTTTTTGTTCTTGAACGTTTAAGACAGTAAAAAAGAGAATAGCGGAGTTAGCTAGTTAGCTATCTGGCTAGCTAATGAATAACTGTCCATCTCAGTGTGGACGAATGGTTTGCGAGGAAGCTGTGTGACTTCTTGGGAAATCTGAGACTATTAGCTGGCTGGCTAACTTATGTTAGCTAAATGTTTTTTCCAAGCTATTTTGGAGCATTTCTATTGGTCCGTTCATCGTTAACTCTTTACACACTGTAAACGGCAGGTGCTGCTTTCAACTGATGTAGAAAAAAAAATAGACAATACGAGGAAACATGTTTTTCTTTGGACAGCGAGGAGCTTTAATGAGCTACGACTACAGTAGTAGTAGGTAGTAGATCTAGTTACAGTTAAATAACCTCCAAAAGACGTTTTATAGTTTTAGTTCAAATAAAATACCACCTAAACAAGTGCATATTTTTAGTTCGCTAACATATGTAGCCACGTATATGGTTAAAATGGTGAACACTGATTTAGCTAGCTGGCTATTGTTACCCAGGATAGCTATTCTAGTAAGCTAGCTAGAAAGTAACTGTGTTATCAGTTGATTCCTGAACATTAATACACTTAGTTCACGTGTGGCTCGGCTAGCTAGCTAAATTTTCTCAGTTCATGTTCGTGTCTCTGTTTTTTTTTGTTTGTTTTTTTGTTCTTAAAAGTTTAAGACAGTAAAAAAGAGAATAGCGGAGTTAGCTAGTTAGCTATCTGGCTAGCTAATGAGTAACTGTCCATCTCAGTTTGGACGAATGGTTTGCGAGGAAGCTGTGTGACTTCTTGGGGGCTGGCTGGCTAACTTATGTTAGCTAATTGTTTTTTACAAGCTGTTTTGGAGCATTTCTATTGGTCCGTTCATCGTTAACTCTTTACACACTGTAAACGGCAGGTGCTGCTTTCAACCGATGTAGAAAAAAAAATAGACAATACGGGGAAACGTTTTTCTTTGGACAGCGAGGAGCTATAATGAGCTACGACTACAGTACTAGGCCTCTTAGGAATTCTCCGAGCGGGTCCACGGCTGGTGTCAGCAGAGGTAGCTGGTGGCTGTCGTCTTCCATTGGAAGCGGTTCCTCAGCCCAGTGAGACGGAAGTTAAGAGAAGACAATGGAGGTTCATGTGTTGTTCGCTGCACGGAGAGTCTCTAATTTCGCTAATTGCTGTGCTGCTGAGCAAACAGCGGCGAGCGGGCAGGAATTGGCCGGCTCCTCCAGCTATCGCCCCAGGGGGTGGTGTGTAATTTGGGGAAGGTGGGGGACTCGCTCCATCTTCGACGCTAACACGTCCTGGGTCAACCCCCCTCCTCCTCCCCTTAGCCCAGCACTCCTTTGCTGGCCCGCCCCATGCGCACCAGCTTTATGGCAGATGGTGCAGGGCCGGTCCCCCTCGACCCCACCCTTCCTTCCCAACCCTGAAAACTATTGTGCCCCCGCTGCATGTGCTGTGTTAGGGGGCCACAACAACATCCCACTGCCCACTCTCTTTCTACTGTTACTACGCTGCGGCAGAGGCTACGCTGCTAATGCTCCATGCAAACAGATTTTTATATACAATATTCAAGAGTCACATTATTATGACCACCAGTTTGCAGCATGGACAGCAGCTAGACGGACCTGGAGACTCAATAAGGTCCTGGTAGGTGGTCACAGGTATCTGGAGGTATCATGCTGACTGCAGTGCATCCCACATCTGCTGGAGGGAGCGTGGAGGAGGATCCATAGAGCCAACACCACCATCCAGGTGGGCCCACAGATGCTCAACTGGTTTCAAGTCTGGGGAATTAGGGGTCCAGGGTAGTACTTGGAAGTCTTGGTCAGCTCTTCCAACCAGTGTGGGTCATTTCTAGTCGTGTGGTGTGTAGCATCACCTTGCTGGAAGATCCCATCCACCCCAGAGAAGACCACTGTATCAGCTCCACTGACCATACAGGACCTCCACTCACTGTTGATACAGTGGACAGTGAGTGGAGGTCCTGTATGGTCAGTGGAGCTGATACAGTGGACAGTGAGTGGAGGTCCTGTATGGTCAATGGAGCTGATACAGTGGACAGTGAGTGGAGGTCCTGTATGGTCAGTGGAGCTGATACAGTGGACAGTGAGTGGAGGTCCTGTATGGTCAATGGAGCTGATACTGTGGACAGTGAGTGGAGGTCCTGTATGGTCAGTGGAGCTGATACAGTGGACAGTGAGTGGAGGTCCTGTATGGTCAGTGGAGCTGATACAGTGGACAGTGAGTGGAGGTCCTGTATGGTCAGTGGAGCTGATACAGTGGACAGTGAGTGGAGGTCCTGTATGGTCAGTGGAGCTGATACAGTGGACAGTGAGTGGAGGTCCTGTATGGTCAGTGGAGCTGATACAGTGGTCAGTGAGTGTAGGTCCTGTATGGTCAGTGGAGCTGATACAGTGGACAGTGAGTGTAGCTCCTGTATGGTCAGTGGAGCTGATACAGTGGACAGTGAATGGAGGTCCTGTATGGTCAGTGGAGCTGATACAGTGGACAGTGAGAGGAGGTCCTGTATGGTCAGTGGAGCTGATACAGTGGACAGTGAGTGGAGGTCCTGTATGGTCAGTGGAGCTGATACAGTGGACAGTGAGTGGAGGTCCTGTATGGTCAGTGGAGCTGATACAGTGGACAGTGAGTGGAGGTCCTGTATGATCAGTGGAGCTGATACAGTGGAGATTTAAGAAGGTGGGTTTAATATTATGGTGTGTATGTGATGGTGATAATTCTGGTAGGAGGTGTAATGACAGGTAACTTGGTGTAGGTGTTTTATAGGGTTCTAGATAGAACCTGTTTGAAGAAACTACTGCAAAGAACTTTTTAGTTATGGAAGTTGCTCCTCAAGTCTTCATGGTTCTAGATGGAATCAATAGCTTTACTAAAGGACCCTAGAAGAACCATCATTTGGTGTACCATTAGATCCAATAACCACAGTAATGGAACCTCTGGTTCTAGACTAGGGAGGCTGTTTTTTCAAATAAATATATCTTTCTATATAAACTAATATCCAAAATGTTCCGACCGGGTTCTACAGGAATGCCGAGCATGTCCAGGTACCGCCGTACGTATAGCTTTCGGATCTACAGTGTCCCAGCTGCCAATGATCTGACCACAACAAAGATGGTGACACAGCATCGCTCTGATTGGTCGGGGTGGTTATGTAACCGCTCGGAGACTTTCTGCTCCCTCTGGTCATCTCAATAACAACGGGCTCGGGTCTCCAGGGGCCCACGGCACACGCCGGACCTTCCGGGGGTTCAGAGCCCCCGGGACCTGAGGGATGGAGGGAGGGGCCAGAGGTCGCCGGACACTGCGGACAAGGCACGAGTGGGTGAGGGGAGGGGTCAGAGGGACGCGGGCCGGGGTCATCGTGTTTGCATAGCATTGACACGGGGTCAGTGACTGAAAGGGTCTCCTCTTTGAGCCCTAAAACAGCAAGGTGACCCCCGGAAGGTCCGGCACACGCCAACCAATCAATCATGGAGGCCGGGCATTGGTCAGTGCTGATAGTGCGGACTTAGAGAGCCTTCCAGTACGCCTTCCGATAAACGAATGGTCAGTGATTTAACTCTTTAAAGCCCACAAACCTACATGTAGGGGGCTTTTAGAGGTGGACGTCTGGTTCCATTCACCTCCACTGTGAACAGATCTGACTCAGTGAGTTTCCCCAGAATGTGGTGTTTCAGGCCGAACCTCTCAGAATGATTTTGTTTAAAAATTTAATTATATAGAATTTTGGAAACCTTGGTGGTATTGCCCTTTAAAGTTAAGTATCTTTATATTAATTGCATGTAATTGTTGCAGCCCTGCAGCTTCGGGTGTTTCATCAGTTTGTTTCTTTTCTGTTTTCATGTCGGACGAGCTAAAGAAGAGAGGGAGGGAGGAGGGAGGGAGAAGAAAAAATCAATAGTTGTCCTGTATGAGGAATGAGGAGAGTATAGCAGAGAGAGAGAGAGAGAGAGAGAGAGAGAGAGAGAGAGAGAGAGAGAGAGAGAGGAGAAGAGAAAAGCAATAAAAAAGAAAAGAAAGGAGGATTGTGAGAGAGAGAGAAAAAGAGAGAAGAAAGAGAGAGAGATGATGAGGAGGAAGAAAAGACAAAGACAGGATGAGATAGATAAGAGAGAGAGAGGAAGAGAGAGGGACAGGGAGAGGAGATGAGAAAAGGAAAGAAAGGGAGATAGTGAGAGAGAAAGAGAAATAGAAAGAGAGAGAGAGAGACAGAAAGAAGAGAAAAAGGTAGAAACGGAAAAAGACAGGAAAAGTAGAGAAAAAGAGAGGGAGGAAGAAAGATGGAGAGAGAGAGAGAGAGAGAGAGAGATAAAAGAAAAGGAAGCAAGAGAGGAGGGGAGAGGGTTTCTCAGTGAAGAGAAAAGGAAAATGTTCTTTACATCTCTCTCTCTCTCTTTCTTTCTCTCACGTTCTCTATCTATTTCTTTCTCTCACTCTTTCTCTCTTTCTCTTCATGTCTATCTCTCATTCTATCATTTATCTTATTCTACAGTTTGTCTGTTTGCTTTGCTATGAATTAGAAAACATACAAGAGCGAGAGAGGCAGTGGGAGAGATAGAAAGAAGGAAAGAGAGATCTAAAGAGAGAAGGAAAGAGAGAGAGATAGAGAGAGAAGGAATGAGAGAGATAGAGAGAGAGAGAAGGAAAGAGAGAGAGATAGAGAGAGAAGAAAAGAGAAAGATAGAGAGAGAAGGAAAGAGAGAGCCAGAGAGAGAAGGAAAGAGAGAGATAGAGAGAGAAGGAAAGAGGGAGAGATAGAGAGAGAAAGAAAGAGAGAGATAGAGAGAGAAGGAAAGAAAGAGATAGAGAGAGAAGGAAAGAGAGATAGAGAGAGAAGGAAAGAGAGAGATAGAGAGAAGGAAAGAAAGAGATAGAGAGAGAAGGAAAGAGGGAGAGATAGAGAGAGAAAGAAAGAGAGAGATAGAGAGAGAAGGAAAGAAAGAGATAGAGAGAGAAGGAAAGAGAGAGATAGAGAGAGAAAGAAAGAGAGAGATAGAGAGAAGGAAAGAGAGAAATAAAGAGAGAAGGAAAGAGAAAGATAGAGAGAGAAGGAAAGAGAGAAATAAAGAGAGAGAAGGAAAGAGAGAGATAGAGAGAGAAGGAAAGAGAGAGATATTGGGAGAGAAATTAAAGTGACAGAAAAAAATTAAAAGAGACACAAGAAAGAGAAAGTGAGGGAGAGAGAAAGACAACAACTCTACATAATATACACCATAGAGAGAGAGAGAGAGAGAGAGAGAGAAAACAAGAAAGAAAATGAAAGAAGAGGGAGAAAGAAAAAGAGAGGTGAGAGAACCAGAGAGGGGGAAATGGAGGAAGAAAAGAAAGCAAGATTACAAAAAGTAAGAGCAACAGAGAGAGAAATGTAAAAGAAGAGAGCGAGCAAAAAATAGATGAGAAAAACAAAGAAAGAAGACAAGAGAGAAAGTAAGATAAGAGATAAACTAAAAATGAAAAAAGGGTGAGAGAAAGATAGATGAGAGATAAAAGAGATGAGTGAAAGAGAGAAAGAAACACAAAAGAAAAGGGGAAAAAAGAAACTGAGATTAGAAAACATGAAAGTGACAGAGGGAGAAATGAGACAGAAAGAAAGAGAGACAGATGAGAGGAACCAAAATAAAGAGTGAGAGAGAGCAGAAAAAGAAAGAAAGGAGAATGCAAGAGAGAGGGAAAAGAGAGAAACAATTAGGATGAGAGTAAGAGCGACAGAGAGAAAGATAGAGAAAGGGAAAAATAGATGAGAAATGAGGTAGAAACCGAGGTAGAAAGACGGAGGCAGAGAGACCAAAAAGAAAGACCAGAGAGAGAGATCAAAGAGAAATCAAAGAGAATGAGAGACCATAGAGAGAGAATGAGAGAGAGAGAATCAAGAGAAAAAGCAAAAAAAAACGAGAGAGAGGAAGAGAGAGAGACCGAAGTGAGTGAGATCAAAGAGAGAGAGAGACCATCAAAAGAGAGACTAAGACAAATAGCAAGAGAATAGAGACCAGAGAGAGAGAGACAAGAGAAAGAGCAGAGAAAAAAGAGTGACAGAGGTAGAGAGACAGAGGAAGAGAGAGAGACCAGCAAGAGAGATCAGAGAGAGAGATCAAAGCGAGAGAGACAATCAAAAGAGAGAGAGACCAGAGAAAGAGAGTGTGAGAGAGACAAGAGAGCAAAGAGAGAGATAAAAAAGCAAAGCAGAGAAAAGGAGAGAAACAGAGGGAGAGAGAGAGAAAGAGAGCAGAAAGAGAGACCAAATAGAGAGAGGTCAATTATATCAAAGAGAGAGAGCAGCAAAAAAGAGAGACAGAGAGAGACAGAGGTGGAAGAGAGGAAGAGAGACCAGAAAGAAATACCAGAGCGAGAGATCAAAGAGAAATCAAGGAGAATGAGAGACCATAGAGAGAGAATGAGAGAGAGAATCAAGAGAAAAAGCAGAGAAAAAGAGCGGAAGAGAGAGAGACCAAAGGGAGTGAGATCAAAGAGATCAAAGAGAGAGAGAGAGAGAGAGAGAGAGAGACCATCAAAAGAGGCAGAGAGAAAGAGCAAGAGAAGAGAGACCAGAGAGAGAGAGACAAGTGAAAGAGCAGAGAAAAAAAGAGTGACAGAGGTAGAGAGACAAAGAGAGAGAGACAAGCAAGCCAGATCAAAGCAAGAGAGACAATCAAAAGAGAGAGATACCAGAGAAAGAGAGCGAGAGAGAGACAAGAGAGCAAAGGGAGAGATAAAAAAACATAGAAAAAGAGAGAGATAGAGGAAGAGAGAGAGACCATTAAAAAGAGAGACAGAGAGATAGTGAGAGAGAGAAGACAGAGAGAGAGAGACCGAGGTAGAAAGACTGAGGTAGAGAGACCAAAAAGAAAGACCAGAGAGAGAGATCAAAGATATCAAAGAGAGAGAGAGCATCAAAAAAGAGAGACTGAGAGAGAGAAGAAAGACACACAGAGAGAAACCGATGTAGAAAGAGAGACAGAGGAAGAGAGACCCAAAAGAAAGACCAGAGAGAGAGATCAAAGAGAAATCTAAGAGAATGGGAAACTATCGAGAGAGAATGAGAGAGAGAGAATCAAGAGAAAAAGCAGAGAAAAAGAGAGACAGAGGAAAAGAGAGACCAAAGTGGGTGAGATCAAAGAGAGAGAGAGACTATCAAAAGAGAGACTGAGAGAAAGAGCAAGAGAAGAGAGAGCAGAAAGAGAGAGAGACAAGAGAAAGAGCAGAGAAAAGAAGAGCGACAGAGGTGGAGAGACAGAGGAAGAGAGAGAGACCAGCAAGAGAGATCAGAGAGAGAGATCAAAGTGAAAGACAATCAAAAAAGAGAGAGACCAAAGAGGGAGAGAAACAAGAGAGCAAAAAAACAGAAAAAGAGAGAGATAGAGGAAGAGAGAGAGACCAGCAAGAGAGATCAGAGAGAGAGAGACCAGAGAAAGAGAGTGAGAGACAAGAGAGCAAAAAAGAGAGAAAAAAAGAGAAAAAGAGAGAGATAGAGGAAGAGAGAGAGACCAGAAAGAGAGACCAAAGCGAGAGAGACAATCAAAAAAGAGAGAGACCAAAGAGGGAGAGAAACAAGAGAGCAAAAAAACAGAAAAAGAGAGAGATAGAGGAAGAGAGAGACCAGCAAGAGAGATCAGAGAGAGAGAGACAATCAAAAAAGAGAGAGAGACCAGAGAAAGAGAGTGAGAGACAAGAGAGCAAAAAAAGAGAGAAAAAAAAGAGAAAAAGAGTGAGATAGAGGTGGGGGGGCGTAGTTTGGGAGGGGCCGTTCTGGAGCAGTGGTCACTCCGCTTCTGCCCCACCTGCCCCGGCCCTCTGTCTCCCAGCAGCGGGGGTGTGAGTGAGGGAGCGAGGGAGCGCCGTCTTCTTTCGCTCCGTTAAACTCGGCCTGACAGCGCAGAGAGAGAGAGAGAGAGAGAGGGAGAGGAGAGAGGAGAGAGGAGGAGGCAGGCGAAGGGAGGGGTCCCCCCAACACGCACACACACGGACCGGACCCTCCCCTCGCTCTCGGCCAGTGGGAAGAGGCAGAGAAACGGTAGCTTCTCTCCCCCCTGCTCTCCTCTTTCATCCCTCCCTCCCTCCTTCCTTCCCTTCCCTTCCCTTCCCTTCCTCGCAGCGTCTCTCCTCCTGTCCTGACCGCCACACCTCTGCTCTCGTCCGCCGCTGACCACTGCAACGGATGCCACGAGGTACTCTCTCTCTCTCTCTCTCTCTCTCTCCGTCTCTCTCTCTTTCCCAAACCCCTCTCTCCCTCTCCTTCCTCCCGCCTGGCTGCCGTAGACTGTTGTGTGTAACTTTTCCGTGCTCGGTTGTGCCAAAGACCCGAAACGTGGACCCAGAAAGACCCCCTGACCGGCGAACATGTGGTGAAAGGCGAGCCCCTGCGCCGTGTCCCCCCACCATCCCGTTGGTGGATCGTTAGAAGCCTCGGGACCGGGCGATCGATGGGAAGTCGCAGGTGTACAGATGCCACATGGTCCGCTTTATGCGGCAGAGTCGGTTCAAGAGTTCGTTTCCAGATTGTTTCTTGTTCGCCGATGACTTTTTCAAATTTGGCGTCGCCTTCAATTCTCAATTTTGGCCCAAAGCTGAACGGGCTGCGCCGAGGAATCATCCCTAAAGGGGTCCACATGGCAGGTCGGGGCTGGGCAGGGCACGCCGCCTCCGGATAATCTGGGGTCACGTTTGGAGAAATTTCGGCAGCTTTTCCGGCAAAATTTGGGTCGAATTTCGACAAATTTTACACCGCAGGACCAATTTTAGTTTATTTTTAGTTAATTTAAGGCTGGTTTTACCAGTGACGCCAAGGTTCTGGCTCTCTGGGGCCGGCCTGGGTTCACCAATGACCTGCCCCGTCTTTGGTGTTGATTTTTGGTGAAACCAGGTCAGTTGTTTTGTTTTTTGGTGTGCCAAGCTCAAAATCAGAGGTTGTGGAAGGTGATGGAGGATTGGTGGATTGGGGTGGGTGGGTGAGTGGATGAGTGTGTGTGGTGGTGGTGGTGGTGGTGGTGGGGGGTGTGGATATGGGGGTTGGGGTAAAGGAGGAAGGGTGGGTGGGGGGGGCGTGAGCTCATATTTCATATCCACACATGACGCTGTTGTTTTTTTTTGCCTCGGATGGCGGCGTCTGAAGGGGTCCTAGAGTTTCGGCTGGACTTGCTGACCATATGGTTTCCAAGAACCTGTTCAGGATGACCACCCAACCACAAATTATAATATATAGTATATAGTATATATATATATATATATATATATATACGCCAAATAGACCAATAATACCAAATACATAGCAATTCATTACCAAACAAGGTTCGGTGTTCGGTCTACTCAAGACCACCGAACCATCTCTTTGAGGCTAATTGGTGGGGTATAAGCTTCCATTGCTTGTTAGCAACGTTAGCCTTGGTAATGGAACTAAAGTCCCGCCTGACAATGCTGGGACGCGACGAGTGCCGAGCGAAGCCGTTCCAAATGGAAAAGGCGGTGGGCTCGACCTCGCGGCCCCCCGTGCTGGCCCCAGTATTGATTACTTAATTGTATTATTTGTGGAATACGCCTCGGCAGGCTTTTTCTTCTTCTTCTTTTTTTTTTGTGGGCCCAGCGTGTTTGCGCTTGGTCAACAGAAGGCCGGAGCGGCGGTCATCTTTCAGCGCTGCGTCCTCTCGCGCCGAAGGTTGAGGCGGGTCAGGTCAGGTCAAAGGTTAATAGGTTTTACCCCAAGGTCACACATGAGGCGATCGAGGAGAGGAACGTTCAATCAATTGGCCCGAAGCCGCCTCGATCCCGGTCAAACGACCCGGCGCTCCGTTTGGATGTTTTCAAATTGAATATATGCAAATGAGATGGTTTGAAACGTAGCGTCGCCGCCCAGTGAAAAACAAGAGTCAACTTTACAGGAGAGGACAAAAACCATTTTCATTTTCTATGGAAGTCAATGGAACCAGAATTATTTCCCAGCTATTTTGGAGCATTTCTATTGGTCCATTCATCATGAAATTTAGGGGTTTTTTTTTATTAATTGCAGTCCAAAGAAAAACATGTATCCCAATTTTTCTTGATTTTCATTTTTCTACATCATTTGAATGCGACAGCTGCCGTTTACTTTATCTTAAAATTTCATGGTTAATGGACCAATAGAAATGCTCCAAAATAGGGTGGAAACATTTCTGGTTCCATTGACCTACATAGAAAGCCAAGACGGTTTTTGGTCTCCCCTGTAAAGTAGTGATTTTGGGTATACTTGTTTTTCTTTGGACAGCAATATTTTATATTCATATTATATATGTTTATTTATAGTTTTTTTTATTAGATGGGTATCATCAGTTACCCCAATAATAAATTTAAACATTTGCCAGAAATAATAGAAGTCAAGGACTTTAAAAACTAACAAAGTGTAAACAACAGCTGTCGGGTTCGAATAATGTAGAAAAATAAAAATCGACAATTTGAGATACACTTTTTTTTTAACAGCTGTCGATACGCCATTCCCAGACAGGGGTGGTGTTGAAAACCAGGGGTCTTCATACCTACAGCACCCACCAGTGAACTTATACGTGTCTTCTGAGTTTATATATCTAATGGTGATGTTGATAAAAGTCAAAGATTTAAAAAAATACAGTACAATAAAAGTCAACGGGCCATTTTACACTATTTACTTCTATTGTAAATCAGTTTTTAAAGTCCTTGACTTCTATTATTTCTGGCAAATGCTTGAATTTATTATTGGGAGTAACTGATGGTAGCCATCTAATAAAAAAAACATATATAAACAAACGTATATTGTTCCAAATCTGAAGACAAGTGTATATTTGTACACGTATATTGGCCCAGTAAGCAACCCGTTCTTGCAGATTTTGCTATTCTGTCTCCGTAACAGACTCAGATTATAGAAACATACCATATAAATCGAAAGAAGATATGAATATAAAATATTGCTATCCAAAGAAAAACAAGTATACCCAAAATCGCAGTTTTACAGGAGAGACCAAAAACCATCTTGACTTTCTATGTAAGTCAATGGAACCAGAAATGTTTCCAACCTATTTTGGAGCATTTCTATTTGTCCATTAACCATGAAATTTTAAGATAAAGTAAACGGCAGCTGTCGCATTCAAATGATGTAGAAAAATGAAAATCAAGAAAAATTGGGATACATGTTTTTTCTTTGGATTGCAATGAATTAACAAAACCCTTATTAAATCAGTTGGTCGCCGTAACTTAGGGAAAGAAAATAGCAGATTTTAAATGTAAAAAATGTAAGTGTTACTAAGTAAAATACAACATTTTTATTATTCTTTTTTGCAGTTTAGTAAGAATTTTATTATGTATTTCTATAATAATGTTGCGCACAGATTTGAACCTAATGCACTTAAATGTACATGCAATTTAATTAACAATGTCAAAGACAATTTATGCAATGACTAAGCAAATAGTGGCATATTGAATATAAACAGGTGGACGCTAATGCTAAAAAAAATGGTGATGTTCCAATATAAGATAAATAAATAAATAAATAAATAAATGAATAAATAAATAAATATTATAACAAGCTCAAGTAAATTACAACTATTTATCAGCTTATATTCCAGGAAATTTTAAATGTGGATACGTTGCTCCCAGACAGTGGTTGTAATGGGAACCAGGGGTCCTCATACCTACAACACAAATATACACATTTTATTTACTATCAAACCCACCAGTGAACCTACACATGCCTTGTGAGTTTATATATCTAACGCTGAGTATGATAAATTTGAAAAAAAAAAAAAAATTCCAGGGTCTGTTTTGCTTTACCATGCCCAGCGGGTATACCTCCACCATGAACACATTTCAAAAATTATGTTTTAGGTCAAAAAACTATCATCTCAGGCATCAATCAGCATATTTATAACTATTTTAATGTACTAGACGTCTGGTTCCATTCACCACCACTGTGAAGAATTTAGTTACAGTTCGATTATAAATACATTTCTCTAGAGTGGAGAGTTTCGCTCCAAACCACTCTCAGTGACTTCACATCGGAACCACTAAATTTTGCAGAAATTCTGAAAAATTGGTGGACTTTACTACTTTTACTACTTTTACCTTTACTACTCTACTACTTATGTTAGTGCTAGCGCCTTAAACCATTATCGTGGTCTCTCGTATTGTGGGGTATCAACATTGGTCTAGTAGGTCGAGTGCTGGCACTCAGGCCTTGTCCAATCAGCAGCCACACCTTCTCGAAGCTCAGCGTGGTTTGGAGAACGTGCTAATTGGCCAATTATGGCTCCATAGCGTAACAGATGCTCCAACTGGCTGCTACTTCACTGAGAGCGGAGAGGAGTTCTGCTCATTGTTGCCAAATACACGCTCCGGTTTAGGACCCTCGAGTCACATCAGCTCTTAAACTCCTAAATGATCCCAGAGCAAACTGGCTTTAGAGCCACAGTAACATAGAGATACTCAGCAGTACATACAGTAACATAGATACACTCAGCAGTACATACAGTAACATAGACACTCAGCAGTACATACAGTAACATAGAGATACTCAGCAGTACATACAGTAACATAGACACTCAGCAGTACATACAGTAACATAGACACTCAGCAGTACATACAGGAACATAGATACACTCAGCAGTACATACAGTAACATAGACACTCAGCAGTACATACAGTAACATAGAGATACTCAGCAGTACATACAGTAACATAGAGACACTCAGTAGTACATATAGTAACATAGACACTCAGCAGTACATACAGTAACATAGAGACACTCAGCAGTACATACAGTAACACAGACACTCAGCAGTACATACAGGAACATAGATACTCAGCAGTACATACAGTAACATAGAGACACTCAGCAGTACATACAGTAACATAGAGATACTCAGCAGTACATACAGTAACATAGAGACACTCAGCAGTACATACAGTAACATAGAGACACTCAGCAGTACATACAGTAACATAGATACACTCAGCAGTACATACAGTAACATAGAGATACTCAGCAGTACATACAGTAACATAGAGACACTCAGCAGTACATACAGTAACATAGAGATACTCAGTAGTAAATACAGTAACATAGACACTCAGCAGTACATACAGTAACATAGAGACACTCAGCAGTACATACAGTAACATAGAGATACTCAGCAGTACATACAGTAACATAGACACTCAGCAGTACATACAGTAACATAGAGACACTCAGCAGTACATACAGTAACATAGAGATACTCAGCAGTACATACAGTAACATAGATACTCAGCAGTACATACAGTAACATAGAGACACTCAGCAGTACATACAGTAACATAGACACTCAGCAGTACATACAGTAACATAGACACTCAGCAGTACATACAGTAACATAGAGACACTCAGCAGTACATACAGTAACATGGAGATACTCAGCAGTACATACAGTAACATAGAGACACTCAGCAGTACATACAGTAACATAGAGACTCTCAGCAGTACATACAGTAACATAGATACTCAGCAGTACATACAGTAACCTAGACACTCAGCAGTACATACAGTAACATAGAGATACTCAGCAGTACATTAACCACTGTAAACATCATCACCACCACTGTAAACACCATCACCACCACTGTAAACACCATCACCACTACTGTAAACACCATCATCACCACCACCACTGTGAACACCACCACCACTACTGTAAACACCATCACCACCACTACTGTAAACACCATCACCACCACTACTGTAAACACCACCACCACTACTGTAAACATCATCATCACCACTACTGTAAACACCATCATCACCACTACTGTAAACACCACCACCACTACTGTAAACATCATCATCACCACTACTGTAAACAGCATCACCACCACTGTAAACACCATCACCACCACTACTGTAAACACCATCACCAGCACTACTGTAAACACCACCACCACCACTGTAAACATCATCATCACCACTACTGTAAACACCATCACCACCACTGTAAACACCATCACCACCACTGTAAACACCATCATCACCACTACTGTAAACACCATCACCACCACTGTAAACACCACCACCACTACTGTAAACACCATCATCACCACCACCACTGTAAACACCACCACCACCACTGTAAACACCACCACCACTACTGTAAACATCATCATCACCACTACTGTAAACACCATCATCACCACCACTGTAAACATCACCACCACCACTACTGTAAACACCATCATCACCACCACTGTAAACACCCACTGAACCCACTCCAAAGGACTGTTTACACCTCAAACACTGAATTAAGAATCATTAGTTCTCTTTAGATTATGTTATAATAAAATCTGTAACAGGACACACCAGATATTTACGGTGTCAAAAAAATGACTTGACTGGCATTACGCATACTAAAGCTCCTAATGTACTTAAAGTATTTGGACATATGGCATTAAAACACAATTTAAGACAAATTTAACTCGAAATGTAAATTAATGTAACCAGATATTTTAAATTAAAATTTCATGATAAATTTCAAGTTAAAATAAATATAAGTTGTCATTTTGGAGCTACTTGTTTTTCTTTGGATATGATTTTTGGATAATAGTCCACACTTTTTTTCAAATTTCGATAGTCTTCTCTCTATGTTAAACACAAAACTGTGCATTAAAGCGTATAGACGTTTCAACAAAGCATGTCGTTTGACCAGTAGTGACCAAACCTAAGACTCTATATTTATAGACAATATTATCAGAAACTCATAAGCATGTGTGTTTAAAAAAACCATGTGCGTAAACAGCTCCACTCGATGCGTATTGGTGGAGTTTAAGCTTCTATTAGTTTTTTTTAGCTCCAGTGCTTCGGACAAGTCTGGGCTGGCCCTGTACTTTTCTGGTCAGGAGAAAAAAAATGTGGTAAACTATTCCTTTAATGCTCTCTGCACCGCTAATATGAGAAGCGGGGATAGCCATCCACTCCTCCTTTATTCCTCCTTTATTAGCGCAACAATGGCTGTCTTAATACACAATGCCCTCGGTCAGTGAGAGTTTTTGCTCAGCTCCCTCTTTTCTTCACTGCGGTTTAGAACGTTCCACAGTTAGCGCCATAATAGTCACTGAAAATCATCCTAAATGTAGGCTTGCAATTATTTTGATCAATCTAGTGCTTTACCGGTAGCGCACAGATAATTTATTTCACAGTTTGTGCTTGTGTTTACCTCTCATAGACTACCAGACGCGAAAGAGAGCAGCCTAACAAGCTAACTAGCATTAAATTAGCCAAAGTGGACCCATAAATAAGCTTGCTGACACACCAGTTCAGCTGCGTACTATCACCCGTCCTTCATTTACAGTTCAACCTCAATGCAATCTGGACATTTTGTCCCTCAGGAAGCCCAAAATGTGACCGCCACTGTGGGCGTCTGGGTTAGCAAGACGTATCTGCTGTGAGACACGTTTGAATCTGGCTAGTTGAGCTAATCTAAGTATTAGTCTGGCCTAACTGGGTAGTTTAATGAGGTAGAGTTTAAAAAGGTAGAATAAATGGTGTCATCTTGTCATTTGGAAGGACGTTTTCGACTGAGTGTCGGAGGTGAGGTCACAGAGACTGTGAGGAAAACAAGCAGCCAATACAGCTGCTAATGTAGCGCCTATGCTAAGCGGAACGACCACAAGCAGATCTGTATTTGGGAGTATTTCAAACAAAGATATGACCAATTTAGTGAAGCATAGTAAAGTATAGTATGGAATGATATAGCATAGAGAGGTATGGCGAAGTATACTATAGTACAGTACAACGTTATATAGTATTGTGAGGTATAATGAAGTATAGCACACAACGGCATTCTGTATAGTCAAGTATAGTTTATTGTATTTTGGTCTGGTATAGTGTAATAGTGTATGCCATGGTAAAATATAGTGTATTGTGATTTGTAGTATATGGTGGTGTACGTTAGCATGATAATTATATACTATAGTATAATATTATATTTTTTAGTATAGCAGCCAATCCAGCTATACTGTATATATAGTATAGTAAGCACAATACAGTATGGCAGTATATCATATATATACAGTAAAATAGGGTATGGTGTTATATAGAATAGGGAGATACAGTCCAGTGTAAGTTTATACTGTATAGCGAGGTATAGTATAGTACAGTATGTCAGTATATTATATATATACAGTAAAATAGGGTATGGTGTTATATAGAATGGGGAGATACAGTACAGTGTGAGTTTATACTGTATAGCGAGGTATAGTATAGTACAGTATGTCAGTATATTATATATATACAGTAAAATAGGGTATGGTGTTATATAGAATGGGGAGATACAGTACAGTGTGAGTTTATACTGTATAGCGAGGTATAGTATAGTACAGTATGTCAGTATATTATATATATATATACAGTAAAATAGGGTATGGTGTTATATAGAATGGGGAGATACAGTACAGTGTGAGTTTATACTGTATAGCGAGGTATAGTATAGTACAGTATGTCAGTATATTATATATATACAGTAAAATAGGGTATGGTGTTATATAGAATAGGGAGATACAGTCCAGTGTGAGTTTATACTGTATAGCGAGATATGGTATAGTACAGTATGTCAGTATATTATATATATACAGTAAAATAGGGTATGGTGTTATATAGAATGGGGAGGTACAGTACAGTGTGAGTTTATACTGTATAGCGAGGTATAGTATAGTACAGTATGTCAGCATATTATATATATATACAGTAAAATAGGGTATGGTGTTATATAGAATGGGGAGGTACAGTACAGTGTGAGTTTATACTGTATAGCGAGGTATAGTATAGTACAGTACAGTATGTCAGTATATTATATATATACAGTAAAATAGGGTATGGTGTTATATAGTATGGGGAGATACAGTACAGTGTGAGTTTATACTGTATAGCGAGATATAGTAAAGTACAGTATGTCAGTATATTATATATATACAGTAAAATAGGGTATGGTGTTATATAGAATGGGGAGGTACAGTACAGTGTGAGTTTATACCGTATAGCGAGGTATAGTATAGTACAGTATGTCAGCATATTATATATATACAGTAAAATAGGGTATGGTGTTATATAGAATGGGGAGGTACAGTACAGTGTGAGTTTATACTGTATAGCGAGGTATAGTATAGTACAGTATGTCAGCATATTATATATATACAGTAAAATAGAGTATGGTGTTATATAGAATGGGGAGGTACAGTACAGTGTGAGTTTATACTGTATAATGAGGTACAGTATAGTACAGTATGGCATTATGTAGTCTGGTACAGTACAGTGTAAGTCGTGTTATAATGTAGTTTATTGTGATTTGTAGTATATGGTGATGTACTATAGCATGATAATTAGATACTATAGTATAATATTATATTTTTAGGAGTATTTCAAACATAAACATGACCAGTTTAGAGAGGTATAGTGAAGAGTACAGTAGTATGGCATTATATAGTATAGTGAGGTACAGCTTAGTACACTATGGCAGTATATTATATATATACAGTAAAATAGGGTGTGGTGTTATATAGTATGGGGAGGTACAGTACAGTGTGAGTTTATACTGTATAGTGAGGTATAGTATAGTACAGTATGGCATTATGTAGTACAGTAAAGTATAGTCTGTTGTAGTTTGGTGTGGTATAGTACAGTGAATGCGGTGTTATAATATAGTGTAGTGTGTTTTGTAGTACATAGTGGTATACTATAGCATAATAATATAGTATAATATGATATTATGTGTTTTTATTTAGTATTTAAACAAAAACATGACCAGTTGGTACAACTTTCTTCCTTAAAAACACACATCCAACAAAGATAAATCACTAAATCAAGCAAACAGACAGGTGTGGATTAGCTATATTAATATATTAATGCTATATTAATTTTTCAAGTGTAAATTCATTACCATATTCAATAACATTAAAGAAGAGAAAAATGACCCTTCGGTCAGTGCAAGTCCCCTCCGTGTCCGTATCGGGTTTGTGTCTGAGGGAAACTAGCAGCTGTGTGTTTGGAGGCCTCTCTGTAGATTTGGCTGGACGTTTGAAGGTGACAGGGTGGCAGTATGGGAAGGCCACCGGCTGGAGCGAACGTATTGATAAGAGTTAACCGTTTCACTGATAACTAGTGACCGAAAGAGCTGACCGTGCTGATCTATTCTGGAAAGTTCTCCGTTTCTGTGCCTCGCTTAAGATTCAACAAGCTATTTCTGCAGCTTAGAGAATTAATAAAATATCCAGGAACCCATTCCTAAAAAAAAATAACAGGATCATCTGCATAAATACGGGCTGCTAGAAGCACTGAAGCGTATTCTCCACCGTGTATCCTGCAGATAGGCCTTTGGCCATGCTCAGGAGTTTCTGGAGTGCCGTTTCAATACTCCTAAACGGGGCTTTGATACATTTACTGATTAGTCAGCTGTATTGTAAAAGCCCAATCAGCAATCGCTGCAGCTAGTCGGCTGAGTTTCAGCTTTTAAACAGCGACACGGCTGTAAGACTCCAAGCTCTAACACGTATGCATGTTGATGGGACTGTTTGCATAAAGGGGTCCTGATCAGCAGCGATAATGTCTAGTAGACAGGATAGTACAGTATGGCATTATATAGTATAGTGTAATACAGTATAATACAGTACGGTATAATGTATAATACAGTATATCAGTGAGGTATAGTATGGTATACTACAGCATAGTATGTCCTTATATTACCCTTACAAAAAAAGAAGTTTATTCAAGTGTAGCATTAGTTTCTTCTTTTAAACTAAAAGGAAGTGAGTATACTTTCAGATTACTTTATAAGTACTTCTCAGTGATATACTAAACACAGTTATACTTAAGTATGCTGGGGTTATACTAACAAGTACAGAACAGTCTAAGTATATTTGGTCTTTACTTGTACTTAATCTTTTGATTGAGATTGTAGAAGTAAGTATTCTTGCTCTGCACAAAAACACATCCAGTACAATATTTATTTAAAATTTGATTTATAAAGATTTATAAAGATACTAATATGTTTATAATCTGAGTGTGTCTTGTTTATTTTACGTGTGTCCACTGGTGAGTAAGTAAACATTGTTAAGTTCTATTTTAAGTAGAAAAAACTCTTAAACCTAGTCATATACTTTAAAGTACAACAATAATATAAGCAGTAAATTATGAGTATTATGTTAAGTTTACTTAAAGACACGTACAAGCTAGTAAACTAACAGTAAAACCTTAAGATTACTTTTAGTGTAGTTGCAGTACAAAAGATGTAAACTAGTTTATACTTGGTTTACTACTCTTACACTTAAAGTGTACTTAAAAGTATACTTTTAAAAACTAGAAAGTGGCCAATTTAGTCCCAAGAAGTATTAAAATAGGACATATACTAGTTTACTACTAGTACAATCACATTAGTATAGTAACCGCATAAAGTATACTTAATAAAATGATAATACTTTATGGAATGATATAGTATAATGAGGTATAGTGAAGTATAGTACAGCACAGCATAGTATTATGTAGTATAGTACAGGCCAGTGAAATATAGTACACATATGGCATTACATAGTATAGTAAGGGATAGTAATTGTTATTATAGTATAGCGAGGTACAGTACAATGTGGGTTTATACAGTGTATTGATGTATTGTATAGTATAGTATGGCTTTATACAGAATAGTAAGATATAGTAAAGTATAGTATATTATGGTTTGGTCTCATATAGTTTAATAGCCTATGTTGTGTTATGTTGTGCTATGTTGTGGGTCTCAGGCAAAGTATGGAGTCATAGCATATGGATCAGCTTTATAAAGCCTAACCTGAATTCTATGGTACGGCGTCTATATATATATGGACACCCAATTTTACCATTAAGAGCCCCTTTAAAGTTTCCCTTGTGGTCAGAAATAAACTTCTCCTCCACATACTATGGAGACAGAACTGAATATATAAATGATAAAACACACACACACAATGGAAAAGGAAGAATAAAGGAATATAAAGAAGGATAAAGGAGAACACTGTCTCTCTTTCTCTCCGCTCAGCGGTGCTGCAGCTGTTTGGGAGAAGGCAGGCGTCTGGCCGGGGCGACGGTTAAAGAGGGAGAAAGTGACCCGCACGGCGCTCGGCCTATCAGACGGAGCGGGGGATCGATAGAGTGGGCCCATTGGAGGAGGCAGCGTCTCCTCAGCCTCACACAGAGGAGGGCAGCACACACAGCCTGGCTGTCACACACTGGGTATGCGAGCGTGGACCCGGGCAGAGGACAGTCGCGCTGGAGCCAGAGAGGTAAGCAGCCTTTATGGTACTACACTGAAGGGAGATTCCTGGATGGTGAGTCCTAAACGTAGGATGACAGCATCTCGGAGACTCGGGAGCATCCGAGACTGTTGGAGAGGCATAGCGTGGATGTGTTATGAGGAATTCGGGGCTCTTTTAAAGCCGTAGTTTCATAGGAATTCAAATTTGGTCCAGACGTGGTTGGGATCTGGAGTTGGCTTCTGCTTCTGAAGCTCATGCGGCCAACAAATAATAAAAATGTAGGTTTCATGAAGTTGTACAGACATGGTTTTCCATTACTTTCCATTTCCTAGAACCCAACTTTGGACACCAAACATGTTTTTGCTGATCGACTACATGTATGCAGTCCACTGACAACCAGATTCAGGTCCACTTGGACGCTGAACCCAGTCCATGTTTTAGTTCCATCCAAGATTCCAACCCATCTGGTCCTGACAGTCCCAAGGGTGTGTTGGAAATTGCCTACTTGTCTACTACTCAGTAGTGAAATCAGTAGGCGAGCGTGGCTAGTATGTCCGAATACTCAGTAGGCATCGAGTAGTAGGTGAAGGGTACCTGGATGACCTCCTGAATCCCATGATTCACCTGGATTCACATCTCGACACTGTCCGAGTACATAATCAGACAAAAACGCAGATCAGAGTCCAAGCTTGTGTGGCTACTAAAACTCACCTACTGAAACTACCTACTAGTCTCGCTTGAGCAGTAAGTACTGACTCTAATCTAGTACCTACTGACTGGTAGGCGATTGTGGACACACCTCAAGTCTAGGGTTCTTGATTGTCCAGCTCAATCTTCAAAACCTGCAATGGGAACCTTTGACGAAGAGACAAGCAATTCCTTGATACCCAAAACATCTCCATAAACCATGTCTTCATTTCGTCCCATGTTTTGGAACCAGCACGTACCTAAATAAGACCTCCATGGTTCAAAACTAGGATGCCTTCCAAAGGAGCTTAGTTCAAAGAACTCAGATCCCAACATCTTGGTTTTGGAAAACCAAAAGAAGCGGCCAGAGATGCTCGTCCACACCCAACTGATCCCACGATGCGAGTTGTTTCCGCGTCACCCGCTCTCACCCATTAGTCCGATTACGACCGCGCTCAAGACTTCCAGAAACTTCCACCGTTCCTCGCCGCTCGTTAGCAGGGCCCCCGCTCGACCGTCCGAGGTGCTCCTGACGGGGTCCAGTCGCACTGTTTTATTGTGTTCCCATTTCGTGCCAGACAATATGGCGGCAGGGAGGGGGTCCGGCCCAGGATCCACCGCCAAAGAAGCCGTTCCACATTGGCATTGTCTCGGCCCTCTTCCCCCGGTGAGAAAGCATCCAGGACGGCGGGGGCCACCACAAAGAGAAGTGTCAGCTCTATTTAAGTCCGCTGGAATTGTTCGCGAGCAACCTGGTGCCCACCGGAGTCTGAGGACACGGCCCGTGAAGGAAAAAGAGGCTGTTGGGAAAAGTTTCGGCGCCCCTCCCGCCTCCTTCCTCTACCCATCCGACCCAGCCTAGCTCCACTTACCCCGAACAAAGTCCCCACCCTCCTCTCCAGCCTCCACCAGCTTGGACGCTCCCAGGGGGCCAACGCTTGCCCAAAAGCGTGGACGGGACTCACGGAAAGGTCAGTGAAGGATGGCATTTTCCGACGACGGCACTAACCGATGATCTTGATTTGAACAGACCTGTGTTTAAACGTAACCCAGACCCTTATTCCGTTGGGTGGATTAGGACTTTGTTTGGGGTCTTTGCTTGGACATGGGTGTGTCCAGAGTCCTTGAAAGGGACTGCTTTTTCCTACCAATCCTCCTCTTTTTCCGAGACCTGGAAACTGATTCCTGACGCCAGCTTTCCAAGTACCAGGGTAGCTGAGACAAACCACTTCCAACAACTAAAGTGGGTTCAAGTGGAAGATACACCAATGTACAATATCCCAGAAGTCTTATTTAGAGTGATGTCATAGACGTCCAGAGTGGATGGACAAAACACGGAGCTGTTCTTTAGATTCCATGCGGTATTTGGGATTATATTTCTATTTATACATGGAAATCCACACAAATGTGAATAGGCGAACACTGTGGTTGGCTTATTTAATTAATATTTGACATCAAATCTAAGAAATTCCTTGATTCCTCCGTCTTTTACTGAGGTAGGAAGCTTCTGGTTGCATCCCAAACCATTCCTCATGGTCCCAGTTTGAAGTGTAGTTCCAGATTTCTCCTGGATGCCCAAGACATTGTATGAACGTATTCAGTTCCTTCAGCAGCAAATCTTGATTTAAATCAATAAACTGTAAATAATACTGGGTTGTTTAGGAGAAGCTCGGAAAGAGTTAAATAAACACACTGACGTATGGAAAAGCTCTACTTACTCTCTTAATACTAATTAATATTTAATAATAAAGTGTTTCACTGAGTAAATAACAGTTTTCTGTCTGAAAAAAATTGCTTTCAAATATAATAATTTCCCAACATACCTAAAACTTTTGTACAATAGAGTATTTATTGTTCTTTTCTAGAGATATTTCTAAATATATTACATACAACATACACTTGAAAACATAAAGAGAAAAGAAAACAAGGGCTTTCAAAGAAAAATATTAAAACCTACAGAGAAACCTGGACTCCTAACAATCGTCCTCTGTAGAAGTCAAGTCGAGTGAACAAGAAAGAATTATGTTTTAACTGAAAATAAATTAATTAGAGGATATAAAAAGAGTATATATATACTCTTTACTGGGATTAAAAATAATATAATAATATATCTTGGCTGTCCAATGAAAAATAAGTCTCCAAAATTGCAGTATATATATTACAGTATATAGCATATAACATATAGCTTACAGTATATAACATATAACATATAGCTTATAGCTTACAGTATATAGCATATAACATATAGCTTACAGTATATAACATATAACATATAGCTTATAGTATATAGCATATAACATATAGCTTACAGTATATAACATTACATATAGCTTACAGTATATAACATATAACATAGCTTATAGCTTACAGTATATAGCATATAACATATAGCTTACAGTATATAACATAACATATAGCTTACAGTATATAACATAACATATAGCTTACAGTATATAACATATAACATAGCTTATAGCTTACTGTATATAGCATATAACATATAGCTTACAGTATATAACATAACATATAGCTTACAGTATATAACATAACATATAGCTTACAGTATATAACATATAACATAGCTTATAGCTTACTGTATATAGCATATAACATATAGCTTACAGTATATAACATAACATATAGCTTACAGTATATAACATAACATATAGCTTACAGTATATAACATATAACATAGCTTATAGCTTACAGTATATAGCATATAACATATAGCTTACAGTATATAACATAACATATAGCTTACAGTATATAACATATAACATATAGCTTATAGCTTACAGTATATAGCATATAACATATAGCTTACAGTATATAACATAACATATAGCTTACAGTATATAACATATAACATAGCTTATAGCTTACAGTATATAGCATATAACATATAGCTTACAGTATATAACATAACATATAGCTTATAGTATATAACATAACATATAGCTTACAGTATATAACATATAACATAGCTAATAGCTTACAGTATATAGCATATAACATATAGCTTACAGTATATAACATAACATATAGCTTACAGTATATAACATATAACATGGCTTATAGCTTACAGTATATAACATAACATATAGCTTACAGTATATAACATATAACATATAGCTTATAGCTTACAGTATATAACATAACATATAGCTTACAGTATATAACATATAACATAGCTTATAGCTTACAGTATATAGCATATAACATATAGCTTACAGTATATAACATATAACATATAGCTTACAGTATATAACATAACATATAGCTTACAGTATATGACCAGTAAAGTGCGCTCTCTGGAGTGGACGTGTCGTCTGGACACTGATGTCCACACTTCTGCGTACGAGCACATCCAGCAAAATCCTATTGGCTTTGTAAGTTCAAGCCTTTGAGCAGCCAGGCATAGTGCAGTCTCACAAGCTCTCTCTCTCTTTCTCTCTCTCTCTCTCTCTTCCTCTTTTCTCTTTCTCTCTTTTTTCTCTTTCTCTCTCTCTCTTTCTCTCCCTCTTTCTCTTCCTCTTTCTTTATTCTTTCTCTCTTTTTTCTCTTTCTCTCTCTCTCTTTCTCTCCCTCTTTCTTTATTCTTTCTCTCTTTTTCTCTTTCTCTCTCTGTCTCTCTTTCTCTTCCTCTTTATTCTTTCTCTTTTTTCTCTTTCTCTCTCTCTTTCTCTTCCTCTTTCTCTTCCTCTTTCTTTATTCTTTCTCTCTTTTTCTCTTTCTCTCTCTGTCTCTCTTTCTCTTCCTCTTTCTTTATTCTTTCTCTCTTTTTCTCTTTCTCTCTCTGTCTCTCTTTCTCTTCCTCTTTCTTTATTCTTTCTCTCTTTTTCTCTTTTTCTCTTTTTCTCTCTGTCTCTCTTTCTCTTCCTCTTTCTTTTCTTTTTCTCTCCCTCCTGTTTCTCTCCCTCTCTCTCTCTGTTGCAGTGGCCGGAGGCGTGTGTTGAGGGGGGGCTGGCGGTGCTGCTGCTGGAGGGACGCCTGGACAATACCGCCCAAGAGTTCCTGCGTGTTCGCCATGGCAACTGGTGGGTGGAGGATCAGAGTCAGGCCGTGTGTGTGTGTAAGTGTGAGTGAGGGGGACACACGCCAGATGCCCGGGGGGAGACGCCCTATAGCTCAGCAGCTGGGAGGGGGACACTGAAGCGGCCATACACGCTCATTAAGGCGTTGGGAAGATTAGAGCGAGGCTTGTTTACAGCACACTCCACTTCTTATTAGGTTATCACACACACACACACACACACACACACACACACACACACACACACTCACCTACACACATATACATATATACACACACACACTCCACTTCTTATTAGGTTATCACACACACACACATACACACACAAATATATATATACACACACACACATATATACACACTTAAATATATAAACACACAATCATATACACACACAAACATATACACATACACACACACATAAATACACACACACACACACTCCACTTCTTATTAGGTTATCACAGACACACACACACACACAAACATATACACACATAAATATACGAATACACAATCATACACACACACACACAAACATATACACACACACAAATATACACACACAAACATATACACACACACACACTCACATATATATACATATATACACACACATATACACACAAATATACACACACACACACAGAAACACACACACACACCTACACACACTCACATACACACACTCACATATATACACACACACACACATATACACACACACCCTCACCTACACACATATACATACATACACACACACACACACATTCCACTTTTTATTGGATTATCACACACAACTCACATATAAATATATACACACGCACCTACACACACACACACACACACACTCACCTATACAAACATATACATATATACACACACACACATTCCACTTCTCACACACACATACAAACATATACACACTCACACACACACACACTTCGGGCAGCAGAGTGACGCACACAGGACGTCCCGACACTTCAGGCTGGCCGGCTTAATCTCTGCAGGCAACTGTGATGTAATTTAAACGACTCACATTCACCTGTAGAGGTTCAGCCGTCCACCTCACTGGTCCACCTAACTGCTGACCATTAGAAGTTCAAAACGGTAGACAATTATCCCTCCTCTACCAAACTTTACTGTTAGCACTACTATTATAATCGGTCTCGAGACTATAATTGAGTGGTCTGGGTCTCATCTTGGTCTCATTTTGGGATTTGGAAATTGTATTTTGGACCAGCCGAGTCGGATGTCTTAGTTTAAAGTAACAGGATGCTGAGTTATTCCAGAATATCAACAAAACACAAGGAACCAGAATTAAACAGTTGGTCCCAAATTAGTTAGATGGCGCTAGTAGTGTTCTCCCGGCATCCATTAATCCATTAAAAATTTGTTGATTAGGCCTTTAATAGCACTTACAGTTGGCTGGGGCGGATCTAACAGTGGCGCCCTGACATCTAATGTTCTAATGATATCTGGTGTGCTTCTTAGCGCTCTAGACTACAGTCACTAGATGGCGCTAGAAGTGTTCTCCTGACATACCCTACACCAAGCTATGTTCAATAGGCTGAGCTTTTGGTGACCCTAGACTCTTTCATAGCACTTACAGTTGGCTGGGGCGGATCTAGCAGTGGCGTCCTATGACGGTGGCACGTTTAAAGTTACCGCCCTCTTCAGTACGACACACTCTACTGCCAGTGTTGGTCGATGGGGAGTGCACGGCTATGCGTTTGGTATTTTATACCCCTGTTAACAAAAGGTGTGGCCAAAATACCCATACTTAATAATAAGGATGGGTGTCCATACACCTTTGTCCAAAAACTCAAGCAGCACTGCTGCGTCTGATCCACTCACACCAGCACAGCACACACTAGCACACCACCACCATGTCAGTGTCACCGCAGTGCTGAGAATGACCCACCTCCCTAATAGTATCTGCTCTGTGGTGGTCCTGTGGGGGTCTTGATCATTAAAGAACAGAGTAATAAAGTATACAGAGAATCAGATGAACTACAGTCTGGAAGTGGAGCTCCTGTATGGTCAGTGGAGCTGATACAGTGGACAGTGAGTGGAGATACCAGGAGGTGGGTTTAATATAGTTATAGCTGATTGGTGTGTAAGCTTTGTTGGAATGTATATATATATATATATATATAAGGTTTAATTAAAGGTAGACGGGGGCTTAACGTGCCCCCTCATGCCTCTGAGGTTCCGGCACTGGCAGGCTGGGTTTTTGGCGTAATCTCAGCTGGCAACTGTGAGTGTGTGATCAGGTCTCGCAGGTGCTGCTGGGATTGCGCCAAGCACAGTGTCTTCGTTCCTCACGGCTGCTGCAGGGGCTGCCAAAAACACTCGGACCTCACGCAGGTCAGCAGGGCGGACGCTGGGACGAGGAGCGAGGTGGGTAGGGAGGCGTCAATCCACACTCAGTCACATGCATGAAATAATGACCGGGTAATGAGAGCAGATACCAGAAACCGAGCTCAGTACAGCAGCTGCAGGTCCAGAACCTGGACCGCGAGTCGTCCAGCATTGGTCAGCATACGTTCCTCTCATGACTGGTTTTTGTTTTGTGGTCAAACAGTTGAACATGAAGCCTCCATGGTGAGAATCCTCGTCTGTACAAATCAATGAGTATCTCCGAAAATTGCAACTTTACAGGAGAGGCCAAAAACTGTGTGTACTTTCAATGTAAGTCAATGGAACCAGAAATCTTTCCATGCCATTTTGGAGCATTTCCATTGGTCCGTTCATCATGAAACTTTCAGATAATGTAAACGGCAGTTGTCACATTCGAATGATACAAAAAAATGAAAATCATCAAAAATGGAGATATGGAGAGTGCTTATCTTTTGGACGGCGCCGAAGTTGTTGGAGACCGGACCCTTGGAACACGGCTACTTTGTTACTACATGGTGTAGTTTGAACGAATCACATTCACCTCTAGAGGTTCAGCCATCTACCTCACTGGTCCACCTCACTGCTGACCATTAGAAGTTCAAAACGGTAGACGATTATCCCTCCTCTACCAAACTTTACTGTTAGCACTACTGTTGTTATAGTACTTGAGTCCATTCTCGCTCTCAAGACCATAATTGATTGGTCTGGGTCTCATCTTGGTCTCATATTGGACCCTCAGAACACGGTTACTTTGTGGCGACGGGTTATATTACTTTACTGGTTATTCTGGGATTCGACTGGGACCAGTTGACCTGGTTACACAGCAAGTGAGTGCTAGGGTCTCTGTAACAGCTGGACAACAGGCTACCACCAATCTTTTGGAGCTGCTGGACCGTTTTACCGCTGACCCTTCGGACCTTTCTGATGTTGAGGATACTGCATCAGGAACTGATTGGATGAGATACAGGAGCCATCAGTTCCTGATGCATCCCCTTCAGCATCCAAGGATCCACCTCACGCTCCCAGAGGGGTCCTGCAACGAACATCTCGGAACATCTCACATGATGATTGATATATATATATATATATATACACATACACACATTTACTGTAATACATTGTGCAGATGAATGGGCGTAAAGGCCGCACACAGGCTGGGGGTCCGTCAAGCATCCAAGCTGGTCGTATGACAGATTTTGTTTTGTTTATTATTTATGTAAATGCATTATAGTCTATGTAGACGGGAAAATAATAAAAAATAATACATTGAACATTTAATGTTACATTCATTTAATAACAAAATAATCAATAATAGCACTGATTTGTTTGCCTGTATAAACAAAAGATGGGGGAGCATCATCGAAGTTGATCAAGGTGTCCTACAGAATAACGTCAGGGTGGCTGTTCAACAGCTGAAGCTCAGTAGAAGTTGGGTGATGCAGCAGGACAATGACCCTAAACATTGCAGTAAATCTACTACAGAGTGGCTTCAAACCAAGAAACTCAGTCCAGACCTGAATCCATTGGAGATGCTGAGGAATGACCTCAAGAGAGCTGTTCACACCAGATGTTCTAAGAATATGGCTGAGCTGAAGCAGGTCTGTAAGGAAAGATGGTCCAGATCTTCTCCTGAACGTTGAGCAGGTCTACCGGAAATGATTGTTGGAGGTTATTGATGCTGAAGGAGGTTCAACCAGTCATTAAACTCAAGGGTTCTCTTCCTTTTTCCACCAGCACTGTGAATGTTTAATGTATGAGTCCAATATAGATATGAAATATTATATTATTATATTATATTATTAACTATTGGTGTGGTGTTAGGTTTAGCACATTGAGTTTGTCTATACTTGGGACTCAGATTTAGATGTTTTATGACCAATTAATGCATAAAACCAGGTCATTTCAAGGAGTTCACATACTTTTTCTTGCCACTGTATATAATAAAAACAATACATATGACCAGCGCAATCACAGGCCTGAGAGACTTACAGGGGAATTCCACCAACCTTTTGAAAATTCGATATAATGCAGTGGTTGGGATGTGAACCAAGTCGTTCTGATTGGTTTTATATGAAACTTAATTCATTTACAGTGGTGGTGATGGGAACCAGGAGTCCCCAGGAGTGTCTGCAATGCAAAGATAGCTATTTTGTTTAAAACCACAAATTTAATATTGGGTCAATCTGAAAAAGTATGTTTTTTTGATGGAACTACTTCGCCTCAGAACACCCTTCATGTATCCCTCCACCATGAATGGGTTAACATGATTGGGTTAAAATACTTCGTAGATCAAAAACTATTATAAAACAATAATCTTTGGTAACCTTTTCAAATACCTTTTAGAGGCTTGGACGTCTGGTTCCATTCACCACCACTGCGAACTCTTTAATCACTGATCTGAGAAGTTCCGAGAAGAAAAACTATACACCATGTTTCTACAAATGCTCACCTCAGTAGTGGGGCTGTAGGTCAGTAGGCCACTGGCACAGCGAGAGAAGAAGTAATGGAGATGAGCACCATCTAGTGGTGGATGTTCTGTACTACACTCACTTCGGTGGCCTGCAACAATGATAAAGAAACACATGAACAAACAAAACACTTGCGCCGTCTACGTATCTCTTTCTTCAGCTTCTGGACTCACTTCGGTGTCAACGTCCCTCCAGTCACTGATAAGTGATAGACAGACAGAGAGAGAGAGAAAATGGAGAGAAACATAGGGAGGAAAGTAAGAGAGGCCTTCCAAAGCACTCCATCCCTTCATCTAGTGGTAGTTTCCAGGCGCCTTCCAGGGGCCTTCCAGGCTGCCGGTGCTCATCGTTGGCCTTGCTGTGGTGTAAGAAGACGTAAGAAGGCTCTGAATGTTCTTTGAGTGATCACCTCGTCGCCAATGGGTGTGTTCTTCACACTTCTTCACCAACTGGCTGGCAGGTACGTTGAGAACATGAAATGAACCTCAATCATGAGGTGATCCAGGAGATCTCAGCTGGCATGGTGGACTTTTCATGTTTTTTGGTGTAGATCAATGTAAACAAACACAGTGAGTTGGACAGTTGGGGGTGTTGGAATGTGTATTGAGGCTAGTTAGGTGGAGGTGGGGCAGTACCAGGTCTGTGCATTGGCAAGAACGTTGCACACTGGTAGACCTACCTAGTCTGAGTGTAAAGGCCTGATCCAGTGTGGCTTGACGAGGTCATCTGCGCTGGCTTGGACCACCGGTTTCACAGGTAAATGCCTGGCGTTAAGGGGATATAGTTCAGGCTTAAAGGTAAATGAGCCATTAAGGGGTCAAAGGTCACCAAAGAAGGCGATTAACCAGCTTCAGTTTTCTTAATAATATTTTTTTTTATTAATTATTCAAAATTAACGCCTTCATTTTAATATTTATTTATCCTTTTTTACTTATTTAATCTATTTTCTTCCAGTTCCACAATAATAATCTAACAACTTGATATTATATTTTAGCAACTGAATACTGAATAAAAGCAAAACAAAAATGGAGAAGCATACATAATGTTTTTTTCATTAAATTAAATTAAAATTAAATTAAAAATATATTCAAACTTCAAATTTCCACCCTTTCACTGAGAGAATATAATTCTAAGAGAAGACAATAAAAACAAATATAAACCAAATACATAGGTTTGCATAAATGCACAAATAAAATATGACAATTTTAGGATAACATACCTGTTTATACCTATAGTTACATTTATATTTATCTATATACAATCACATAAATACACGTAAACAACAACAGAGAAACAAAACACACAACATAATAATCAAAAAAATAATAATAACAAAAATATATTTTAGTATATTTCCTATATTTCATTTTTTCCTATATATTTGCAAAAATTCTGCTTTATAATATAAACGGATATATAAAAAACTATATATATATATATATATATATATATATATATATATATATATATATATATATATATATATATATATATATAGTAAGATAGCAGCAGAGATAAAGGAGTAACAGCGGCCTCTAGCGGACAGCGTCTGTAACTTACCCTCCACAGCGGAGGTCTGTTGTGGTTTTCCTTTCGCGCTGAAATTTTCCGGGTCAGGTTGTACTGGTCAGATTGTACTGGTCAGGTTGTACTGGTCAGGTTTTCCCGGTCACGCAGCCCTTCTGACCTCAGCCGAACCCTGTAGAGCAGAAGTGACCTGAACGCTGAGAAACACGGCCATGACGTGACCTGAGGAGGCCCACGCGCCGCTGTTTGTTTAGGTCAGGCCGAGCAGCCGCTCCATCCTGGAACTCTTCCCTCAGAGCTCAGAGGAGCCGGAGAGGAGCCGGAGAGGAGGTCAGCATGGAGCCCGGGAGCGTGAAACTAGAGAACAAGCGTTTAAACATCATCCCTGCTGGGAGACAACTCCAGAGGACTCCTCCGTCCTCACCGCAGCCCGGCAGAGGGACAGGACAGACCCCGGGACAGATCAAGCATGAAGCAGACCCTCAGACTGAGACTGAGGTGCGTTAACATGAACCCTTCCTCTGATTATCTCACCCACATCATCACCCCAGCACGAACAGGGGTCTCACAGGACCCCTTCATTACTATACTGAGACCACATATCAGTATACTGAGGCCACAAATTACTATATAGTGGCCACATATTAGAATATTGAGGCCAAAAAGTACTATGTTGAGGCAATAAGTCTTTGTATTGAGGCCACATTACTATGTTGAGGCCACATATTACTATTTTAAGGCAGTAATTTGCTATATCGAGGCCACAAATTAGTATATTGAGGCAACCAGTTACTGTATTGAGGTCAAAAAGTACTATGTTGAGGCAGTAAGTTACTATTTTGAGACCATGTATTACGATATTGGGGCCATACGTTACTGTATTGAGGCCATAAATTACTATATCGAGGCCACATATTAGTATATTGAGGGAACAAGTTATTGTATTGAGGTCAAAAAGTACTATGTTGAGGCATTAAGTTACTTTATAAAGACAACAAGTTACTGTATAGTATATTGAGGCCACATATTAGTACATTGAGGCCAAAAAGTATTATGTTGAGGCAATAATTCTCTGTATTGAGGCCACAATACTATATTGGGGCCATACGCTACTATATTGAGGCCATGAATTACTATATCGAGGCCACATATTAGTATATTGAGGGAACAAGTTACTGTATTGAGGTCAAAAAGTACTATGTTGAGGCAATAAGTTACTATTTTGAGAACATGTATTACTATATTGGGGCCATATGTTACTGTATTGAGGCCATAAATTACTATAATGAGGGCACATATTAGTATATTGAGGGAACAAGTTACTGTATTGAGGTCAAAAAGTACTATGTTGAGGCAATAAGTTACTATTTTGAGAACATGTATTACTATATTGGGGCCATATGTTACTGTATTGAGGCCATAAATTACTATAATGAGGGCACATATTAGTATATTGAGGGAACAAGTTACTGTATTGGATACTAAGGCTGCATATTACTATCTAGTTGCCACATATTAGTATATTGAGGCCAAAAAGTACTATGTTGAGGCAATAAGTTACTGTTTTGAGACCATGTATTACTATATTGGGGCCATATGTTACTGTATTGAGGCCATAAATTACTATATCGAGTCCACATATTAGTATATTGAGGCAACCAGTTACTGTATTGAGGTCAAAAAGTACTATGTTGAGGCAGTAAGTTACAATATTGTGGCAACCAGTTACTGTATTGGATACTAAGGCTGCATATTACTATCTAGTGGCCACATTTTAGTATATTGAGGCCAAAAAATACTATGTTGAGGCAATAAGTTACTATTTTGAGACCATGTATTACTATATTGGGGCCATACGTTACTGTATTGAGGCCATAAATTACTATATTGAGGCCACATATTAGTATATTGAGGGAACAAGTTACTGTATTGAGGCCATAAATTACTATATCGAGGCCACATATTAGTATATTGAGGCAACCAGTTACTGTATTGAGGTCAAAAAGTACTATGTTGAGGCAATAAGTTACAATATTGTGGCAACCAGTTACTGTATTGGATACTAAGGCTGCATATTACTATCTAGTGGCCACATTTTAGTATATTGAGGCCAAAAAATACTATGTTGAGGCAATAAGTTACTATTTTGAGACCATGTATTACTATATTGGGGCCATACGTTACTGTATTAAGGCCATAAATTACTATGTCGAGGCCACATATTAGTATATTGAGGCAACCAGTTACTGTATTGAGGTCAAAAAGTACTATGTTGAGGCAATAAGTTACTATATTGAGACAACAAGATACTGTATAGTATATTGAGGCCACATATTACTATATACTACAAATATTACTATGTTGAAACAATAAGTTACTATATTGAGGCAACCAGTTACTATATCGGGGCTATACGTTACTGTATTGAGGCTGTGAATTACTATATTGAGGTCACATATTACTATTTTAAGGCAGTAATTTGCTATATCAAGGCCACAAATTAGTATATTGAGGCAACCAGTTACTGTATTGAGGTCAAAAAGTACTATGTTGAGGCAGTAAGTTACTATTTTGAGACCATGTATTACTATATTGGGGCCATACGTTACTGTATTGAGGCCATGAATTACTATATCAAGGCCACATATTAGTATATTGAGGCAACAAGTTACTGTATTGAGGTCAAAAAGTACTATGTTGAGGCAGTAAGTTACAATAATGTGGCAACCAATTACTGTATTGGATACTAAGGCTGCTTATTACTATCTAGTGGCCACATATTAGTATATTAAGGCCAAAAAGTACTATGTTGAGGCAATAAGTTACTATATTGAGGCAATAGTTACTGTTTTGAGACCATGTATTACTATATTGGGGCCATACTTTACTATATTGAGGCCATAAATTACTATATTGAAGCAACAAGTTACTGTATTGAGGCCAGAAAGTACTATGGTGAGGCAGTAAGTTACTATATTGAGACAACAAGATACTGTATAGTATATTGAGGCCACATATTACTATATATTACAAATATTACTATGTTGAGGCAACCAGTTACTATATTGGGGCTATATGTTACTGTATTGGGGCCATGAATTACTATATTGAGGTCACATATTTATATATTGAGGCAATACTTTACTATATTGAGGGAGCATTTTACTATATAGTGGCCACATATTAGTGTATTGAGGCCTGCAAACTGTGCAGCAGCAGATAAGCTACTGTCTCTGACTTTACATCTACAAGGTGGACCAGCAAGTAGTAGGAGTGTCTAATAGAGTGGACAGTGAGTGGACACAGCGTTTAAACACTTCAGCAGCAGCACTGCTATGTCTGATCCACTCACACCAGCACATCAGTGTCATTGCAGTGCTAAGAATGACCCACCACCCTAATAATACCTGCACTATGGTGGTCCTGTGGGGGTCTGTGTGTTTAAGAGACATTTACTAAGCGATTCAGTCCATTTTCTCAATATTGCGTCGCAGGGCAGCACCCCCAGCAGGCTGGATGAAGTACTGGATCCTGCTGTCAAGGAGGAGAGGAAATCGGTGCGCAGGTCCAGCATTACATCAGCATCAGGTAGACACTTGGGTGACACCTGAGGTTTTTTCTTTTTCCACATCATTTGAATGCGAGAGCTGCCGTTTACACTGTGTGAAGGTTTCATGATGAATGGACCATAAGAACTGCTCCAAAATAGCTTGGAAAGAATTCTGGTTCCATTGACTTCTATTAAAAGTAAAGACGGTTTTTGGCCTCTCCTGTAAAGTTGCCATTGTGGAGGTACATAGTTTTTTATTGGACACGAATCTCTAAAATAGCAACTTTACAGGAGAGAACAACAGTCTTTACTTTCAATGGAAGTCAATGGAACCAGAATTTCTTCTAAGTGATTGGAAGTGTTTCTATTGGTCCATTAATCAACAGAAACGTTCCTAGGATGTAAGGAACGGATGTCGTGTTCAAATAATCTAGAAAAATAAAAATCAACAAAGATGGAGATCCCTGTTTATCTGTAGACGCCGGTGATATGGTGTTGGTGGTCCCGCTGAGGTGCTAGAAGATCGTGGTTGTGTATGTGTGATAAGGTATGAGGTCTTTACCGTGTAGCTCAGTGCACAAATCAGTCAGATCTCTAAATATACTACAAACCAATCAAATCAGACTCCTCGAACGAATCTCCTGGACCAATTCAATGAGCCAAACTGAGACCAATTCATACCAATGAATCAAACAAACTAATCTGAGACCACCTGGAAATCAGATGAATCAAACTGAAATCACCTCAAACGAACGGATAAAACTCAGACCACCTCGACTGAACAAATCAAACAAATTGAACTCAGACCACCTCGAACCAGCAAATCAAACAAATTGAACTGAGACTACCTCGAACCAGCAAATCAAACAAATTGAACTGAGACCACCTCGAACCAGCAAATCAAACAAATTGAACTGAGACCACCTCGAACGGGCAAATCAAACTCAGACCACCTCGAATTAAACAAAGTAAACTCAGACCACCTTGAACAGGCAAATCAAACTCAGACCACCTCGACTAAACAAATCAAACAATTCGAACTCAGACCACCTCGACTAAACAAATCAAACTCAGACCACCTCGACTAAACAAATCAAACTCAGACCACCTCGACTAAACAAATCAAACTCAGACCACCTCGACTAAACAAATCAAACTCAGACCACCTCGACTAAACAAATCAAACAAATTGAACTCAGACCACCTTGAACAGGCAAATCAAACTCAGACCACCTCGACTAAACAAATCAAACTCAGACCACCTCGACTAAACAAATCAAACTCAGACCACCTCGACTAAACAAATCAAACTCAGACCACCTCGACTAAACAAATCAGACTCAGACCACCTCGACTAAACAAATCAAACTCAGACCACCTCGACTAAACAAATCAAACAAATCAAACTCAGACCACCTCGACTAAACAAATCAAACTCAGACCACCTCGACTAAACAAATCAAACTCAGACCACCTCGACTAAACAAATCAGACTCAGACCACCTCGACTAAACAAATCAAACTCAGACCACCTCGACTAAACAAATCAAACTCAGACCACCTCGACTAAACAAATCAAACAAATCAAACTCAGACCACCTCGACTAAACAAATCAAACTCAGACCACCTCGACTAAACAAATCAAACTCAGACCACCTCGACTAAACAAATCAAACAAATCAAACTCAGACCACCTTGAACAGGCAAATCAAACTCAGACCACCTTGACTAAACAAATCAAACAAATCGAACTCAGACCACCTCGACTAAACTAATCAAACTCAGACCACCTCGACTAAACAAATCAAACAAATCGAACTCAGACCACCTCGACTAAACAAATCAAACTCAGACCACCTTGACTAAACAAATCAAACAAATCGAACTCAGACTACCTCGACTAAACAAATCAAACTCAGACCACCTCAACTAAACAAATCAAACAAATCGAACTCAGACCACCTTGACTAAACTAATCAAACTCAGACCACCTCGACTAAACAAATCAAACAAATCGAACTCAGACCACCTCGACTAAACAAATCAAACTCAGACCACCTCGACTAAACAAATCAAACAAATCGAACTCAGACCACCTCGACTAAACAAATCAAACTCAGACCACCTCGACTAAACAAATCAAACTCAGACCACCTTGACTAAACAAATCAAACAAACCGAACTCAGACCACCTCGACTAAACAAATTGAACTCAGACCACCTTGACTAAACAAATCAAACAAACCGAACTCAGACCACCTCGACTAAACAAATTGAACTCAGACCACCTTGACTAAACAAATCAAACAAGTTGAACTCGGACCACCGCAACTAAACAAATCAAACAAATCAAACAAATCTAACTCAGACCACCGCAACTGAACAAATCAAACAAATCTAACTGAGACCACCGCAACTAAAAAAATCAAACAAATCAAACGAATCTAACTGAGACCACCTCGACTAAACAAATCAAACGAATCAAAATGAGATCACCTCTAATTCTTTGTCTGGTGAAATGGTTCTACAGCTTGATAGCTCTGAAAAGGGTTCTGCTGTTGTTAAGTCTGACCTCTTCAGAGCTATCTGGAACAATTTCAGTGGTGCCGTATAGAACCTCATACAGCAAGTTCCCTGTCATTGTGAAGAACCATTTCACTGGGCAAAGAACCAAAGAACTGTTCTAAATACACATCTAATGGTATGGATGGTTCCTCAGGGGTTCCTTAGGAAAGACGGTGGTTCTCTATAGAACCACTCAAAGAACAGTTTGCATGCTAAAACACTTCTTTGCCTGGTACAATAGGGAAATTTTGAAAAGATGTTCCAGATAGCTCTAAAAGGGCCAGAACCCTTACTGGAGCAATCTAGAACCATGTGCAACACATTGCCCATGTATCTAAAGACTCATTTCACCATGTGAAGAACTATTTAGGCTAGATCATGGTTCTGAGTAGTAAAGAACCCTCGAAGAACCTTCTTGTTTTAAGTGTATGTCATACATGGTCTACTGAAAACAGCTGTGAAAGCCTGTATTGTATCTGTATGTCTGTCCACTGCACATGCTGGTGTCCAGCGATGAGGGGGGACGCTGACCCTGACACCTTCATCCAGGGCATGCAGGGCTACCAGTGGACGGACGCAGACCTGGAGTTCGTCTATCAGGCCAGGCAGCAGAAACGGGTCCAGCAGCTGCAGGTAAGCTGGTGATCCAGGGAACCCAGCTAGGGTTCCAGAACAGCTGAACAGTGATGCTAGTTCTGGATAAGAGAACGTCCAAGTTCAGTATCACACAAACATGTTTTACTCTGTTCGCAGCAAGAGCTGAGCGAGGTCCTGAAGACTCTGAAGGCTGAGACTCAGAGGCTGGAGCTGGCCGTCGCCTCTCGAGACAGACTTGAGGCCGAGCTATCGGAGGTGAGATGATGTCAGTGTGTTTGCTCTCTGTATGAAGAAGAGATAGCTCGTAGCTCCTTCTACACACATTAGTCAAGAGTGGTTCTCTCTCAGGAGCTTAGTGAACTCCAGCGTGGTAGCGTGATAGGACTCCACCTGTGAAGTTCAGTGGTGAAGATTACTCACTACTAAATATTCCACAGTGGACTGTCAGTGGTGTTAGAACAAAGTGGAAGTGATTGAGAACGACAGCAACTCAGACACCAAGTGGTAGAACACGTACAATGACAGAGCGGGTCAGCGGATGCTGAGGAGCATAGAGCACAGAGGTCACCAACTTTCTACAGAGTCCATCACTACAGACCTCCAAACTTCATGTGGTCTTCAGATCAGCTCAAGAACAGAGCATAGAGAGCTTCATGGAATGGGTCTCCATGGCCGAGCAGCTGCATCCAAGCCTTACATCACCAAGAAGAATACAGAGCGTCAGACTCTAGAGCAGTGGAGACATGTTCTCTGGAGTGACCAATCACGCTTCTCCATCTGGTAACCCAATGGACGAGTCTTGGTTTGGCGGTTGCCAGGAGAACGGTACTTGTCTGACTGCATTGTGGTGAGTGTAAAGTTTGGTGGAGGGGGATCATGGTGTGGGTTAATTTTCAGAAGGTGGGCTCGGGCCCTCAGTTCCATTGAAAGGAACTTCTAATGCTTAAGTAGACCAAGAGATTCTGGACGCTCCCAACTTTGTGGGGACAGTTTGGGGACGTCCCCTTCCTGTTCCAACATGGCTGCCCACCAGTGCACAGAGCAGCTCCATAAAGACATGGAGGAGGAGTTTGGTGTGGAAGAACTTGACTGGCCTGCACAGAGTCCTGACCTCAATCTGATAGAACACCTTTGGGATGAACTAGAGCGGAGACTACGAGCCAGACCTTCTCGTCCAACGTCAGTGTCTGACCTCACTAATGGTCTTCTGGAAGAACGGTCCAACATTCCCATAAACACTCTCCTAAACCGTGTGGAGAACCTTCCCAGAAGAGCTGGAGCTGTTACAGCTGCAGAGGTTGGGTCGACATCATATTAAACCCTATGGATTAAGAATGGGACGCCACTCAAGTTCATATGTGTGTAGAGTGTTTTTTAATGTGTGTGTATAGAATATGGCTAATACCTCTGTTGTGTTGTTCACCGCTACGTTACAGACTCTGTCCTGTGAGCTGCTGCTGCAGTTGTGTCGAGATGTTCTCCTGCGTTCGTGTCCTCCTGACCAGCTGGAAGGTTTGGGAGATAAAGCTCTGCTGTCGCAGCTCCAGCTGAAGGACGTACAGCACGCCATCAGTGAAGAAACCGCCCAAGTCAGCCGTCTCAGGAGGGAGGCGGTCAGAGCTCAGGAGATCAGGTAGTCCCACCACAGCAGATCAGACTGGTGGGAGTACAGCATTGAGAAGAGTGGGTGGTCTTGTTGATAGAGCGATAGATCTTCATAAACAGTATTGGTGCTAATCTAGTCAAAAACTACTCTACACACATATGAACTTGAGTGGCGTCCCATTCTTAATCCATAGGGTTTAATAAGATGTTGGCCCAACCTCTGCAGCTATAACAGCTCCAGCTCTTCTGGGAAGGCTCTCCACACGGTTTAGGAGAGTGTTTATGGGAATGTTGGACGAGAAGGTCTGGCTCACAGTCTCCACTCTAATTCATCCCAAAGGTGTTCTATCAGGTTGAGGTCAGGACTCTGTGCATGTTCTTCCACTCCAAACTCCTCCTCCATGTCTTTATGGAGCTGCTTTGTGCACTGGTGGGCAGCCATGTTGGAACAGGAAGGGGCCGTCCCCAAACTGTCCCCACAAAGTTGGGAGCATGAAATTGTCCAGAGTCTCTTGGTCACTGGAACTAAGGGTCCGAGCCCATTTCCTGACAACACTACACCATAATCCCCCCTCCACCAAACTTTACACTCGGCACAATGCAGTCAGACAAGTAGAGTTCTCCTGGCAACCACCAAACCCAGACTCGTCCATCAGATTTCCAGACGGGGAAGCGTGATTGGTCACTCCAGAGAACACGTCTCCACTGCTCTAGAGTCCGACGCTCTGTGTTGTTCTTGGTGATGTAAGGCTTGGATGCAGCTGCTCGGCCATGGAGACCCATTCCATGAAGCTCTCTACGCTCTGTTCTTGAGCTGATCTGAAGACCACATGAAGTTTGGAGGTCTGTAGTGATGGACTCTGTAGAAAGTTGGTGACCTCTGTGCTCTATGCTCCTCAGCATCCGCTGACCCGCTCTGTCATTGTACGTGTTCTACCACTTGGTGTCTGAGTTGCTGTCGTTCTCAATCACTTCCACTTTGTTCTAACACCACTGACAGTCCACTGTGGAATATTTAGTAGTGAGGAAACTTCACCACTGGACTTCACAGGTGGTGTCCATGCTGGAGTTCACTGAGCTCCTGAGAGACCCATTCTTTACTAATGAGTGTAGAAGCAGTCTGCAGGACTAGGTACTTTGTTATATACACCTGTGGTCATGGAGGTGATGAAACATCTGAAGCATACCTGACTGAGCTCGGACATTTTCTTCCAGAGACAAGGAGGAGCTCGCTATGAAGGAGGTGGACGAGCACCAGAGGAACATCAACACAGTCAAGGTGACCCAAATGATGTCTTAGAACAAATATTGAGAGTTACGTTCTATTCAGAACCAGAGAATAATATGTTTCCCCGTGTCAGGTGAACATAGAGGTCCTGAAGACGGAACTGACCGAGTTAAAGGTCCAGCTGTCTGAGAAGAAGGTCAGTTGATATTCTTCTACAGTTTATTTACAGTAGACAAATATTTGGACACTCACTGTCCAGTGTATCAGCTCCACTGACCATACAGGACCTCCACTCACTGTCCACTGTATCAGCTCCACTGACCATACAGGACCTCCACTCACTGTCCACTGTATCAGCTCCACTAACCATACAGGACCTCCACTCACTGTCCACTGTATCAGCTCCACTGACCATACAGGACCTCCACTCACTGTCCACTGTATCAGCTCCACTGACCATACAGGACCTTCACTCACTGTCCACTGTATCAGCTCCACTGACCTACACTCACTGTCCACTGTATCAGCTCCACTGACCATACAGGACCTCCACTCACTGTCCACTGTATCAGCTCCACTGACCATACAGGAGCTCCACTCACTGTCCACTGTATCAGCTCCACTGACCATACAGGAGCTCCACTCACTGTCCACTGTATCAGCTCCACTGACCATACAGGACCTACACTCACTGTCCACTGTATCAGCTCCACTGACCATACAGGACCTCCACTCACTGTCCACTGTATCAGCTCCACTGACCATACAGGACCTACACTCACTGTCCACTGTATTAGCTCCACTGACCATACAGGACCTCCACTTACAGACTGTAGTTCATCTGATTCTCTGTGTAAACACTGTGTCCACTCACTGTCCACTCTATTAGACACTCCTACTACTTGCTGGTCCACCTTGTAGATGTAGAGTATCACCTCTTCAGGTACAAAGTGGTACTACAGTAACTAACTATCACCTCTTCAGGTACAAAGTGGTATTACAGTGACTCACTATCACCTCTTCAGGTACAAAGTGATACTACAGTGACTCACTATCACCTCTTCAGGTACAAAGTGGTACTACAGTAAATCGCTATCACCTCTTCAGGTACAAAGTGGTACTACAGTGACTCACTATCACCTCTTCAGGTACAAAGTGGCACTACAGTGACTCACTATCACCTCTTCAGGTACAAAGTGGCACTACAGTGACTCACTATCACCTCTTCAGGTACAAAGTGGCACTACAGTGACTCACTATCACCTCTTCAGGTACAAAGTGGTACTACAGTGACTCACTACCACCTCTTCAGGTACAAAGTGGTACTACAGTGACTCACTATCACCTCTTCAGGTATTAAGTGGTACTACAGTGACTCACTATCTACTCACTACATAGTGGTACTACAGTGACTCACTATCACCTCTTCAGGTACTAAGTGGTACTACAGTGACTCACTATCTACTCACTACATAGTGGTACTACAGTGACTCACTATCACCTCTTCAGGTACAAAGTGGCACTACAGTGACTCACTCTCACCTCTTCAGGTACAAAGTGGTATTACAGTGACTCACTATCACCTCTTCAGGTACAAAGTGATACTACAGTGACTCACTATCACCTCTTCAGGTACAAAGTGGTACTACAGTGACTCACTATCACCTCTTCAGGTACAAAGTGGTACTACAGTGACTCACTATCATCTCTTCAGGTACAAAGTGGTGCTACAGTGACTCACTATCACCTCTTCAGGTACAAAGTGATACTACAGTGACTCACTATCACTTCTTCAGGTACAAAGTGGTACTACAGTGACTCACTATCACCTCTTCAGGTACAAAGTGGTACTACAGTAAATCACTATCACTCTTTCAGGTACAAAGTGGTACTACAGTGACACACTATCACCTCTTCAGGTACAAAGTGGTACTACAGTGACTCACTACCACCTCTTCAGGTACAAAGTGGTACTACAGTGACTCACTATCACCTCTTCAGGTACTAAGTGGTACTACAGTGACTCACTATCTACTCACTACATAGTGGTACTACAGTGACTCACTATCACCTCTTCAGGTACTAAGTGGTACTACAGTGACTCACTATCTACTCACTACATAGTGGTACTACAGTGACTCACTATCACCTCTTCAGGTACAAAGTGGCACTACAGTGACTCACTCTCACCTCTTCAGGTACTAAGTGGTACTACAGTGACTTACTATCTACTCACTACATAGTGGTACTACAGTGACTCACTATCACCTCTTCAGGTACTAAGTGGTACTACAGTGACTCACTATCACCTCTTCAGGTACAAAGTGGCACTACAGTGACTCACTATCACCTCTTCAGGTACAAAGTGGTACTACAGTGACTCACTCTCACCTCTTCAGGTACAAAGTGGTATTACAGTGACTCACTCTCACCTCTTCAGGTACAAAGTGGTACTACAGTAACTAACTATCACCTCTTCAGGTACAAAGTGGTACTACAGTAACTCACTATCACCTCTTCAGGTACAAAGTGGTACTACAGTAACTAACTATCACCTCTTCAGGTACAAAGTGATACTACAGTGACTCACTATCACCTCTTCAGGTACAAAGTGGTATTACAGTGACTCACTATCACCTCTTCAGGTACAAAGTGGTATTACAGTGACTCACTATCACCTCTTCAGGTACAAAGTGGTACTACAGTAACTAACTATCACCTCTTCAGGTACAAAGTGATACTACAGTGACTCACTATCACCTCTTCAGGTACAAAGTGATACTACAGTGACTCACTATCACCTCTTCAGGTACAAAGTGATACTACAGTGACTCACTATCACCTCTTCAGGTACAAAGTGGTACTACAGTAAATCGCTATCACCTCTTCAGGTACAAAGTGGCACTACAGTGACTCACTATCACCTCTTCAGGTACAAAGTGGTACTACAGTAACTCACTATCACCTCTTCAGGTACAAAGTGGTACTACAGTAACTAACTATCACCTCTTCAGGTACAAAGTGATACTACAGTGACTCACTATCACCTCTTCAGGTACAAAGTGGTATTACAGTGACTCACTATCACCTCTTCAGGTACAAAGTGGTATTACAGTGACTCACTATCACCTCTTCAGGTACAAAGTGGTACTACAGTAACTAACTATCACCTCTTCAGGTACAAAGTGATACTACAGTGACTCACTATCACCTCTTCAGGTACAAAGTGATACTACAGTGACTCACTATCACCTCTTCAGGTACAAAGTGGTACTACAGTAAATCGCTATCACCTCTTCAGGTACAAAGTGGCACTACAGTGACTCACTATCACCTCTTCAGGTACAAAGTGGTACTACAGTGACTCACTATCACCTCTTCAGGTACAAAGTGGTACTACAGTGACTCACTATCACCTCTTCAGGTACAAAGTGGTACTACAGTGACTCACTACCACCTCTTCAGGTACAAAGTGGTACTACAGTGACTCACTATCACCTCTTCAGGTACAAAGTGGTACTACAGTAAATCACTATCACCTCTTCAGGTACAAAGTGGTACTACAGTGACTCATTATCACCTCTTCAGGTACAAAGTGGTACTACAGTGACTCACTATCACCTCTTCAGGTACAAAGTGGTACTACAGTGACTCACTATCACCTCTTCAGGTACAAAGTGGTACTACAGTAAATCACTATCACCTCTTCAGGTACAAAGTGGTACTACAGTAAATCACTATCACCTCTTCAGGTACAAAGTGGTACTACAGTGACTCACTATCACCTCTTCAGGTACAAAGTGGTACTACAGTGACTCACTACCACCTCTTCAGGTACAAAGTGGTACTACAGTGACTCACTATCACCTCTTCAGGTACTAAGTGGTACTACAGTGACTCACTATCTACTCACTACATAGTGGTACTACAGTGACTCACTATCACCTCTTCAGGTACTAAGTGGTACTACAGTGACTCACTATCTACTCACTACATAGTGGTACTACAGTGACTCACTATCACCTCTTCAGGTACAAAGTGGCACTACACTGACTCACTCTCACCTCTTCAGGTACAAAGTGGTATTACAGTGACTCACTATCACCTCTTCAGGTACAAAGTGATACTACAGTGACTCACTATCACCTCTTCAGGTACAAAGTGGTATTACAGTAACTTACTATCACCTCTTCAGGTACAAAGTGGTACTACAGTAACTCACTATCACCTCTTCAGGTACAAAGTGGTACTACAGTAAATCACTATCTTCAGTATCTTGAATATTTTTGTCTTTCAGCAGTTGTTGAAGGCCGCTGCGTTAAAGGCAAGAGCTCTCAAAGTTCCCAGACTCGTCAAAGTCCCAAAAACTTCTGATGCCCTGAAACCCACGAAGGAAAAAATGACCCCAAAAGAAAAGACCCCAAAGCAGACGAGCACGAGCAAGGTGCAGCTGTGTCCAGGGTTTTACCCTAAAACCTGATAAATACAGTAATTAAGTTCAGAATAAACATGCTGTTATGTTTTCTTTGCCCCAGATGAGCGCAGACAAGTCAAAGACTGAACCCGGTGACAGGAATGTCCAGCCGATGGAGTCGGAGGTCAGTGTGCTCCTGTTTTGGTGTGGTGCTGAGTCTGAACAGATTTGATAATTTGAAATTGAGTGGAAAAAGTTATTTAATGTCATTCCCTCATTTAACCCAAATCTGGTGGATCAGCCAAGATCAGCCAGGAGTGTATATATATATATATATATATATATATATATATATATATATATATATACATATACATACACAATGAGAAAGTGAGAGAGATCTCTCTCTTTCTCATTGACTCTCCTGCCGTCCCTGACTCTCTCTTTTTCACGGATTCTCTCTCTTTCACTGACTCTCTCCCTCTCTCACCCACTCTCCCTTCATCACTCACTCACTCTTTTTCACCGACTTTCCCTCCATCACTGATTCTCTCTCTCTCTCTGTCACTGACTCTCTCCCTCTCTCCCACTGACTTTCTCTCCATCACTCACTCTCTCTCTCTCACTCACTCTCTCTCTTTCACTGACTGCCCCTCCATCACTGATTCTCTCTCTCTGTCACTGACTGTCTCTTTCTCACTCACTCTCCTTCCATCACTCACTCACTTTTCACTGACTCTCTCTCTTTCTCATTCACTCTCCTTCCATCACTCACTCACTTTTCACTGACTCTCTCTCTTTCTCATTCACTCTCCTTCCATCACTCACTCACTTTTCACTGACTCTCTCTCTTTCTCATTCACTCTCCTTCCATCACTCACTCACTCACTTTTCACTGACTCTCTCTCTTTCTCATTCACTCTCCTTCCATCACTCACTCACTTTTCACTGACTCTCTCCCTCTCTCACTGACTCTCTCCCTCTCTCTCTCACTCTCCCTTTCTCACTCACTCTCCCTTTCTCACTGACTCCATCTCTTTCATTGACTCTCCCTCCATCTCTGACTCCCCTCTGTCACTAACACCCTCCATCTCTCTCTCTCTATCTCTCTCCATCACTCACTCTCCCTCCATCTCTGACTCTCTCTCTCTCACTGACTCTTCCTCTCTCACTGACTCTCCCTCTCACTGACTCGCCCTCCATCTCTGACTCTCTCTCTCTCACTGACTCTTCCTCTCTCACTGACTCTCCTTCTCACTGACTCTCTCTTCATCCCTCTCACTGACTCTCCCTCTCACTGACTCGCCTTCCATCTCTGACTCTCTCTCTCTCACTGACTCTCCTTCTCACTGACTCTCTCTTCATCCCTCTCACTGACTTGCTGTATCGTCTCTGCTGAGCTCCGGGTTTTCTTGTTGATTCTGTTAGGAGGCCCCAGAAGGGGCTCAGTCCACAGAAAGAGCCCGCAAGGCCCCCCGAACCGCTAAAGCCCAGACTGGTCCTGCTAATGGCACTGGTAAGGCCCCCAAGGAGAAAGTTCCCAAGGGAAAAGGCCTAACGGAGAAGGCCCCTACAGAGAGGGACGCCACGGAGAAGGCCCCCAAGGAAAAACCTCCCAAGGGGAAGGCCTCCAAGAGGAATGCCACCAAGGACAGGAATGCCACCAAAGACAGGGACGCCACAGAGAAGGCCCCCATGGAGAGGGACGCCACGGAAAAGACCCCTAAAGATAGGGACACTAAGGAGAAGGCCCCTAAAGAGAGGGGTCCCAAAGAGGGGCCCCCAACCACAGAAAAAAGGCTCACAAAAGAAAAACCTCTAAAGAAAAAAACTGCCTCAAAGGATACGAGCAGAGTCAAGGTACAGTTAAAGAAAAATAAATATTTTTTAAATTATTAATTAATAAATAAATTAATTAATTTATTTGTATGTAAAATATAAATAATATACAAAATTATGTTTGTCTCTTTTTCTTAGATGCACACAGAAGAACAGACAGAGCAGAATGTACCAGCAGCAGAAACGCAGGTCATTTATTTATTTATTTATTTATTTATTTATTTATTTATTTATTTATTTATTTATTCTGTGGAATTGTTCAGAACCTGCTCTCCACGCAGGAAACCTCTTCATATCTGACGATTCCTCCTCTTCACTCTCTCAGCAGTCGACAAAGGCAGCCCGAGCTCCAGCTAAACCCCGCAAGGCTGCCAAGCCCCCGAGCCCCTCAGAGAGCGATGCCGGAACCCTCCGCCGCTCGAAAAGGATCGCCACGAAGAGCCAGAGCGAGGCAGCTCCTCAGAGAACGGGCAGCTCCAGACGGAGATAACCAGCAGAGGTACCGCACTGCACCTCCATCTGTGTAGCTGCCGGGCCGCTGGTAGACCTCAGATTCAGCACAGAGTCTGATAATCATACTTCATATTAAATTGCTATTAGCTTAATTAGCATAATTCAGCTTTTTAATATACAGTAATAACTCAAATGAAAACTGTTGGTTTTTCTACAGAGAACACATTTTAGTGTCCACTAACTGTTTCATTGTTAATTTAAGAAAAACATCAATTTGAAATTGGAAAACATTTTATTTTTTATGACTTATATAAGTTCTATGTTGAAATATAAGTTATGTTAAAAAAATAAATATCAATTATATGTTAAAACATACGTTATGTTAAAAAATGTAAATAAAAGATATATGTTAAAAAATGTAAATCTGTTATGTTAAAAATATGAATATAAGTTATGTTAAAACATATAATGATGTTATATGTTAAAAAGTATAAATGTAAGTTATAGGTTAAAATATGTAAATGTTATGTTAAAATATGTTATGTTAAAAATATGAATATAAGTTATGTTAAAACATAAATATAAGTTATATGTTAAATATAAAAGAGTTATGTTAAAAATATGAATATAAGTTATATGTTAAAAAATGTAAATGAGTTATGTTAAAAATATGAATATGTTATGTTAAAACATAAATATAAGTTATATGTTAAAAAATATAAATGTAAATGAGTTATGTTAAAAATATGAATGTAAGTTACATGTTAAAAAATGTAAATGAGTTATGTTAAAAATATGAATGTAAGTTATGGTAAAACATAAATATAAGTTATATGTTAAATATAAATATAAATTATGTTAAAAAAATCTAAATATAAGTTATATGTTAAAAATGTAAATATGTTATGTTAAAATATATTATGTTAAAAATATAAATATAAGTTATATGTTAAAAAGTATAAATGTAAGTTATGTTAAAAAATTTAAATATAAGTTCAAATATGGTGTGGTGTATATGTTAAAATCAGCATATATAGAGAAGTTGTGCACTAAACATGAAAAACAAAACCCAAATATTTAATACAATGTAATTAGTTATTAGAAAGTTTGCATCACTGTATATGAGAATGATAAGGATTTAAATCCTCTGTGTTGTATTTGGTGGAACCAAAGGTCAGCAGCAGCACTCACTGCCCTCTTGTGGAGGCATGTGGGGTTTTACATGTAAAGGAATATAACAGTCCAGTGGCCGGTCCACTTCAGGGCAGTCTGTAACTGAATGTATCTTTTTTGACCAAAGTAATAGTTTATTGTTCTGTTTACTCATCATAAATAGATTTAAATAATTTAACCCTCATTTGTCATGTGAAGCATTTTTATAGCTTTAACAACAACAACAATAATAATACAATTAGAGAGAATGAATGAATGAATGAATGAATAAATAAATAAATAAATAAATAAATAATAATAAACAGATGAGATGAAGAGAAACTGCATTAAACTGATAAATGAAGAAAATATTATTGGATTTAAAAATGAAGGACAGGGTAAACCAAGCCTGAGCCTTCTCTTTTCTATCTTTTCTTTTTTTGTTGTATTTCTTTCTTCTCGTCCTTTTTTCTGTCTCTTTCTTATTTTATTATTTTCTTTCTTTCTTTCTTTTTCCTCTGTTCTTTCTTCTTTCTTTTTTTGGTCCTTTTTTCTTTTTCCCTCCTCCTGTCTTCCTTCTTTCTTTTTTTCTAGCCATCTGTCCTTTTTTTCTTTCTCTCTCTCTGTCTTTCTTTCTCACTTTATTTCTTTGTTTTCTTCTGTTCATCATTTTATCTCTTTGTCTTATTTCCTTCCTTTCCTTTTTTCCTTTCTTTTTTCCATTCTTCTTCTTTCTGTTTCCTGTTTATCACTTTTCCTTCTTTTTCTTTTTACTTCTGTTTCTCTCTTTTCTTTCTTCTGTTCTTTGTTCTTACATTTCTTTGATTCTTTCTCTTATTTCTTCCTGAACTGTATCCTTTTCTTATTATTTCTTCGTCCCTTCTCCCATCCTTCATTTTATCTGTCTCTTTGTCTTGTTTCCTTTCTTCCGTCTGTCTTTCCTTTTATTGTATACATTCTTGCTGTTTCTTTTCTCTCTTCTTTTTTTCCCATCGTTTATTTCTTTCTGTTTCCTGGTTGTCACCTTTCTTTCTTTTTCTCTTTACTTTTATTTCTCTTTTTTACTTCTTGTGTTATTTGTTGTTGCATTTCTTTGATTCTTTCTTTCTTTCTCTCTTCCTTTCCTTATTATTTCTTCTTCCCTTCTTTCATCCTTCCTTTTGTCTCTCTTTATTCTGTTTCTATCCCTCCTTCTGTCTTTCCTTTCTTTGTTTACATTCTTGCTGTTTCTTTTCTCGCTTCTCTTTTTCTTTTCATTTCTGTCTGTTTCCTGGTTATAATTTTTCTTTCTTTTTCTTCTGTTTCTCTCTTTTCCTCCTTCTGTTCTTTCTATTTGATTTCTTATGTTTATTTCACTCTTTCTTTGGTTCTATCTGGTATGCTCTTGCTCTCGTTGCTCCGGACGTCCTTCAGGAGCGCTGGCGTTCGCTCTGTCCGTCACAAACGCCGTGTTTATTCCACACGGTCAGTGTTTGCGTCACGCCCGGCTTTATCGGTGAGGTTGTTGTGGTCACTCCCGGTGTTCTGGTCAGGCGGTGCGGCGTTGTGGTCGGCGCTGGCTCCGTGTCTCCGCGTTCGTCTCCAGGCGAGGAAATGTTGTTGCGCAGCGGCCCCGCAGAAACGGCCCTGCATCAGCGCACGTCTAAACACAGAGCTGGAGCTCGCGAGGCCGTAAACTTCCTCTCGCTGACCCCGCTGAACCACCTGCAGCCCGCCGCCCGCGCTGACCCCTCTGACGCGGGACTCTGTTTCCTCCAGTACACGTCTTTCAGCTGAACTCCCTCACACTGACCACTGTATCAGCTCCACTGACCACACAGGACCTCCACTCACTGTCCACTGTATCAGCTCCACTGACCATACAGGACCTACACTCACTGTCCACTGTATCAGCTCCACTGACCATACAGGACCTCCACTCCCTGTCCACTGTATCAGCTCCACTGACCACACAGAAGCTCCACTCACTGTCCACTGTATCAGCTCCACTGACCACACAGGACCTCCACTCACTGTCCACTGTATCAGCTCCACTGACCATACAGAAGCTCCACCTACAGACTGTAGTTCATCTGATTCTCTGTATACTTAATTACTCTGTTCTAGGGGTGTAAGAAAATATTGAATATCGGGATATTATGTTTATTGATACTGTATCGATTCTCAAAAACACAGTATCAATACACAGATTCTGGCAGACAGTGAATCAGTGTGTGTTGTGTTTAAACCTCTGACCACTAGATGTCAGTGTTGTAATCCATTTTCAGCTCCACTCCAACATTAACAAGCAGCACAAGGGCGCAGTGCTATTATAAGCATTGATAAACCTGTTCATACAGTGGTGTGTTTTAATAGTAGGGTTCGAAAAATCGTGATACATTACTTTGCTTGCAGTATCGCAATATATCATGATGTACTGAATCGTGACCACCGTATCACGATACGTATTGTATCGCCAGGTTCTTACCAATACACAGCCCTACTCTGTTCTTTAATGATCAGGACCCCCACAGGACCCAATATCATCGGTCTGCAGCCGGGGGCGTCTAATATTATTGCTTATAATGTTTATAACATAGAAAAGCATGTTTTTAAGTTATATTAAAAAATATAAAAATGTTATGTTAAAATACAATTTAGATTTTTAGAAAGTGTATATATATATATATATATATATATAAGTGCAAGTTATATATTAAAATGTAAGTTATATGTTAAAAAATGTATATTATGTTTAAATGTAAGTTATATGTTAAAATATATGAATATAAGTTATATGTGAAAATGTAAGTTATGTTAAAAAATATAAATATGTTATTTGTTAAAATGTAATTTAAATAAAAAATATAAATATAAGTTATATGTTAAAATGTACGTTATGTTAAAATATATAAATATAAGTTATATTTTAAAAATATATAAATTTTATGTTAAAATGTGTTAAAAAATATAAGTATAAGTTATATGGTAACACAAGGAAGGGGGCATTTGAAATAATAATTAAAAATATTTTTTATTATTATTTTTTCGCTATTAATTCCTTTATTTTGTTCAACAGAAGAACATAAGATGACAACAGTGGCTGGAAAAAGTAAAATCCATAGTACAAGGCTGGATATGGGAGCGGGGGTGGGGGGGGGGATTATGGTAAACATAATCAAGTCCTCTGTGATTTTATTTGGCGGCTGGAAACGGCTTAAGTCAACATTTCTGTTGGATGGTGGAAGATTGGTTTTGAAATGGGTAGCACTTTCAAAATGACTCTGAGATTTCTGTGTAAACTGCCTCGCCGGTAATGTCTTCCAGACCGGCTCTTGACTCGGCGGCCCAGAAGGCTTGCGCCTCAGTTTGAACGTGAGGAGAAGTCACCAGTACCTAGCGTATGTTCTCGACCCCCAATGTTCCAGAGCTTCAGGTTCATAACAACTTCGCTGTCCAAAGAAAAAACAGTTGCTCTTTATATCCTGTGGAATCTTTGTAATGACTGGACCAATGGAAAACTCCAAAATCACGTATACAATAATCATTTTTATCGTCAGCTACTGTTTACATTGTGTACCAATTTCAGAATGAATGGACCAATAGAAATGCTCAAAACTAGCTTGGGAAAAATTCTGGTTCCATTGACTTGCATTGGTCGTGAGGACAGTTTTTGGCCTCTCCTGTAAAGTTCTCAATTTGGAGAACGTCAATAAAGGAGTCGGGTGAAGGTGGACCATCATGTTAAGTCTGTAGGTTTATTAGGATTGTGGACCTCCAACCATTGTCTGGGTCATATGAAGCTTTTCCTTCACTTAAAGGAACCCAAAGAGATGATTGCTGTAGCCTGAGAGTTAAAGGTCAGTCATTAGTTTCCATAAGGTCATATGGTCCCAGCCCCTGCCTAGTTCACCTACGTGGTGGATGTACCTGGTTAAATGTCCAGTGAGTGTAGGTACAAGGTAGAGGAACCTATTAAACCCTCAGCAACCCTCTGTATTCACAGTTTCGTGAAGCCTCCATTCCAGACTCTGTTGGGGTCTGGAGAACCCACGTGTTCTTTCTCTCTTGGCCACTTTCAGTGATCTTTGGCGAGGCCTTGCTCTGGAGTGGCGACGGTGGAGTCTTGCTGTTTGTCCGCTGTGGACAGACATAACTTGGGCTTGAGCTTCGCAGACCCAAAGAGCTGGACAAACAGACAGTCCTAAAGTCCCCAGCTGGACCAACATGCCTCAGTCGGTTGCTCACAGCCATCAAAGGCCTGGAGAGCAGGAGAGAGACGGGGCAGAGCGAGGGCAGAGGGTGAAATCTAACCATCAGTCTCTCACCATCAACGGCAACTGGCATGGCTGATGACCCATGATGTCCCTGTTCTGTTTGCCTGCATGGACATCTGGGGACCAGACTGGGTTACTTCTTCTCAATGGAGATCCAGAGGGTCGAACACCTCTGTTGCTTAATGGGGTAGACGCCAGAACGTTGCCCTCTGACACGCTGGGTGATTGGATGGAGATCAGATTTCAGCACTACAAGGAAATCGGATCAGTCAATACCACTTGAGCTACGCATGGCTAATATGTTGACCTCGTGTCTCCAATTATTGATACATTTTTGAAAACGTGATGATTGGACCAACTAACTTCCATTACAAGTGGAGATGGATCGATCAGTGTTTTTGAGGCCGATAGCCAATACTGATAGAGGGCGGGGCTAAATGCCACGGCAGGGCTTCATGTAGTTATTAGCGCAAGCAAGTCTTGAAACCTGGTTATCTAGAACTATAAACTCAGTCACTCTGGCTGTGGTTCCTTTAACTCTTTGGCTATTGCTGCTGCTGGACTGTTCGTACTGGTCAGGGTATGTATTTCCACCTAGTGGTTCAGATAGGAATTGCAGGGAGGGCTCCTCATCCTGAATGAAGCGCTAGCTGGAAATACAGAAATTAGGCTCATTAGTTTAACACCATCAATCGATTCTTGGGATCGGCTAAATTGGAGATATATCGGCCGATCACATACTTTGATTAAAAATCGGTCAATACCGATACATAGCCGATCGATCCTTCCATCTCTAATTACAAGTCATCTTCATTTCTATAGCACAGTTAAGTGTAGCAATAGTGCTACACAATAAAATCCTTTGAATATAACAAACAATAACTAATTAAACATGCACAACAAGTTTCAGTGCAAATGGCAAAGGAGAGCCAATCAAAGCCAAACAGATTACTGGATATATAAACTTTTAAAGACTCTGGTTTTTAAGTCAGACTTAAAAGTTCAGATCACAGTGAGATGTTCTAGTTTTAATGGAGTATCTTCTTCCTTAACACAACAATGGACTGACGGGTCTCTAAAGAAAGTTGTTTCTTTCTGGTCATTGTGAGTCGGTCAGCAAGCCATCAACTGCTGATCTTCAGATACTAAACTAACCTAGAATGTTGTTCCCTTTTATACTCACTTATTAGTAGAATGTTTTTCAGCTGTGATCACAATCGAGCAAGAGTGTCCTAACAATCAATTAGTCCAATAACATCCTTAACTTGGATTGGTGGTCGTACCAGGAGATTTAGACAGAGGACTGAGAATTACTGATAATAGACTATATGCAAAATAAGCCTCTATACAAAAATAGACTTTAATACAAACATTTTTATTCTTTAAAAATAATCTGATACACTTACATTAATTGTGAAATGAACAATATTGTTTGTAAGTTGCAGGAAAATTGCATGAAATGAAATTCTAAAGTGATCCTAAACTTTTGAGCGGTAGTGTATATCATAGTTTGGTCATAGTTTATAAGTATTTATGTCTTGTATTTAAGTACCGTGCCAGTCAAAAGTCTTTATTTTTCCTTCTTCAAAGCTGGGCGATATCATGTGGGATCGCTCTTAGTAGGGGTCAATCCCTTGGTGCAGTAATGTAGATGCTATTGTAATAGTAGGAGTGTCTATTAGAGTGGACAGTGAGTGGACACAGTGTTTAAACACTCCAGCAGCAGCACTGCTGTGTCTGATCCACTCACACCAGCACAACACCAATGTCACCGCAGTGCTGAGAATGACCCACCTCCCTAATAGTATCTGCTCTTTGGTGGTCCTGTGGGGGTCCTGCTCATTAAAGAGCAGAGTAATAAAGTAGACAGAGAATCAGATGAACTACAGTCTGTAGGTGGAGCTCCTGTATGGTCAGTGGAGCTGATACAGTGGACAGTGAGTGGAGGTCCTGTATGGTCAGTGGAGCTGATACAGTGGTCAGTGAGTGGAGGTCCTGTATGGTCAGTGGAGCTGATACAGTGGACAGTGAGTGGAGCTCCTGTATGGTCAGTGGAGCTGATACAGTGGACAGTGAGTGGAGCTCCTGTATGGTCAGTGGAGCTGATACAGTGGACAGTGAGTGGAGGTCCTGTATGGTCAGTGGAGCTGATACAGTGGACAGTGAGTGGAGGTCCTGTATGGTCAGTGGAGCTGATACAGTGGACAGTGAGTGGAGGTCCTGTATGGTCAGTGGAGCTGATGGAGTGGTCAGTGAGTGGAGGTAGTTTAATTATGTGTATAAACATCAGTGAAACTTCTTGTTAAGCAGCTGTGCAGCACCACCATGTGGCCTGGAGCTGATACAGTGGACATGGTAACATCTATAACATGGGAATAGATGGGAACCAGTAATGGCTATATTTGTGTTCTAGCAATCAGAGCCCCTGCTTTCTGCTCCACCATGAACTACTTCATCAACCCACTCGGAATGACTTTGTTTACGTCTCCCTACGAGTTAAACTATGCGGAACTTGCGAGGAATCAGCGGAATTCCCCTTTAATTCCAGGCCGATCCGAAGTGATCGTTTTCTTCCACCGCAGCTGTTGATAACAAGAACAGCTTTCTGTGTAAAACTTTGAGCTGATTTATTTATTCATTACCATCAGAACGCCGGGGCTGTTTGCAGCAATATACACAAACACATCTGTAGCATTTTCCAGGAATCTGAGCGGGAGCCCAGCCAGGCGGGCCCTTCGGCCCTCGCTGGTCGGTGTGTGTCCGATTTATAGGGATCTCTTAACGAATCGCGGGGATCATTTACAGGTGGAAATGCTGCGTGCAGCTCTTTCACCTTCAGTGTTATGATCAGTGTCATCGTGTTTATCAGCGGTTTGTATGGATGAAGTGAGCGGTGGTGCTCCTGCAGTCCTTACGGAGCGAGGCATCCTCAGAGAGCTCCTCGCAGCCGGCCTTGGACGGGAGCAAAAGCAATAAACAGGCTGGGAGGGATTGCAGAAAGATGAGTTCACTACCTTTCTCCTGGGCAGATCCGGCTTTGGCCCAGATTCCTTGGATGCAAGGTCAGGAACAAAGTCTTGCCTTCCCCAGGCTTGAAGGCTCAAGTGCTTTGTTGATCTTTCAGCTCATGGAATGCCTCCAGCACCAGGTTGTCTGCCTCTTTCCTTCGACGGAATGGGAAGCTGGTGGGATTCTCGATGGTTTACGCTTTCAAGCTGCCGCCCCAAAGGACGTCCCGTCTTCTCATAGAGGTGCTGACCTCTAGGCCTGCCACCGCTTGGGATAAGAATATGACCTGCCTTTCTCTGGAGCGCTGCTCCGCTTTTCCCCGCTTGTCCGTCCAGGAAGGTTCGAATACTTTGGAGACATCGGCGCTGATGTATTGCGACCCAGGCTCCGCAGAAGTTGTGATTCTAAGTTGGTACGAGTGATTTAGATTCGAATACATCAACGCTGAGATTGAGGAAGGAATCCTGTTTACCACTCCCAGCCAAGAAGACACTGCACATTCCAGCCCCCGGAATTGTGGGAAACTGAGCATGCAAGTAGCGCCCGGGTCCGGCTCCCTCTGACATGCAACCCGACTCCCTGGCTTCGGTTCTCCAGGAAGATGGTGTATCAAAAGACGACTTTCACTCGAACACATCCACAGGAATCCAGGATTCGGGGCTGCTAAAATACACAACAGGATCAGGTCTTGCCGTGCGAGCGAGCCTGGAGAAACACACGATCCCGGGTAACCTTAAAAGTCCCAGAAGGCCTATTCCCAACCGTGATCTCCCGACAACAGAGCCTGGTGAAAGGCTGCTATTATGATGATGAATAGGCAGCACTGGGAGTGCTTTGCGTTAGTGTAGCAGATTAGTTGCTGTTTTTCTAGCATTAGCGGCGAGTCCTCAGCCAGAGTCTTTCCTAGAGATCTCAGGAATCCCACCCCGCTGCCGCCCGACATAGAATCGGATCAACTCCAGTGACCCCTCAGTCCCCAGTTCCTTTTCTTAGGATCAGTCCAGGTTCCCTGGGATTTCTCGTTTGAGTGATTTCCTTCCAGTCGCAAGAAAGCTCTTGAGGACGGCGGCGAGAAACCCGAACTCGTATTCAACCTCAACCGATTCAGAGCTATAAAATAATTTTGCTTTCATGCTTTCGTTGTTATGATGTTGTTCAAGGACTTTGACGGAAAGTACCGGAGATGCCAAACCGGAGGGCCCCCTTTCGGTGCACTGCCTCTAGAGGCCAACGGGATGCCCAAGACGCCACCTGTGTAAACCACGTGAGTGGAGACGGCACTCAAAAACCATGTCCTAGACGGTCGTGCCCGGCGCTCCCGTCAACAAGAGAGCTGTCGTCTTCTGTAATGTTGGGCTTGGAGTGGCGCGTCCGTGGCCAAAGCAAACCCCATAAAAGTATATTAGCGAGAAAAGAAAGATCTCAGCTCCAGTGTGTGTGAGAGGACTATGCCACATGTGACGGCGACCATGCCAAGGCCCAGCCGGCGCAAATGTGTGAAGGCGGCTCCTCGGCCTTCTGCCGCCTGCCAGCCCGGACTCGCTCCTGAATGTGAAAGAGAGCTTTGGCCCTGACGAGCGACCTGACAGCCTCGTTTGATGTTCTCCTTAAATCTCTGCCTGAATTACAGTAATATTACGCTGGAGCCTGTTTCAGACCACAGGAGGCTCGCCAAGCCCGGCGTAGGTGTGACCGTGAATCAGTATCGAATACAATCAGATGGGCCCCGTTTCGCTGGAGCCGTGCTGCTGTGCTTCTGACGGCTCCCTCGTAATTCTCATCACCTCTGAAGCAGCGGGAGCTTTATTAATACTGACACTGAGACTTCTGGGGGTATTAATATTACAGCATGTGGTCTTGCTGATCAGTGAGGCCTAATTTAGCACAGAGGTTTTTCATAATCCTCAAAGCTGGTTTCAGGAGAAGCATCAGAAGACGCTTCACACAGACACTGGGAGACCATACACACTACACACAGACACTGGGAGACCATACACACTCCACACAGACACTGGGAGACCATACACACTCCACACAGACACTGGGAGACCATACACACTCCACACAGACACTGGGAGACCAAACACACTCCACACAGACACTGGGAGACCATACAAACTCCACACAGACACTGGGAGACCATACACGCTCCACACAGACACTGGGAGACCATGCAAACTCCACACAGACACTGGGAGACCATACACACTCCACACAGACACTGGGAGACCATACAAACTCCACACAGACACTGGGAGACCATACACACTCAACACAGACACTGGGAGACCATACACACTCTACACACAGACACTGGGAGACCATACACACTCTACACACAGACACTAGGAGACCATACAAACTCACAAAGACACTAGGAGACCATACAAACTCACAAAGACACTAGGAGACCATACACACTCCACACAGACACTGAGACCATACACACTCCACACAGACACTAAGAGACCATACACACTCCACACAGACACTGGGAGACCATACACACTCACACAGATACTGGGAGACCATACACACTCACACAGACACTAAGAGACATTAATTAATTTATAATTTGCTTCTCTTGTAGTGGAATAGGTTTGTGTAGAAGTGCCACCTGTTGGACTCCTAAACCTCCTCCCGTCTTCGGCGAGAGAGAAGAAAAAGCCGCTGAAGTCATTTGTTTTTGCTCCTCCGCGAGGAATGCCTTCAGGAAGCGAGCGGTTTGGGAGGGAGGTGGAGGGAGGTGGAGGGAGAACGGGGGTTTGTTGAGTGAGCAGCAGAAAAGCATTCGAATAAAACAAACGAGACTAAACATTTAGACACTGTCTGAGTACACGAACTCTCTGTCCCGCACCAGGGCCGAGGGGCGAGCGGGAGGGTGTCGGTGGGGCCACACCACAGCGCCCACCTCTCGGACGACTTCCCGGACCCCCGCAGGCCTGAGACCCTAGGCTTTAATGAGGGGCTTTAATTCTGTTTTCGGGCTCTTTTAGGGACGGGAATGTTGTTGATGTTGGCGTAGTTGCTGGTGAGCAGGACGTTCTCCGATGGTGGTGGTATGTAAGCATGGCTTCCCGCGAACAGCTTTTAAGTGAGCTTTGTGGCCTTCGTGAGCGTCGCTGGTGGCTTGGCCGGCGTGGCCGGCGTGGAGTGGACGAGGGCATGACGTGACCCTCTGAGGCTTCCAGAATGCTCGGACTCTTAGAGCGTACTCACACTAGGCCCGGTTTGCTCGTTCCGTGCTGGGGCCCGGTTACCCCCCCCCCCCCACTTTTCTTGGATTCTTGTAGGTGTTTCTTAGGGCCCGGCTACCTTCTGTCTATCAGCTGGGGGAGCTGCACAGCAGGGTGGGGGGATTTATAGCGATCAAGGTGCCCCAATGGGCCACGCTGGAGGGGGCGAGGGGCTATTGTGGAGACTACAGCGTCAAAACATCTCAGAGTTGGGCAAGAACCTTCAATGTCAACTGCTGTTGGCCGGCTTCTTCATGCTCACAGTGCTCCAGACTTGGATGATTTGGAAGAAATCTGATGGAATGTCTAATTTCTGATTCCAAAAGATCAGATCAGATCAAATGAGATGCCAACCGAACCCACTGTAAGTAATCAATCAATCACTGTTGGTCTCCTAAGTCCAAGCAGATCTGTTCACCATGCTGTTTTTAGGGGAAACTCAAAATAACCCTCAGTCAGCCATGCTGTTGGCTTAGAGGTCCTCTGGAGATCCTCTGGAGGTCCTCTGGAGGTTTCCTGGAGGTCCTCTGGAGGTCCTCTGGAGGTCCTCTGTGAAACCTCCAAAACAAACACCATGAGTCTTGGGCTTGAAAGAGGGACAAGTTAGTGGAGGACCACCAACTGTGGCCCACCATCTGAGCTCCGGTTCAAACAAGAAATGAAATTTTTATATCAAGCATCTCCAAAGTGGCAACTTTACAGGAGAGGCCCAAAACCTTCTTTTGTTTTAATGCAAGTCAATGGAACGGAAATTATTTCCAACTGATTTAAAATCAATCAATCAATCAACCTTTATTTTCACTCGGGAGTCCATTGAGGGAGACCCTCGTTTACAGTGTCGCCGAGCTTTACAATTGGTAAACAAAAAGGGATTGAAAATAAATTAAATGAATTTGAACGAGTACTTAAAATGTAGAAGAAATAGCTAATAAATAAAAACTAATAAAAACTGAATATGAAACTAAAATCAGGAATAAGACAGAAGTAAAAATAAGTCAATAAAAGTAGATATAAATATAGTAGTAAAACATAAAATAGTAAAATAAATAATAATTAAAAAATATATAATAATAGAGTAATAAAAAAAAAGAGTGGTAAAAGGAAATAAAAATTGAAAATAACTAAAAAAGACTATCAAAATCATAAAACTGTTAGCTAAAATTAAATAAAACATAGCCAGGTTGTGTGGAGGTGGTTATAAATTAAGACCGTACTCACACTAGGTTCTGTGATCCGGGCCCGGTTCATTTGACTAGTGTGATCACTCCAAACCATGTCTGGGCCTGGCCCAGTTAACCGTGCCCTGGCCCACCTCTTCAATTCGCTTGGACTCTGGCTCGATTCACTTCTAGTGTGAGCGCTATCCATGCCCGGGCACGGTTCGGAGCGATCACACTAGTCAAACGAACCGTGCGTGTGAACGCTCCGAACCGTGCCCGGGCCTGGCCCAGTTAACCCGAGCTTGTTTCGTCTGGACTCGGGCTTTGTTCGCTTCTAGTGTGGGTGCTATCCGTGCCCAGGCCCGCTTGGAGCCTTGGATATAACTGGGCCCGGTCACAGAACGAGCAAACCGGGCCTAGTGTGAGTACAATCTTAATTTATAACCACCTCCACACAACCTGGCTATGTTTTATTTAATTTTAGTTAACAGTTTTATGATTTTGATAGTTTTTTTTTATTTATTTTAATTTTTATTTCCTTTTACCACTCTTATTGATTTTTTTTTATTTTTATTACTCTATTATTATTATTATATATTTTGTAATTATTATTTCTTTTACTATTTTATGTTTTACTACTATATTTATATCTACTTTTATTGACTTATTTTTACTTCTGTCTTATTCCTGATTTGTTTCATATTCAGTTTTTATTAGTTTTTCTTTATTAGTTATTTCTTCTACATTTACATCTACATTACATTCTACATTTGTACTCGTTCAAATTAATTTTAATTTATTTTCAATCCCTTTTTGTTTACCAATTGTAAAGCTCGGCAACATTGTAAACAAGTGTCTCCCTCAATGGACTCCCGAGTGAAAATAAAGGTTGATTGATTGATTGATTTTAAAATCAGTTGGAAATAATTCCGGTTCCATTGACTTGCATTAAAACTGAAGAAGGTTTTGGGCCTCTTCTGTAAAGTTGCCACTTTGGAGATGCTTGATATAAAAATTTCATTTCTCGTTTGAACCGGAGCGCAGATGGTTGGCCACAGTTGGTGGTCCTCCACTAACTTGTCCCTCTTTTAAGCCCAAGACGCGTGGTGTTTGTTTTGGAGGTTTCACAGAGGACCTCCAGAGGACCTCCAGAGGACCTCCAGAGGACCTCCAGGAAACCTCCAGAGAGCCTCCAAGCCAACAGCATGGCTGACTGGGGGTTATTTTGAGTTTCCCCTAAAAACAGCATGGTGAACAGATCTGCTTGGACTTAGGAGACCAACAGTGATTGATTGATTACTTACAGTGGGTTCGGTTGGCATCTCATTTGATCTGATCTGATCTTTTGGAATCAGAAATCAGACATTCCATCAGATTTCTTCCAAATCATCCAAGTCTGGAGCACTGTGAGCATGAAGAAGCCGGCCAACAGCAGTTGACATTGAGGGTTCTTGCCCAACTCTGAGATGTTTTGACGCTGTAGTCTCCACAATAGCCCCTCGCCCTCTCCAGCGTGGCCCATTGGGGCACCTTGATTGCTATAAATCCCCCCACCCTGCTGTGCAGCTCCCCCAGCTGATAGACAGAAGGTAGCCGGGCGGTGTATACACTGGCGAAGGACCTCCTTTGAATATTTGTCCAATCTGTGTCTGAAATATTTGCCGAGTTGAGACGCGTGAGCACCGTCTGAGCCGCTCATGGCTTTGGTATTCTAAAATAAACCTCCGGGATGAGGCGAGGCGGCGAGGCATACCACCGAGGCAGGCAATGGGGTGCCGGGCGCTGATAGAACTGACCCAGGATGAAGCTTCTGGCCGCAGTTCTCTGAATTAATTCTATTTATTACAGACTGTAGTTCATCTGATTCTCTGTATACTTCATTACTCTATTCTTTAATGTTCAGGGCCCCCACAGGACCACCACAGAGCAGATACTATTAAGGAGGTGGGTCATTCTCAGCACTGGCGTGCTAGTGTGTGTTGTGCTGGTGCGAGTGGATCAGACACAGCAGTGTTTAAACACTGTGTCCACTCACTGTCCACTCTATTAGACACTCCTACTACTTGCTGGTCCACCTTGTAGATGTAAAGTCAGAGACAGTAGCTCATCTGCTGCTGCACAGTTTGTGTTCCTCTAGTCCTTCATCAGTGGACACAGGACGCCGCCCACAGGACACTGCTGTCTGGATAGTTTTGATCCACTCTGATTCGCTGAGAATGACCCACCTACTCTGTGGGGGTCCTGACCAGTAAAGGACAGGGTCCTGGCATGGTCCAGAGCTGCTAACAATCTTTAAAAGCCTTTGTTTATCCTTTGTTTATTTATTTTTCCTTTGAAGTTATTCAATACAAATACAGGCCGTACACACGTCCGACATGTTTCATGTTGCTGACCGCATGTGTGTCGTTTCAGCCCCCCTGTCCCCCCTCAACGGACGCCAGAAGGTCGCCAAGATAAACCTGCTACGCTCAGAGGTCCCAGAGAGACGTCCCCCCTCCACCCCCGTCCACTCCTTCCATCAGACGATGAGTAAATACTCACCCCGACTTTTCCACAGTCCAGCTATCCCCCCCCCAGCGCTGCCGGACACCACAAGAACCCGTCTCTCCTGTCTGACCCGCTGTCTGTCTTCTTAGTTAGACCCCCGATTGTCTGTGGTTATGTAACGGGATTTATTATTGTTTTGGTTTATTGTTGTTTATTGGTTTTATGTTTTATTTGTAATGAGTGCAAGCAAACAAATAAACAAATCTCTCACCAGACCCCCACCTGACCACTCCATCAGCTCCACAGACCATACAGGACCTCCACTCACTGTCCACTGTATCAGCTCCACTGACCATACAGGACCTCCACTCACTGTCCACTGTATCAGCTCCACTGACCATACAGGACCTCCACTCACTGTCCACTGTATCAGCTCCACTGACCACCAGAAATTCCTGAACCAGCACCATTCCGAGGGGCATGCTATGAATTTTGAATTGAGCCCAAGTCGATTGTTCTCAAAGCTTCTTAGAAGACCACCGTAAACTCTTAGCTTAGTTATGTGTGAATGTCTTGTAGATCCAGAACAGCTTCCAACAAATGCAGCATCGTGGATTGGTGGGGGGCGGGGAGGAGGGGGGGGGGTGGTCATATGAATTCCCAATCAATATTGGAAGCTCACATTCCAGCCCCCCCCCCTACTCGTTGAGATCCATTAGCTGGATGTAGGGGTATGTGGTTTTGGAGCGTGGGGAAGAAAACGGACGTGTGTTTGGATGTGAAATTAGCCGTGAAGACTGTTCGTACGTTCGCACGAGGCCGAGTTAGCGTGTGAGGAAGGAGGCCCCGCCCATGTCCGATAGGAACTCTGAGCGGGAATATTTTTTGTATCAACACTGGGCGCCCGCTTCGCTTCCAAGCCGGAGCAGCAAAAACAGATATTCATCTCCGGGACGCTATTAGATAGCAATTAGCCGTCAATATGAGCGATGCCACGAAAATAGCCGATGATTAAGAGCCCATCGTTTTGGCGGCCCCTCGTTTTCAGAGCAACCCGCTCTCGTCAGGACCGCTGAGGAGCATGATGGAGGGCTTTCACGACTCGAGCTGCAGTCACAGCCTCGATGGTAAAAACGTTGCTCTACAGCTTCAATCAGGACTTCGATGACGATCCAAACCTGAGCATAGCCTGATCATTCCGTTTGATATCCGGACCCCAAGAACCAGCCAGTGTGCAACCATATCATTAAAACTCTGTGACCTGTGGTGGTCCTGCTTCAAATCAAACCCAAGATTTCTAACGATCTAGTGCATGTGGGATATAACATCCAAGCTCGGCATGAACAGTTGGGTTCCATCAAGTTCTTACAAGTATTTCAGGTTCTAGAGCTGAACCATGTCCAGTCATGGTCCTGGTGATCTTCCAGAGTTTAGTTTAACCCCAAACCAACACACCTGATCCAGATCATTAAGGCTTTCAGAACAGTCTTAACATGGACCCCCATGTGAGGTCCAGGGTGGAGCAGGACTAAGCACCAGTCGTCATAGTTCTAGTTCTGGTAATGGATCACAAATGGATTGTAGAATGACCTACCATTAACAATCAAAGATAACATTAGGTCAAAAGTATGTGGACACCCCTCTTATTTATTGGGTTCAGGTGTTTGGATATAACATCCAAGCTCGACATGAGCTGTTGGGTTCCATCAAGTTCTTACAAGTATTATAGGCTCTAGAGCTGGACCATGTTCAGTTATGGTTCTGGTGATCTCCCAGAGTTTAGTTTAACCCCAAGCCAACACACCTGATCCAGATTATTAAGGCTTTCAGGGGAATCTTTAATATAGACCCCCATTTGTGGTCGAGGGTGGAGCAGGACTAAGCACCAATCGTCATAGTTCTAGCTAAATGTCCCAAAGTACCCAACGTTGGTGGACAACTGATGTGCTAGCTGACCTGACCCTGCTGGATCGCCAAAGGATTGTAGAATGCCCTACCATTACCAACAAAGATAACATTAGGTCAAAAGTATGTGGACACCCCTCTTATTTATTGGGTTCAGGTGTTTCAGCCACACCTGTTGCCAACAATGGAGCAATCTCCATAGACAAACACTGTTAGCAACATTTCTGCTCTGCTAGAGCTGCTCTGGTCAACTGTAAGTGCTTGTAATAAGAAATGGAAGCATCATAACATCCGGGTTCCATCAAGTTCTTACAAATATTTCAGGCTCCAGAGGAAGACCATGTCCAGTCATGGTCCTGGTGATCTCGTACCCTATAGAGCTTAGTTTAAGCCTAAAAAAAGACATAAGAGTATGTTCACCAGTAAGAACAGCAGATCTGATTAGATCAGATGTAAATAATCATACATACAATACAAAGTATCATGAATATGTTATTGCGAGAGAAGTAGATCAGATCTTGATCCAGTTTGAAGAACAAAGTTAGGTTCCAGATTTCTCCTGGACGCCCCAGACATTGTATGAATGTGTTCAGTTCCTTCAGCAGCAAATCTTGATTTATCTTAATGAAGTACTGAGCAGTCAAAGCAGGTATTAGATGAGAACTGATAATAATACTGGGTTGTTTAGGAGAAGCTTGGAAAGGGTTAAATAAACACACACATATGAATACTTATTAATATTTAATAATAAAGTGTAAAAGCACTACTTACTCTATTAATACTGATTAATATTTAATAATAAAGTGTAAAAGCACTACTTACTCTATTAATACTGTTTAATATTTAATAATAAAGTGTAAAAGCACTACTTACTCTATTGATACTGATTAATATTTAATATTAAAGTGTAAAAGCAATATTTACTCTATTAATACTGATTAATATTTAATAATAAAGTGTAAAAGCAATACTTACTCTATTAATACTCTTTAATATTTAATAATAAAGTGTAAAAGCACTACTTACTCTATTGATACTGATTAATATTTAATAATAAAGTGTAAAAGCACTCCTTACTCTATTAATACTGATTAATATTTAATAATAAAGTGTAAAAGCTCTACTTACTCTATTAATACTGATTAATATTTAATAATAAATTGTAAAAGCTCTACTTACTCTATTAATACTGTTTAATATTTACATAATAAAGTGTAAAAGCACTACTTACTCTATTAATCCTGATTAATATTTAATAATAAAGTGTAAAAGCACTACTTACTCTATTAATACTGTTTAATATTTAATAATAAAGTGTAAAAGCTCTACTTACTCTATTAATACTGTTTAATATTTACATAATAAAGTGTAAAAGCACTACTTACTCTATTAATCCTGTTTAATATTTAATAATAAAGTGTAAAAGCACTACTTACTCTATTAATACTGTTTAATATCTAATAATAAAGTGTAAAAGCTCTACTTACTCTATTAATACTGTTCAATATTTAATAATAAAGTGTAAAAGCACTACTTACTCTATTAATACTTTTTAATATTTAATAATAAAGTGTAAAAGCTCTACTTGCTCTATTAATACTGATTAATATTTAATAATAAAGTGTAAAAGTACTACTTACTCTATTAATACTGTTTAATATTTAATATTAAAGTGTAAAAGCAATATTTACTCTATTAATACTGATTAATATTTAATAATAAAGTGTAAAAGCAATACTTACTCTATTAATACTCTTTAATATTTAATAATAAAGTGTAAAAGCACTACTTACTCTATTAATACTGATTAATATTTAATAATAAAGTGTAAAAGCACTCCTTACTCTATTAATATTGATTAATATTTAATAATAAAGTGTAAAAGCACTACTTACTCTATTAATCCTGTTTAATATTTAATAATAAAGTGTAAAAGTACTACTTACTCTATTAATACTGTTCAATATTTAATAATAAAGTGTAAAAGCACTACTTACTCTATTAATACTGATTAATATTTAATAATAAAGTTTAAAAGTACTACTTACTCTATTAATACTGTTAAATATTTAATAATAAAGTGTAAAAGCTCTACTTACTCTATTAATACTGATTACTATTTAATAATAAAGTGTAAAAGCACTACTTACTCTATTAATACTGTTTAATATTTAATAATAAAGTGTAAAAGCACTACTTACTCTATTAATACTGTTTAATATTTAATAATAAAGTGTAAAAGCACTACTTACTCTATTAATACTGTTTAATAGTTAATAATAAAGTGTAAAAGCACTACTTACTCTATTAATACACTAATTAATTAATTAATACCGTTTAATATTTAATAATAATGTTTACTGAGTAGATAAAAGCTTAATGTCTGAAAAAAGAGCTTTTTATATATAATAGTGTCTCAAACTTATGAACAGTAGTGTATATATTCTGTACGTCCCTATATATGAGTTACAGTGACGGAGTCAGTCGCTCCCTCCGATCTCTCTCCTCTGATTCTGTCCATTCCTCCTACAGACGCTCTGTGTTTGAACTCTTTCACTGATCGAGACGTGTTACACGCACACACAGCATTAATCACTCGCCCTTCTGGAGTACATCTGCGGGTCGTGTTCACGTGAGCTGCTCTGTTTGTAGTTCCCATGATTCTCTCACTGCTTAAGGCTCTCTGTGTATACAGATCAAGGCTATTCGCCGGTGGGTTGTCCAGCGCGGCCGCAGACAAGGACCCCTGGAATGTCCTGTCATGTTTATGTGCTACCGATGATATACACAAGTTCTTAATGTGAGGAGGAGTGGAGTGTTTGGTAGAGATGTGTGAGTGTTTTACTGCCCCCTAGTGTGTGTGTTTACTAGTGTGTCTGTGTGTATATGTGGGGTATGTGGGAGTATGTGGTTTCGCTGCCCCCTAGTGTGTGTGTTTACTAGTGTGTGTGTATGTGTGTGTGTGTGTGTGTGTATGTGGGAGTATGTGGTTTCACTGCCCCCTAGTATGTGTGTTTACTAGTGTGTGTATGTGGGAGTATGTGGTTTCGCTGCCCCCTAGTGTGTGTGTTTACTAGTGTGTGTGTGTGTGTGTGTGTGTGTGTGTGTGTATGTGGGAGTATGTGGTTTCGCTGCCCCCTAGTGTGTGTGTTTACTAGTGTGTGTGTGTGTGTGTGTATGTGGGGTATGTGGAAGTATGTGGTTTCGCTGCCCCCTAGTGTGTGTGTTTACTAGTGTGTGTGTGTGTGTGTGTATGTGGGGTATGTGGAAGTATGTGGTTTCGCTGCCCCCTAGTGTGTGTGTTTACTAGTGTGTGTGTGTGTGTGAGCTGTGTATGTGGGAGTATGTGGTTTCACTGCCCCCTAGTGTGTGTGTTTACTAGTGTGTGTGTGTGTGTGTATGTGGGAGTATGTGGTTTCGCTGCCCCCTAATGTGTGTGTTTACTAGTGTGTGTGTGTGTGTGTGTGTGAGGTGTGTATGTGGGAGTATGTGGTTTCACTGCCCCCTAGTGTGTGTGTTTACTAGTGTGTGTGTGTGTGTGTGTATGTGGGAGTATGTGGTTTCGCTGCCCCCTAATGTGTGTGTTTACTAGTGTGTGTGTGTGTGAGGTGTGTATGTGGGAGTATGTGGTTTCGCTGCCCCCTAATGTGTGTGTTTACTAGTGTGTGTGTGTGTGTGTGTGAGGTGTGTATGTGGGAGTATGTGGTTTCACTGCCCCCTAATGTGTGTTTACTAGTGTGTGTGTGTGTGTGTGTATGTGGGAGTATGTGGTTTCGTTGCCTACTAGTGTGTGTCTGTGTGTGTGTATGTGGGTGTTTCACTGCCCCCTTGTGTGTGTGTGTGGGGGGGGTGAGGTGGGGGTTTCACTGCCTCCTAGTGTGTGTGTGCACTATTATGTGTGTGTTTGTGTGTGTGTGTGTGTGTTGGGGGGGGAGGTGGATGTTTCACTGCTCCTAGTGTGTGTGTTCACTAGTGTGTGTGTGTGTAAGTGTTTCACTGCCCCTAGTGTGTGTGTTCATTAGTGTATGACTGTGTCTGTGGATGTTTCACTCTCCCCTAATGTGTGTTTACCAGTGTGTATGTGTGTTTCATTGCCTCTTGGTGTGTGTGTTCACTAGTGTGTGTATGCATGTTTCACTGCCCCCTAGTGTGTCTGTGGATGTTTCATTCTCCCCTAATGTGTGTTCACTAGTGTGTGTGTTTCACTGCCCCTAGTGCATGTGTGTTCACTTGTGTGTGTGTATGTAAGTGGGTGTTTTACTGCCCCCTAGTGTGTGTTTACCAGTGTGTGTGTGGATGTTTCACTGCCACCTAGTGTGTGTGTTCACTAGTGTGTGTGTTGGTGTTTACTGCCACCAAGTGTGTGTTCACTAGTGTTTGTGGGTGTTTTGCTGCTCCCTAATATGTGTGTTCACTAGTGTGTTGGTGTTTCACGCACCCCCAATCTGTGTGTTCACTAGTGTGTGTGGGTGTTTCACAGTCCCCTAATGTATGGGTTTACTAGTGTGTGTGTGTGCGTGTGTGTGTTCATAAGTGTATGTATATGTGGGTGTTTCACTCTCACCTAATTTGTGTTCACTAGTGTGTGGATGTTTTATTGTCCCCTAGTGTGTGTGTTCACTAGTGTGTGTGTGTTTGTGTGTTCACTAGTGTGTGTGACACAAAATGCCATCACTGTCCACTCTGAAGACCAGTGGTGGACCTCAGGCCTATACTGTGGGGGGAGCCAGTGACCAGTGATGGTATTTGAAGTTGTTCAGGACGTATGGTGGATAATTAGGAGATGGCTGGACTGTCCTCACTGACCAACCACAAATGTCTAAGGTCAGCATTGGAGTCTCACTACATTCCTAGCTCAGCTGCTGCCCCCCAGTCTCTGGACAGTGTCCCGTTCCCACCCGTCTCCCCCGACTCCCTCTATTTCTCTGTATCCACATAGGATTCCTTCTCGTTGCTGTCCTGATGCACCCTGATGGTCTGTACACCAGGGTTAAGAAGAGGGTGGGGGGGGGGGCATCTTTAGAAGAGGGGAACGTGGCATTCCTCGTTTAGCCTCACGTGCGCCTCCGCTGCCAGCCGATTTGGTAGGAAGCGTGTTGGGAGGTTTGGCTCCACAGCCGGCGGATGATCAGACGGTGAGTCAGCAACCTCTGGGCTGCGCGGGAGCCCTGGACCCGACACCTTCACGTCTTCTTCTGATTCGGAGAAGCTCCAGTCAAAACAGTCTCTCCCCGACCACAGAGCAACAGGATACCCACCGCGCAGGCTGGCCAAGTCAATACACGGCTGGGTACGGGTGGGGGGGTGGGGGGGAGTCTCAGTGAATGCCATGGTAGTCCGTCATAAATCATTCAATTATCAGCAGAGGGACGGATGTGTGTGTAGTGTATGTGTTGTGTAGTGTATGTGTTGTGTAGTGTGTGTGTTGTGTAGTGTGTATGTTGTGTAGGGTGTGTGATGTGTATGTTGTGTAGTGTGTGTGTTGTGTAGTGTGTGTGCTGTGTGGTGTGTGTGTATAGGGTGTGTGGTATGTGTGTTGTGTATGTTGTGTAGTGTGTGTGTTGTGTAGTGTGTGTGGTGTGTTAGGTGTGTATGTTGTGTAGTGTGTGTGTTGTGTAGTGTATGTGTTGTGTAGTGTGTATGTTGTGTGGTGTGTAGTGTGTGTGTTGTGTAGGGTGTGTGGTGTGTATGTGTTGTGTAGTGTGTGTGTGTGTAGGGTGTGTGGTATGTTGTGTAGGGTGTGTGGTATGTTGTGTAGTGTGTGTGTGTTGTGTAGGGTGTGTGTTGTGTAGTGTGTGTGTTGTGTAGTGTGTGTGTGTTGTGTGGTGTGTAGGGTGTGTGTGGTGTGTATGTTGTGTAGTGTGTGGTGTGTAGGGTGTGTGGTGTGTATGTTGTGTAGTGGCTGTATTGTGCAGGGTGTGTGGTGTGTAGTGTGTGTGGTGTGTGGTGTATATATGTTGTGTAGTGTGTGTGGTGTGTAGGGTGTGTGGTATGTTGTGTAGTGTGTGTGTGTTGTGTAGTGTGTGTGTTGTGTGGTGTGTAGGGTGTGTGGTGTGTATGTTGTGTAGTGTGTGTGGTGTGTAGGGTGTGTGGTGTGTATGTGTTGTGTAGTGTGTGTGGTGTGTAGGGTATATGTGTTGTGTAGGGTGTGTAGGTTGTGTGTGTTGTGTAGTGTGTGTGTTGTGTAGTGTGTGTGGTGTGTAGGGTGTGTGGTGTGTATGTGTTGTGTAGTGTGTGTGGTGTGCAGGGTGTGCAGGGTGTGTGGTGTGTATGTTGTGTAGTGTGTGTGGTGTGTAGGGTGTGTGGTGTGTATGTGTTGTGTAGTGTGTGTGGTGTGTAGGGTGTGTGGTGTGTATGTGTAATCAAAAGTAATCGGACAGGTTTTCCTGAACTTGGGAGTGTTCAGTCTTACAGATTATATATATATAGGTGTGTATATATATATGTAGGTGTGTAGTGAAGGTGTGTTTTGTAATTAGTGTGTGTAGTTTGTGTTGTGTAGGGTGTGTGTGGTGTGGTGTGTAGGGTGTGTATGTTGTATAGTAGGGGTGTGTGTGTGTAGTGTATGTGTTGTGTAGTGTGTGTGCTGTGTAGTGTATGTGTTGTGGAGTGTGTGTTGTGTAGTGTGTATGTTGTGTAGTGTATGTGTTGTGTAGGGTGTGTGATGTGTATGTTGTGTAGTGTGTGTGTTGTGTAGTGTGTGTGCTGTGTGGTGTGTGTGTTGTATAGGGTGTGTGGTATGTGTGTTGTGTATGTTGTGTAGTGTGTGTGTTGTGTAGTGTGTGTGGTGTGTAGGGTGTGTATGTTGTGTAGTGTGTGTGTTGTGTAGTGTGTATGTTGTGTGGTGTGTAGTGTGTGTGTTGTGTAGTGTGTGTGGTGTGTGGTGTGTATGTGTTGTGTAGTGTGTGTGGTGTGTAGGGTGTGTGTGTTGTGTAGTGTGTGTGTGTTGTGTAGGGTGTGTGTTGTGTAGTGTGTGTGTGTTGTGTAGTGTGTGTGTTGTGTAGTGTGTAGGGTGTGTGGTGTGTATGTTGTGTAGTGTGTGTGGTGTGTGTGGTGTGTAGGGTGTGTGGTGTGTATGTTGTGTAGTGGCTGTGTTGTGCAGGGTGTGTGGTGTGTAGTGTGTGTGGTGTGTAGGGTGTGTGGTGTGTATGTTGTGTAGTGTGTGTGGTGTGTAGTGTGTGTGTTGTGTAGTGTGTGTGTTGTGTGGTGTGTATGTTGTGTAGTGTGTGTGGTGTGTAGGGTGTGTGGTGTGTATGTGTTGTGTAGTGTGTGTGGTGTGTAGGGTGTGTGGTGTGTATGTGTAATCAAAAGTAATCGGACAGGTTTTCCTGAACTTGGGAGTGTTCAGTCTTACAGAATATATATATAGGTGTATATATATATATGTAGGTGTGTAGTGAAGGTGTGTTTTGTAATTAGTGTGTGTAGTTTGTGTTGTGTAGGGTGTGTGTGGTGTGGTGTGTAGGGTGTGTATGTTGTATAGTAGGGGTGTGTGTGTGTAGTGTATGTGTTGTGTAGTGTGTGTGCTGTGTAGTGTATGTGTTGTGTAGTGTGTGTGTTGTGTAGTGTGTATGTTGTGTAGTGTATGTGTTGTGTAGGGTGTGTGATGTGTATGTTGTGTAGTGTGTGTGCTGTGTGTGTTGTATAGGGTGTGTGGTATGTGTGTTGTGTATGTTGTGTAGTGTGTGTGTTGTGTAGTCTGTGTGGTGTGTAGGGTGTGTATGTTGTGTAGTGTGTGTGTTGTGTAGTGTATGTGTTGTGTAGTGTGTATGTTGTGTGGTGTGTAGTGTGTGTGTTGTGTAGTGTGTGTGTTGTGTAGGGTGTGTGGTGTGTATGTGTTGTGTAGTGTGTGTGGTGTGTAGGGTGTGTGGTATGTTGTGTAGTGTGTGTGTGTTGTGTAGTGTGTGTGTGTTGTGTAGTGTGTGTGTGTTGTGTAGGGTGTGTGGTGTGTATGTTGTGTAGTGTGTGTGGTGTGTAGGGTGTGTGGTGTGTATGTTGTGTAGTGGCTGTGTTGTGCAGGGTGTGTGGTGTGTAGTGTGTGTGGTGTGTAGGGTGTGTGGTATGTTGTGTAGTGTGTATGCTGTGTAGTGTGTATGTTGTGTAGTGTGTGTGGTGTGTAGGGTATATGTGTTGTGTAGGGTGTGTAGGTTGTGTGTGTTGTGTAGTGTGTGTGTTGTGTGGTGTGCAGGGTGTGTGGTGTGTATGTTGTGTAGTGTGTGTGGTGTGTGTGGTGTGTAGGGTGTGTGGTGTGTGTGGTGTGTAGTGTGTGTGTTGTGTAGTGTGTGTGTTGTGTGGTGTGCAGGGTGTGTGGTGTGTATGTTGTGTAGTGTGTGTGGTGTGTAGGGTGTGTGGTGTGTATGTGTTGTGTAGTGTGTGTGGTGTGTAGGGTGTGTGGTGTGTATGTGTAATCAAAAGTAATCGGACAATTATCTCAACAGCTATTTCATGGGCTGCATGAGCTACTCCCTCGTTAGTCCATCATCAATTAAGCAGGTAAAAGGTCTGGAGTTGATTCCAGGCGTGGCATTTGCATTTGGAAGCATTCCATCAGAGGGATAGCAGGAATGTTAGGAGTGGCCAAACTCCTAAGTGTTTAACTCTGAATTTTAATTCTGATTTTTTCTTTTTTTTGTTTGTTTGTATGTATATATGTTTATGTTTATTTGTTTTTTTTCATATCCTGTATTCTCCTTGGCTAATCCCTGTTTGTTAGTATGTTTATTGTCCTCCCTCTACACGATGACTGCATATATTAAACAAAAACTTGTAGTATTAGAAATAAAGAAACATTGGTCCTCCGAAAAGGGGGGTGGTGGTGGGCAAAAAAAAAAAAAACAATAATCTATATAGTAAGATATATAGATAATATACACTATCATAAGTTTTGCTTTATAAATTATTATTCAGTTTTTATTCATAATAAATAAATTGTGTAGATAGCCTTCAAATAAAGTGTTACCAGGTAACGTTCCCGTGAGGTCGGGAATAAGCAGACCTGACCCTAGATACAGGCCTGGGAATCTCACAAGTACGCTTGTGGCTTTTTCTCACTGGCCGGCTTCCCCAGAATCAGATTTGCTGGCACACGAGTGAGGCTCTCCTTTCCCACCGCTCCCTTATTCCATCCCTTCTCTCCTTCCAGCCCCAGTAAAATATACGTTTTCTCCGGGGAGTTTTTCCCCTGTGGGATCTTGTTCTTACAAGCATGACTGACTCAGTCAACAGCCCGGAAAAGTCTGGAGTCTGACTGTGCAGTGTACCCAGGCCCCTACGTTCCAGGGATTCTATGTTCCCCAGGGTTCTACAATCCCAGGGAGACCTTCCTGGGTTTAGTTTAAATAGGAGCTACACCTACATTGTGTTCCAATGGGCCTATGTTCCAGGATCCCTTGTTCCCAGGGTCCTGTATTGCTAAGATTCTATGTTTGCAAGGTCAGTGTTCCCAAAGTTACAGAGTTCTACGGTCCCTGGGAGACTTCCTGGGCTCCTTTTTCCCAGAGCCCTATGTTCCGGGGATCTGTGTTCCACTGGGCCTATGTTCCAGGAGCCAGGCTCCTATATTGCCAAGGTTCTATGTTTGCAAGGCCAAATGCTCCCAGGTTATATGTTCCAAAGTTTCCCCAAAGTTCCAGAGTTCTACGATCCCAGAGAGACCTTCTTGGGCTAAGTGTTCCCAGGGCCCTATGTTCCGGGGCTCTGTGTCCCATTTAGTCTATGTTCCAGGACCCCTTGCTCCCAGGGTTATATATTTGCAAGGTTCTCTGTTTGCAAGGCTATATGTTCCCAGGTTATATGTTCCAAAGTGTTCCCAAAGTTCCAGAGTTCTACGGTCCCAGGAACACCACTTTTCCCAGGGCCCTATGTTCCAGGACCCCTTGTTCCCAGGACCATGTGTTTCGGGGCTCCATGTTCCCAGAGTCCTATATTCCCAAGGTTCTATGCTTGCAAGGCCATATGTTCCCAGGTTATATGTTCCAAAGTGTTCCCAAAGTTCCAGATTTTTATGATCCCAGGGAGACCTTCCAGAAATCAATGTTCTAAGGGTTCTAAGTTCCAGGGTTCTGTGTTTATATATGTGGATATTTATATATGCAGGTCTGAGGAGACATACTCACTGTCCACTGTATCAGCTCCACTGACCATACAGGACCTCCACTCACTGTCCACTGTATCAGCTCCACTGACCATACAGAACCTCCACTCACTGTCCACTGTATCAGCTCCACTGACCATACAGAACCTCCACTCACTGTCCACTGTATCAGCTTCAATGACCATACAGAACCTCCACTCACTGTCCACTGTATCAGCTCCACTGACCATACAGAACCTCCACTCACTGTCCACTGTATCAGCTCCACTGACCATACAGAACCTCCACTCACTGTTCACTGTATCAGCTCCACTGACCATACAGAACCTCCACTCACTGTCCACTGTATCAGCTTCAATGACCATACAGAACCTCCACTCACTGTCCACTGTATCAGCTCCACTGACCATACAGAACCTCCACTCACTGTCCACTGTATCAGCTCCACTGACCATACAGGACCTCCACTCACTGTCCACTGTATCAGCTCCACTGACCATAAAGGACCTCCATTCACTGTCCACTGTATCAGCTCCACTGACCATACAGAACCTCCACTCACTGTTCACTGTATCAGCTCCACTGACCATACACAACCTCCACTCACTGTCCACTGTATCAGCTCCACTGACCATACAGAACCTCCACTCACTGTCCACTGTATCAGCTCCACTGACCATACAGAACCTCCACTCACTGTCCACTGTATCAGCTCCACTGACCGTACAGGAGCTCCACTCACTGTCCACTGTATCAGCTCCACTGACCATACAGGAGCTCCACTTACAGACTGTAGTTCATCTGATTCTCTGCATACTTTATTACTCTGTTCTTTAATGATCAGGACCCCCACAGGACCACCACAGAGCAGCTACTATTAGGGAGATGGGTCATTCTCAGCACTGCAGTGACAGCAGCTCATGTGGCTCCTCATGAAGCTCCAGAAATAATTCCAAAGCTCTTATTATATAGTTCTGATCTCTTCACACTTATTCACTAATATCATTACTATTAATATAGCACAAGTAAGAACAACCTGAGTAGTGTCTCCAAACTTTTGACCGATGGCGTATAATAACTATTATTGACTCTAGTTACTGTAACACAGTGAGGAGGTTCGTCGGTTCAGTTTGAGTTCAGAGTCCACTGTGGTTAAGCTGTCTGGTCTTGGTGGTTTTGTTGACCCTTCCACAGGGACGTGTCCAGGAAGAGAGGGGTCAGCTGGAATTCTCTTGTAGATGTGCTGAAGAGTTGGAAGGCGATGTCCTGATTATGCTTTGCCTTGTTCTTGTGAGGAAGAGGAACCAAGATGGTTATGGGGAAGACGTGAGGAACGTGTAGGATCTTCATGTGTCTGCAGGAGGTTGGATTGGTCTTCTGACCGACGTCTGAAGGTTTTAACCATATATCAATGGCTATTTGGAGCTATTCATGATGCCATGCGTCCATGCTTCCATCACCAGGCTTCTTTTGAAGATGATGGTGTTAGTTTTGATCTGTAAGCCTCTTCACAGGCTTTCGCGGTATGGTGCAACCACATTTTGGGGTCAGTCTATTCTTCAACACCCCCAGTAATAACACGAAGTTTACATAACAGGTCATTGTCTGGTGCCTTCAGCGTTTCGGGATAAAGTCATTGGTAAGACAAGCAAACCTGAGGATCAGAACAGCATCAGCTACGGCCCCCCTTTAAGCCCACTCGAGCCCATAAGTGCCGCAATTGCAAACAGTCCTGCTGTGTTTGTGTCTGTGGCGTAAACGAGTGAGTCAGTTGAAGGAATGCCGTCCCACACAAGCCTGGGTTTCAGCGAGCCGGGAGCGGCCAATGGGCTTTTAATTGAGCCGCAGAGATCCAGGCCTCGCTTTCTCGCGGCCGTGGCGGCCTCTCGTCGCTTTCTCGTGTTGTGCTATGACATCACGCTCACACAGTGACTCGGTTCTGGCCGGGGCGGTTTAACGACGTCCCTACCGCAGGCCGAAAAAACCGCTCCCCCCGTCCGAACAGAGCCAGCATTCACCGCCACAGTCCCCCCAGTGTGGCGCTCCAGCCAGGGCCCGTGTGTGGCTCTGATTCCGTGTGGTGTTATTCTTATTTTCCCTGTTTTCGAGCGCTAGGGGGGGTCGAGGGGGGTCAGCTTCTCCGGGAACACTGCCCCGGCTGTGCGGTCTCCGGTTTCAGAGCGGCTTGCACCTTCTCTTCGTCATAAATTAGAAGGGTGTCGGACTCGCTGCCCGGAGGCGTTAAGGAGAGGGGAATGACTCGCAGGAATGCTGCTCCAGAGCCGTGCATGAGCTAGAAGTGCAGGGAATAAGTGCATGCGGTGCGAGTAGCATAGATAATGAGTTATTCCAAGCTGGGGTTTACACATTTGTCTGGGCGATAAAACGATAACGATAATTATCACGAAATAACGTTTCCTAGATTAAACTATAAGACGTAGTCGATAGAAAGTCGATAGAATTAAGTTCCGTTCATGTTTTGAGAAACAACACGAACAGCCAATGAGAATGAGAATAGCGCCGCCCCAAACCAATCAAGTGTAGACGTAGCGGCAGCTCAACCCACATACTAATAATTTGGTTACTGACAACAGAAAACGTTAAACTACTACTAAAAGAAACATAATACACGTGTTAATAATCTATAAATAATCTATAAGATAAGATAAACAGGTAAACAGGTGCTGTCCTGCTGCTGTGTTGATGAAGATCTACGGGATGTTTGATCTTCAAGGTCTCGTGTATAGCAGTTGTACTGTTGTGATCATCTCCACTGTGCAGAGCTGACAGAGCACCACACTGTTGTGTTTCTGTGTGAAACACTCCCACAACGTTAGATGAACGTGAGTGATTGTTTGTAGCTGCAGCTCGCGCTCCAGATAAATCCATGCTTTCAGTAGCAGCGGTCACCTTAGCAACGCATCGACTCAAGTTATGCTAATCGAGGTAATTTAATAATTGATAAAGATAAATATATATACTGGAGTTTAAGTGAGACGCTGAGACAAAGTTAACTTTATAACCAAAAATCCAGAGTAGGAAACTTTATTATCTACTGAAAACAGAATCACTAAACCAACAACATAAACAGAGTTCTTTACTCAGAACCAACTTAAAGAACCAGCAACAGCCTGATTAACACAGTGTCGGTCTGTGAATATAGTTCTGATAGAAAATAAATCAGAGGATAAAAAAACATAACAAAATTTTTCAATTTTGATATTTTTACTTCTCACTTAAACAAGAAACGCAATAGTGATTTGATTTATGTCGTGATATATATCGATATCGACTGATATGAAAAAAAAAATTCCCATATCGCCCAGCCCTAATTTGCCATATTTGCCACTGTACACCTAACATTACACAACATTCAGCTAAGAATATAGCCAAATCTCAATAATCATAACGATCTGTGACCTGATTCAAATTCAATCTTCAATTCAAACCCGCAAGCCAGAAAACGCAACTGTTGTGTCTCAAGACTGTAAGATCTGAAGAAGGTTCAAATTTTGGAAGTGCCAAATTAGGAATCTTTATGAATGTGGGATCTAATTACATTCAGTAAGTTCTCACTCTCCATTGGTTGAGGCTTCGGTAGCTGAACTGAAGGCCTAACTGGCTGTAGAGAGGAAGTGACAGTTCAATCCACCAAACAAGGTTTGATTTAGGACGAGTGGAACCGGTTCCTTCAGTCTCTCTGCAGCCATGATGTTGGAAGGTCCACTGTACTCATCACCACCAACACGGCCCTCTTTTCATTTTCTCAAGTTCATTGAAGCATCATTCTGTTTCTTGTCACTTGGCACACTTGGCCATCATGTCCATGTGGGCCCCAAATGGGTTTTATCTGGGTTGTATGGGTTTTATGTGGCCTTGTAGTGGCTTTGTAATTGGTGATACATGGACCATAGTTGGGTTATAACTTTGGGTTCCAGTTGGGTTATCATTTTGGTCCCAGTTGGTCTACAGTCATGGGTCCCAGTTGAGTCAGATTGTGGGCCCCATTTGAATTAGAGTTGTGTGTTCCAGTTTGGCTACCGTTGCGTCCCAGCTGGGTTACAGTTACAAGTTAGGCTACAGGTGTGCTCCCCAGGTGGGTTACCAATGTGGGACCCAGTTAAGCTGCCATTATGCAAAAGACTACAGTTGTGGGCACCATTTGGGTCACTGTAGTTGGATCCTGGTAGGCTACGTTTGTGGTCCCAGCAGAGTTACAGTTTTGACTGTGGGGCCAGTGGAAGGTTGTTCACTCTACTTGGGCTCTACTTGCAGTCCATACTGGTCCTATTAGTCCATACCAGGCCCATGTGGGCCCCAACTGGGTAACCTAAAGGAGACCGGATTGGCAGCCCACATGTTGGCTGGTGTCCCACTTCTGACACCAGTGTGGCATCAGGATAGACTTATTTTCTTTTAATTACACCAACACCAACAGTGGTAAAGGCCCTCTCTAGCCATAGGACTCCTCTCTAGGGTAAACACAAACCCACTCTAAGTAACCCCACCGCCCAACACACTGACGCACAAGACATACCACACATCCCAACCTGCGGAAAACAACAAAACCAACACATACCATTCCCCTTAAATCCCTCTTATTTGGAACTGGAGGGAGTGGCAGCTACCTCAGTATCTGTTTTAGCCCTAAAATCAAACAAGGAATGTCTTTTACAAGCTTTCAAAGTCTGGACAACCAAAACATGCACCTCCATTACCTTAACGCTAACAGATTATTAGAAATCTCATAGGGGCGCTAGAAGAACTTAGCATTATTGTAGAGATGTTTGTTCCCTTGTTTGTTTGTTTTTTACTTTTATGACTCGATTAGCTTCAATAGTCAAGGTTTACTGAATTTAAGTTGAGGAGAAACATCATGCTGTGCCTCCTAGGTGGTCACTGACTGAGAATGCTAGCCTAGCCAGGTTTCGGTTCATAGTTAATAATAAAAAATTAAAACAGGGGCTGGAGCTCCATCTTTACTGAAGTAGTCCCTGAAAAACTGATACATATGAGATTAAATATGTTATCAACACACATCCATGGTTTCAAATTTTCTTCTGACCACAGAACAGTTCTTTTGTTTCAGCTTTGGCCCTGAGAAGTCGGCGGCTCTTCTGGATCATGTGGCTTCTTCTTTGCAATGATAAGGCTTCAACTTGTATATGTGGACAGTGATATCTGGAAGTGTTTCTGAGCTCTAGCAGTCCAGAACAGAATCAGGCCTGTTTTCAATGCCCAAAGATCACGAGCATCCTATATTAACCTTGTCGGCCTTGTCCCTTGCGCACAGGTATTCTCTGAATCACAGATTGGTGAGCTTCAAAGCTTCTAACACCAGTGTTTTATCTAGAACAAGCAAAAATCCACCTCTGTTATGATTTTCTAGAATCCCATAATGGGGCGCCAACTGAAAGCCTGGTTATGTCTGGAGCTCAGATGATCCTGGCCACGTTATGCTGCCACAACACTTAGCACAGGTTTGTTTAACGCCAGCGTTGGAGCAAACTTGATGCTAGCGGTTTGGCCATGACCTGCCATTCCAGCTTGGGGAGGACTGGACAGACCGTCTCCAGGTCCAGCACTCGTCTAGGTGCTGTCTGTGGCTTCGTCTGCCTCATAGAAGTCACCACAGGAAGCCACTCAGCCAGGTAATGGCCTGCTTCCTGCCAGCCGAGGAGCCGGATTCGGTTTGCTGCTAATAGTTGCGAAGGCTTGTAATGTTTTTAAATCATTTGGGCTGCCGTTTCTCCATCTCTCTCTCTCTCTCTCTCTCTCTCTCTCTCTCTCTCTCTCTCTCTCGCCACACGCTCTCACAGGAGCGCTATGAGCTGATGTTTTGCAGTGGGGCCCTTTATTCCAGGGCCCTGACAGCCCGGCCGGGGGAGTAAATATGGCCTCGGTGTTGTGAGAGCAGTTAGACTTGTTTTAGCAAAAACACAGCCTGTCGCGGCGCTCGCTAAGGCTCGTCACGGATGTCTGGAGCGGCCCGTTTACAGAAGGCCCGAATGAAAGGACGTGTGAAGCTTTTTTTCCGCCGTTGATTAATGTGCCGTGTTCGTCATCCGAGCCCGTGTCATGTTCGGCTCTGTTATGGGAGCAAGATGATCTTTTTTATATATATATATAAATATATATTTATATATTTATATATTTATTATTTTCAGTCTGCTGCGTCCAAACTGTCTGCAATTTGGGAACAAACTTGGAAGATGGAGCACATTCTTGGTGGTTAGCAGCAGTTTTAGCACTAAGAATAGACCAGAAGTGCCATCTGTCCTCGTTTCCACAGACTCAGAGGGGCAGCAGATGCCCGTCATGCCTGCTTAGTTCAGTATTAGGCAGGGGGGCCCGAAGTTTGTCTGGGGGAGGCGGCCAAAAACAAGCCAAGCAGCTAACTAGCATGTCGTTAGCTTTATGTCTTTGCACGTTGCTGCTACTAGAAGATGGAGAAACTCGGCCCAGTCGTGTCCTGGATGGACGTTGGGGAACCAGCCTTGTGACCGAAAGGTCTGTGGTTTGATCCCCTGAACTGACAGGACACCAAACATCCAACTGCTCCCTGGGTACTGTGGACTGGGCTGCCCACCACTCTGGGCAAGTGTACTCACTGCCCCCTAGTGCGTGTGTTCCCTGGTCTGTGTGTATATGTGGGCGCTTCACTGCCCCCTAGTTTGTGTGTTCACTAGTATGTGTATATGTTGATGTTTCATTGGTCCCTAGTGTGTGTTCACTAGTGTGTGTGTGTGTGTATGTAGATGGTTGACTGCCCCCTATTGTGTGTATGTGTGTTGCACTGCCCCCTAGTGTGTGTGTTCATTAGTGTGTATGTGTATATTTCACTGCACCCTAGTGTGTGTTCACTAGTGTGTGTGTGTGTATGTGTTTTACTGCCCCCTAGTGTGTGTGTGTGCACTAGTGTGTGTGGTTGGGTGTTTTACTGCCCCCTAGTGCATGTGTTCAATAGTGTGTGTGTGTGTGTGTGTGTGTGTGTACGTGGGTGTTTCACTGCCCCCTAGTGTGTGTGTGTTCACTAGTGTCTATGGGGATGTTTCACTGCCCCCTAGTGTTCACTTGTGTGTGTATGTGTTATACTGCCCTCTGATATGTGTGTTCGCTAGTGTGTGTATGTGTGTGTTGCACTGCCCCCTAGTGTGTGTGTTCATTAGTGTGTATGTGTATATTTCACTGCACCCTAGTGTGTGTTCACTAGTGTGTGTGTGTGTATGTGTTTTACTGCCCCCTAGTGTGTGTGTGTGCACTAGTGTGTGTGGTTGGGTGTTTTACTGCCCCCTAGTGCATGTGTTCAATAGTGTGTGTGTGTGTGTGTGTGTATGTGGGTGTTTCACTGCCCCCTAGTGTGTGTGTGTTCACTAGTGTCTATGGGGATGTTTCACTGCCCCCTAGTGTTCACTTGTGTGTGTATGTGTTATACTGCCCTCTGATATGTGTGTTCGCTAGTGTGTGTATGTGTGTGTTGCACTGCCCCCTAGTGTGTGTGTTCATTAATGTGTATGTGTATATTTCACTGCACCCTAGTGCGTGTTCACTAGTGTGTGTGTGTGTGTGTATGTGTTTTACTGCCCCCTAGTGTGTGTGTGTGCACTAGTGTGTGTGTGTGTGTGTGTGTGGTTGGGTGTTTTACTGCCCCCTAGTGCATGTGTTCAATAGTGTGTGTGTGTATGTATATGGGTGTTTTACTGCCCCCTAGTGTGTGTGTCCACTAGTGTGTATGTGTTTGTGGATGATTCACTGCCCCCTAGTGCGTGTTCACTGGTGTGTGTATATGTGGGTGTTTCACTGCCCCCCTAGTGTTTGTTCACTAGTGTGTGTGTGTGTGTGTATGCGGGTGTTTCACTGCCCCCTAGTGCATGTTCACTAGTTTGTGTGTGTATATGGATATTTCACTGCCCCCCAGTGTGTGTTCACTAGTGTGTGTGTGTATGTGGGTGTTTTACTGCCCCCTAGTGTGTGATAAGAGGTATGATAAGAAGATAAGAGGTGCAGATCTGGGGTCAGTGAGAGAGAGTATTATGGTGGAGCGGAGTGCTTTGAGTGCTTTTTGTCAGAGAGGTCTTACTCTTATTGCATTTGTACTTATTTTGATATCCTGTGTCGACCAAAGGAGAATGGACTCCCCTTTTTGATTCTGGTTCCTCTCAAGGTTCTTCCTCTTGATCTGAGGGAGCTTTCCTTGCCACTGTTGCCCCTGGCGACACTCAGTGAGGGTCCCATAAACTTTACCTTGTTTTGTAAATCAAACAACAAAACTTTCTTAAAATCAGTTTGAGTTTCAGGCTGTAAAGCAGGAGAAACACCAAGTGGGGTGAACACTTTCACAACTTCTTTGAAGGATGTTCTCCTCTCACGTCTCCTCTTTGATGGAGCAGGTTCGGGTCATTGTGCAGCAGCGACTGTGCTCGGTAGGAGACCGCAGGCGGAACACTTCGTCGGGGGGAACCTGTCCAGCGATGTGATGGAGGACGGAGAAAATGACAGACTAACTTGTCCTCCCTCAGCAGATGGTTACTCTTAACATTTGGCACCAGCAGCAGACGCTGCTTAAACGGAGGAAACCCTGCAAACGTCTCGAAGAAGAATGGCCGTCCAGAGCCAGCGCCGGTCCACGTTGCTCGATTGGTATTTGTAAAGTTCTTTTTCTGAGTCATTCATGAGGTTAAAGTGAATTATGCATTATTCTGTTTGCAACTATACAAACATTCGTAATACACACATCAAATATAATTAATTATTCAAAAGTACATCTTTTATGTGAAACTACAAAATTTATAGTAGTTTCTGTTTGAAGTATAAAAAAGAAAAAAAGAAAAGTTAATTTAGCTAAAATATAAATAATGTAGCTTATATAAAAGTTCATATTAACAAGTTTATGTATAAAGTTTATAAAAAAAAGGTTAGTATAAAATGCTATGTATAAAGTTTACATTAAAAAGTGTGTGTATAAAGTTTATACCTGAATTTTATATACAAACATTTATATAAAAAGCTTATATAAGAAGTTTATGTAAAAACATTAGAAAAAAGTTTATGTATAAAATGTATATAAAATTTATGTATAAAGTTTACTTTAAAAAGTTTAAGTATTAAATTAAAGGTTATATAAAACGTTTACATAAAAAGCTTACATAAAAACGTTTATGTAAAAAGTTTATATTAAAATGTTTATGTATGAAGTGTATATAAAATATTTATGTAAAAAAGTGTGGGTACAAAGTTTATTTGTATAAAGTTTATATAAAAAGTTCACGTATCAAGTATGTATAAAATGTAAATACAAAGTTTATTTAAAAAGTTTATGTATAAAGTTTATATAAAAGTTATTTAAAAAAAGTTTATGTAAAAAGTTTATTTGTATAAAGTTCATATAAAAAAGTTCATGTATGAGATTTATGTATAAAATGTATACATAAAATGTATATTAAAAATTTATATAAAAGTTTCTATAAAAACTTCATGTATAAAGTTTTTGCATAAAATGTATATATAACGTTTATGTATAAAATGTATATATAAAGTTTATATCAAAAGTTCAAATATAAAGTTTATATATAAAATGTATATATAAAGTTTATATAAAAAATTATGTAAAAAGTTTATGTATAAAATGTGTATATATAAAGTTTATATAAAAAGTTATGTATGAGGTTTATGTATAAAATGTATATATAAAGTATTTTTTAATTCCTCTTTTGTCAGACAGCTCAACCAAAAACACAAAAATCACCAGAAACACAACCAAATGTGCAGACATACACTATCAGTCAAAAGTTTGGACACACCTTCCCAGATCATTCTCATTTATACTATATTACTAGTAATAATATTAGTGAATAAGTGTGAGGAGATCAGAACTATAGAATAGTCGGTATGGAATTATTCCTGGAGCAGAATTAAACATCTGGTTGTGTTTAAAGAATGTTTAGAGGGTCTTTTAGAAATGAGCTCATTTGCTCTGATGCAGGTTTACATACTTTGAACATTCTGACCAGAAGCTTCATGAGGAGCCACATGAGCTGCTTCTTTAACAGGACTGAAGAAGATAGTGTAGATGCTGAGATCTTGTTCTGATAAACAGGTTTAAACACACTCAAATGTTTGTTTTAGTAATATTTGTGTACATGGGCTCCAACTTCACTGTTTACACTCGTCTCTCAACACATTTAGATCTGAACACCTTTATAACTATACACATCCAAACTTTTCATGTGGTATAACCTTTTTAGAAAAACAATATAAATGTGTATTTATTATAATAACATTTATTTCTTTGAAAATAAAAATGTAAATATAAACTAAAGTTTTAGGACAAAGGTTTTTACAGGTGTTTAAGGTTCTAAAATGCCTGTTTATTTGAAATGAATGACACAACCAGATCAAAACAGCTTTCATAACTGAAATAGGTCATTAAAAGCCTTGACTATACTATTTTTACAATATAATACATGTAAATATTTATGAATGCAAAAATAAATATTTTTATATGTGCAGATTTACCAATTTACTGTATTTGTCATTTCTGCTTATTATATAAAAAAATATTATAAACTAAGTCAGTAGAAATAGATTTTATTCACTTATTTATTATATAAGTGAGCTTGGAGCTTTTCTATTGGTCCATTCATCATGAAAGGATATATCATAGGATATAAAGAGTAGCTGTCATGTTCAAATGATATAGGTAACTGAAAATTACCAAAAATTGAGATATGTTTTTCTTTGGACTACTATATATATATATATATATATATATATATATATATATATATATATATATATATATATATATATATATATATATATAGCACAGTAAATAAAACAGATTTGTACTACTAAGGGAAATTTTGTGCCTACCCTGTGTGGAGGAGGTCCAAGGCCCTCCTAATAGTGACCCCGAAATAAGAGGTCAGAGGGAGTGGAGTAACCGATGAGTCATGCGGTGTTGCTCATTCAGAACCACAGACGTTTTTCCGTTTGGCTGAACTCTCAGTCCTCAGCGTGCAGATGAGTCGGTTTATGAAACCCTGATGAGATTAGAAATATTCATAGCATCCCACCACGGAGCTGCTCCCAGCCATCCCATGTTCCTGGAGCGTTGGTGGGATGGAATGAGCACCCCCTCCCCCAGTCATCAATGATCCCTAAAGAGGTATTACAGTGAAATTTTGATGTCTCAGATTAAGGAACCACTCAGGATCTAAACAAAGCCATTGAGAATGTTTCGATGTTTACTATGGTGGTGATGGGAACCAGTTGTCTGAGGAGTCCTGTGCCTCTCAGAACGCATCTCATTACAGAAATTAGTTACAAACACAAAGTTGTTATTGTGATACAGGAGTTTTTGAAGAATATTATTATTATTATTATTATTATTAATATTAATGGTGAAGAAGTGCAATGTGAAACTGATATAGTACACATAAACTATCGTTTTCTATGAGTGTTGTATTTACAATACTATGTAAAAATAAATATTATAGAAAAATAAATATCATTGTAATATATAAATATAATAAATATAAATAAAAAGTTATAATGGTAACTTTACAGAAGAGGCTGAAAACTTCAATGCAATTCAATGGAATCAGAATTTTTTTCCAAACTATTTTGGAGCATTTCTATTGGTCTATTCATCACAGAATTCTCAAACAATGTAAACAGCAGCATCATGCGTTCGAAAATTATAATAAATTCAAATTAAAAAAAGTTTTAATTAAATGCATGACACTCTATATCGCTAGAGAATTTGATTTTATAGTGTTATGTTACACAATACAATATTTTCATGAAAACCAAGTAGATCGTTGCTGTCTCTGCTCTAGTTTATCTCAAAGCTGTTCTATCAGGTTGAGGTCAGTACTCGCTTTGTGCACTGGTGGGCAGTCATGTTGGAACAAGAAGGGGCCGTCCCCAAACTGTCCCCACCAAGTCTGGAGCATGAAATTGTCCAGAATCTCTTGGTCTGCTGAAGCATTAAGAGTTCCTTTCACTGGAACTGAGGGTCCAAGCCCAACCTGAAAAACAACCCCACACCATAATCCCACCTCCACCAAACTTTACACTTGGCACAATGCAATCAGACAAGTACTGTTCCCCTGGCAACCGCCAAACCCAGACTCGATTGCCAGACAGAGAAGCGTGATTGGTCACTCCAGAGAACATGCCCCACTGTTCTAGAGTCTGACGCTCTGCATTGTTCTTGGTGATGTAGGTCTTGGATGCAGCTGCTCGGCCATGGAGACCCATTCCATGAAGCTCTCTACGCTCTGTTCTTGAGCTGATCTGAAGACCACATGAAGTTTGGAGGTCTGTAGTGATGGACTCTGTAGAAAGTTGGTGACCTCTGTGCTCTATGCTCCTCAGCATCCGCTGACCCGCTCTGTCAGTGTACGTGTTCTACCACTTGGTGGTGGAGCTGCTGTCGTTCTCAATCACTTCCACTTTGTTCTAGCACCACTGACAGTCCACTGTGGAATATTTAGTAGTGAGGAAACTTCACCACTGGACTTCACAGGTGGCGTCCTATCACCGTACCACGCTGGAGTTCACTGAGCTTTCAGTTTAGTTAGTCATTATGGAATGTTTTAAAAGAAGCGGAGTACGGAGATTGCACCTTCATGCTTCAGAGTAGGTCAACTTCTAAATTACTGATCTCGAAAGCTCTCGGATGGATTTGGGCCAGGCTTCCGACCACAGTTCCAATTCCGTCATCAGATCAATTAACACAGTGAAGGAGGAACGCCATAGCAAACACTCCGCTACCTCTCTGGCCGGACAGGAAAATGAAATCAGCCATAAACACGAGCAGCTATCGTCACGCCAAAGTCACCACAGCGATAGGAGCCGTGTGATCGGCTCCTTGTAAACGTCTAGCTTTCAAGCTCACGCGCTCCATGATTAATCATGACTTCTTCACGCTGAAGGACTTTATAGCCATCTAGCCAAAGCTTGGCACTGGACACGGTGACCACAGGCTCGTGTGCGGCTGCTTCAGAGCGTACTGGCAGTGCTTCTCTGTTGAGCTGAATGTCCACAATTAGTCCTCCTCATGTGGTTTTTAACGCTGCAGGACTTCATGTAATTATTATGTATAGCTATAATATAGTTTCGGGGGCGCTTACAGAAAATAAGTATACTTATAGTTCATTTTATTAAGTATACTTTATTCAGTTACTATAGTAATATCATTGTACTAGTAGTACACTCGTATATGTACTATTTTAATACTTCCTGGGACTAAATTGGCCACTTTCTAGTTTTTAAAAGTATACGTTTAAGTACACTTTAAGTGTAAGAGTAGTAAACCAAGTATACAACTAGTTTACATCTTTTGTACTGCAACTACACTAAAAGTAATCTTAAGGGTTTACTGTTAGTTTACTAGTTTGTGCGTTTTCTTTAAGTGAACATAATACTTATAATTTACTGCTTATATTATTGTTGTACTTTAAAGTATATGACTAGGTTTAAGAGTTTTTTCTACTTAAAATAGAACTTAACAACGTTTACTTACTCACCAGTGGACACACGTAAAATAAACAAGACACACTCAGATTATAAACATATTAGTATCTTTATAAATCTTTATAAATCAAATTTTAAATAAATATTGTACTGGATGTGTTTTTGTACAGAGCAAGAATACTTACTTCTACTATCTCAATCAAAAGATTAAGTACAAGTAAAGACCAAATATACTTAGACTGTTCTGTACTTGTCAGTATAACCCCAGCATACTTAAGTATAACTGTGTTTAGTATATCACTGAGAAGTACATAAAAAGTAAACTGAAAGTATACTCACTTCCTTTTAGTTTAAAAGAAGTAAACTAATGGTACACTTGAATAAACTTCTTTTTTGTAAGGGGGCTAGCCAAAGCGTGCCATTGGACGTGGTGACCTTAGGCAACTCCAGTGTAGAGATGGACCGATCAGCGTTTTTGAGGCCAATTTCGATCGCCGATCAACTTTCACCACGATTAGACGATAGTCGATACCGATTGAGGGCGGGGCTATATGCCACGGCAGGGCTACATGTAGTTATTAGCGCAAGCAAGTCATGAAACATGGTCTAAACTGGTTTATTACCATTTTTAACTAGCTCATATGAAACAGCATAATATTTTTTAACAAAATTAGCAGTAAATAAACAAAGTAAATCAAACACATATCACCAATACTGCTATCATTACATTTAAAACCTTAATTTAAAATCTTATTTTTGTTATTTTAACCTTGTATTTGTATTTCCTAGTGGTTCAGATAGGAATTGCAGGGAGCTGGCTCAAGGGGGTTTCAACGAATTGCTAGCTGGAAATACAGAAACTAGGCTCATTTATTTAAGGCCCTCGATCGGCTCTCGGGATCGGATAAATTGGAGAAATTTCGGCCGATCACATATTTTGATTACACATCGGCTGATACTGATACATAGCTGATTGATCTTTCCATCTCTACTCCAGAGCTTTGTGTTGTAGATCACGTACACCATACATGCTGATGGTCTTCTTTGGGGCGGATGGGATCTTCTAGTCACACGACTAGAAATGTCCCACATTGGTTGGAAGAGCTGGCCAAGACTTCCAAGTACTACCCTGGACCTCTAATTCCCCAGACTTGAACCCAGTTGATCATCTGTTGGACCACCTGGATGGTGGTGTTGGCTCTATGGATCCTCCTCCACGCTCCCTCCAGCAGCTGTGGGATGCACCGCAGTTGGCATGGCTCAAGATACCTGTGACCACCTACCAGGACCTTATTGGTTGGTACACGTTGGTTACTCTGGATATTAGTCATAATGATGTGACTCCACAGTGTATAAGCTGAGTTGTCAATAAGCTCAGCTTATAGTTTTCTCAGTATAGTATATAGTATAGCTAATAAGTCTAGATGCAGCATTCTTGGAGTCTCTATTTTTGTCCATTCTTGAGGGTAATCAAGGTATCTACATTAGCTCCAGACCAAAGCCTTTAGAAAAGTCTTGGCTGACTGACTGCAGGGGTTGTATAAATATGATTTCCCCCCAAAACCGTTTGGTACTTAGAAGAGAGATCAGTCAGATAAGCCAGTGATCAGCATTAAAAGTCAGTCATAAATCTGCCAGAGAAAGATTTGCTGGACTAGCCTTCGTGTTACAGGTTGGACGTGAGAACGTTGGGAGTAGGGAGTTCAGTATGAGAGTAAGGCCATGATCCCAATCATCCTTCCCAGAGGTACCTCATTTCACATTCTGTACACAGTCTCATCTGTCAGCCATTAATCAGGACTTGAGCATCTAAACCTCAGGTTAGCGTGGAAAGAGTTGTTAAACGTGTTCACAAAAACGAGTCAAGCTACGACTTCATCAGGACTTGGCTTCCAGACTTTGGCTAAACATCACTGAAAGTGTGAACTCTCAATGGAACCGAAAGTTAGTGGACGCAATGGCCAGCCGGTCTTTACCAGCAGCACCAGAAAAAGATCAGGTTTTTATGTGTTTTATTAAAAGTTATGAACGTTAATGATGTTCTTAAACTGAGGCTTTGAACTCAAGTATTACATACAACCTGAAGGACCTACATCTTCATTCCAGTAAGTATTTAAAACCACACGTCTGTATAAAAACTTTACTTTGTATATTTTAGATTTGAAATAAGATCTAATGTTTATTTCAGTGAGCTCTTTTGCTAATTACGTTCCATTGTAAAACTAGAGACCCTCCCCAGATCTGGTATGATTGGCTTAAAACTTGGCTTAAAGATGGGGTCTTATGTGATTGGTTTACAACTTGCAAGGTCTGATATGACTGGTTTACAACTTACATGGTCAGACTTATGTGGTCTGCTCAACTTAGAACTTAGGAAGTCTGATATGATTGGCTTACAACGTACAAAGTCTGATATGATTGGCTTAAAACTTACTAGGTCTGATATGATTGACTTGCAACTTACCTGATCTGATATGATTGGCTTACAACTTACAAGATCTGATATGATTGGCTTAAAACTAATGGGGTCTGATATGATTGGTTTACAACTTACAAGATCTGATATGATTGGCTTACAACTTACAAAGTCTGATATGATTGGCTTACAACTTAAAAGGTCTGATATGATTAGCTTACAACTTACTATGTCTGATATGATTGGCTTACAGCTTACAAAGTCGGATATGATTGGCTTACAGCTTACAAGGTCTGATATGATTGGCTTAATACCTATGATGTCTGATATGATTGGCTTATAACTTACAAAGTCTGATATGATTGGCTTACAACTTATGAGGTCTGATATGATTTGCTTACAATTTAGGAAGTCTGATGTGATTGGCTTATAACTTACTATGTCTGATATGATTGGCTTACAGCTTACAAAGTCTGATATGATTGGCTTATAACTTACAAGGTCTGATATGATTGGCTTACAACTTATGAGGTCTGATATGATTTGCTTACAATTTAGGAAGTCTGATGTGATTGGCTTACAACTTACAAGATTGTAAGTTGGCGTAATATCTATGATGTCTGATATGACTGGCTTACAGCTTACAAGGTCTGATATGATTGGCTTAATATCTATGATGTCTGATATGATTGGCTTACAACTTACAAAGTCTGATATGATTGGCTTACAATTTACAAGGTCTGTTACGACTGGCTTAATACCTATGATGTCTGACATGACAGGCTTACAACTTTCTAGGTGTGATATGATGGGTTAAAAACTAAAGAGGTCTGATATGATTGGTTTACAACTTACAAGGTCTGATATGATTGGCTTACAAAATACAGGGTCTTATATGATTGGCTTACAACTTACTAGGTCTGACATGATTGGCTTACAAAATACAGGGTCTTATATAATTGGCTTACAACCTATGTTGTCAGAATTACAACTTACAAGGTCTGATATGATTGGCTTACAAAATACAGGGTCTTATATGATTGGCTTACAACCTATGTTGTCAGAATTACAACTTACAAAGTCTGATATGATTGGCTTACAATTTACAAGGTCTGATACGACTGGCTTAATACCTATGATGTCTGACATGACAGGCTTACAACCTACTAGGTGTGATATGATTTGCTTCAAACTAAAGAGGTCTCATATGATTGGTTTACATCTTACAAGGTTAGATATGATTGGCCTACAATTTTGAAGGTCTGATATAATTAACTTACAACTTACAAAGTCTAATATGATTGGCTTACAATTTACAAGGTCTTATACGATTGGCTTACAACCTATGTTGTCAGAATTACAACTTACAAGGTCTGATATGATTGGTTAAAAACTTATGAGGTCTAATATGATCAGCTTACAATTTACAAGGTCTATTATGATTGACCGGCTAAGCCCTCTAAAACTGGCCTAGTAATGCCCATGCTTCCAATCAAGACAGGTTACATTTAGAACAGTGGTCTCCAACCCAAGTTCTAAAGAGCTTCTATCCTCCAGAGTTAAGTATCCACTCTGCTTCCCCACCACCTTATTTACATCTAATACACCCAATCCAGCCAATCAGGGACTTGGAAGAAGGGCAAGGTTGATTAGCTGGAACAGGTGTGGCAAACTGTGACTGGAACTATGGCTCTCCAGGATGAAAGGTTGGAGATCTCTGGTTAGAAAAGTCTGGAGAACACATGCAAACACTTTTGAATTTCCTGAAAGATGAGATCTGTTTGGTGCATATTTTTCCTACTAGGTTCTTGGAGTCATCCGCTGTGTTCAGGAACTCTACAGAGCCTGTAGTTCAGCAGTTGTTAGGTAAAAATGACCTCATGACTTCGTAATGTGTGTCAAGTTGGACAAACTGAGACAAGCTTTGTGTGTCTTCCACATGATTTGCTCCCAGATGGGACAGAAAGACCACATCCGGCTATGCTAGCAATCCCCACTGACAGCAAACAGAGCGTTTCAGTATGGAAGTCTGGCTTCATGGTAAGAAATCAGCCTAAAAACTGGCCCTGGTTCTCGAGTCAACCCTGTGTTTTACGTAGCTGAACGCTGGTGCATTCCTCTTGGGGCTTTTCTGTCATGCAGCAGATGGCAACAGGACTGAGTAGTACCGAAGGGTAATGGTGGTATAAAAGAAAACTCCCTAGAAGAGTGAGAACAAAACATGGAAAGATACCAAGACTCAACAAGAAAAAAATAAAATGCAAGAACATGAGCAGGAAGACTCAAAAGGAGAAAGTTCCTAACAACAGGTGGAATGAACAGTCAGAAGAACCAGGAGTCAAAAGTAAACTTCCTCTAAACATGAGGAAGAACCACTGATTGGAACCAGGACTCATAAGGGAACCTCCCTAAGAACATGAGTAAGAACCATTGAGAGGAACCATGACTCCCTCTGAGAGCATGAAGAAAAAAACACTGAGAAGAACCAGAACTCAAATGAAAAACCTCTCTTAGAACATGAGAAAGAACCACTAAGAATAACCAAGACTCAAAAGAAAACCGCATGTAGAGCATGAAGAAGAATCACTAAGAGAAACCAAAACTAACATGGAAACCTCCCTAAGAACATGAAAAAAATCTGAGAGGAACCAGGAAATCTCCTCTAGAGCATGAAGAGGAACCACTGAGAAGAACTAGGACTTACATAGAAACCTCACGTTGAACATGAAGAAGAACCACCAAGACTTACATGGAAATCTCATGTGAAGCATACAGAAGAACCACTGAGAGGAACCGTGACTCAAAAGAAGAACCCATGCTCCTCGTAGTCACACTGGATACTGCACTTTAGGCTTTTTCCACTCTTTTCTCTGTTCAATACGTTTGGTCATGTGTGAAAGAGTCCAGGAGCCATCCAGGGAACTGATCTCTGGTTCTCCTAGACTTTTGGGTTTGCTTTACATGGAAGCTATCCACTATCTGAAGTGTTTGTATTCAAGGAAAGTGGCCAACAGAAGCTTAACCCTACGAACCTGCAAGCAGAAGAGTGACGTATGGAAGCAGTCCACGATTCAGATGCAGTTCTTGCTGGTGAACGCCAGTCAGTGATGATGAATCAGTCCTAGGTGTGGTTCTCTTCTAACCACCACTTAGGATACATGTAGTACTGTCAGCTGAACATCTAGCATTTCTTCTGAAATCAATAGTGTTAATTGGGAGTCCATCCCCACTTTGTTTCAGGGGAGCAGTTGGGGGTCAGGAGTCTTGCAAAGCTCAAGGGCACTTCAGTTGTGTCCTGTTGGTCCAGGGGATCAAACCGGCTTCCTTCTGGTCACAAGACTGCCCCCTAGATAACAATCACATTGCATTCAGGCATGAGAGTATTAGTGAGGTCTGGTACTGTTGTTGGATAATTAGTTATGGATCACTCCAGATCATCCCAAAGGTATTGAGTTCAGCTCCATCACTCCAGAGAACAAAGTTCTACTGTTCCTCAGCCTGGTGCTGGAGGGTTTATACCCCTCTAGCTGAAGCTTAGCACTAGAAATGATGACCTTGGGAGCATTTGTGGTTTCCTCCAGAGCATCCTATTCTATCTGCACTGCTTTTCTATGGAGATTATATAAGCTGAGTTGGCAATGAGTGCAACTTTAGTATTCGTAGTATGGTATATAGTGTATATCGTCACTATCCAATGTAAAACAAGATCTCTAAAATGGCATTGCTATTGGTCCATTCATCTTTAAACTTCTACACAATGTAAACAACAACTGTCTTGTTGATATGAGGCAGAAAAATAAAAATGGACACAAATGGATATGCAAGTTTTTCTTTGGAGAATGATGACCCTTACAGAAAATAAGTATACTTAAAGTTTTATACATTTTATTAAGTATACTTTATGCAGTTACTATACTAATGTCATTGTACTAGTAGTACACTTGTATATGCACTATTTTAATACTTCTTGGGACTAAATTGGCCACTATCTAGTTTTTAAAAGTATACTTTTAAGTACACTTTAAGTGTAAGAGTAGTAAACCAAGTATAAACTAGTTTACATCTTTTGTACTGCAACTACACTAAAAGTAATCTTAAGGGTTTTACTGTTAGTTTACTAGCTTGTAAGTTTTCTTTAAGTGAACTAAACATAATACTTATAATTTACTGCTTATATTATCGTTGTACTTTAAAGTATATGACTAGGTTTAAGAGATTTTTTCTACTTAAAATAGAACTTAACAACGTTTACTTACTCACCAGTGGACACACGTAAAATAAACAAGACACACTCAGATTATAAACATATTAGTATCTTTATAAATCTTTATAAATCAAATTTTAAATAAATATTCTACTGGATGTGTTTTTGTACAGAGTAAGAATACTTACTTCTACAATCTTACTTCTACAATCTTACTTCTACAACCGCTCAAAAGTTTAGGATCACTTTAGAATTTAATTTCATGCAATTCACAAACAATATTGTTCATTTCACAATTAATGTAAGTGTATCAGATGATTTTTAAAGAATAAAAATGTTTGTTTTAAGTCTTTTTTTGTATAGAGGCTTATTTTACATATAGTCTATTATCAGTAATTCTCAGTCCTCTGTCTAAATCTCCTGGTACGGCCGCCAATCCAAGTTAAGGATGTTATTGGACTAATTGGTTGTTAGGACACTCTTGATCAATTGTGATCACAGCTGAAAAACATTCTACTAATAAGTGAGTATAAAAGGGAACAACATTCTAGGTTAGTTTAGTATCTGAAGATCAGCAGTTGATGACAGATAAATAAATACAACTAAATACATGAAAGAGTCAAATGTAAATAGACAGTCATACAGTTAAGCCCGCCCACTTAGAGGGAATATATGATTGGTCAATTTGAAATCTGTCATTTGATATTGCTGAATTATAACTGCCTGGACCCCTCTGTACATAAACAGCGGGACCACCAATCACCAACATTCTGCAGAGGCATTACAGTCCTTATAGGGGGAGACACACTTAACCCCTCACGCTCCAACACAGATTGAATAGACACGATTAAATAATTTATTTGTCTATATTTTTATAATTGTTTAGATGTTGATTGTCAAACTGTAGGTAGATAAAATTATATATGTGTATATGTGTGTGTGTGTGTGTGTGTGTGTTAAGAATATTTTAGGTCCTCTCAGAGGCCATAGAGGTTCCATGACGGTTCCCCACTGCTAACAGCAGTAGCAGCATTATTCTTGTAGCCTCTGGACATCTACCTTATTTTGAGGGTAATGGAGGTTCTTCTATCTATGTAAGCACTGTAGCTCCAGACCAAAGCCTTTGGAAAAGTCTTGGCCGACTGAGCGCAGGAGGGCTTGAACTCTGTAAACATGATTTTTTATCAAACGAGCCAGTCAGATAAGCCAGTGATAGACATTAATATTCAGTCATAAATCTGCCAGAGAAAGATCTGCTGGCCTAGCCGTCGTGTTACAGGTTGGACGTGAGAACATGGAGAGTGGGGAGTTCAGTGTGAGTGTAAGGCCATGATCCCAATCATCCTTCCCAGAGGTACCTCATTTCACATTCTGTACACAGTCTCAGTCTCACCTGTCTGGGTGAAAATGAAGGAGTGCAGAGACGTTAGCTCAGGCAGCGAGACAAAAAGAGGATAAAACAATGTTTCGTCTTCAAAACTCCACCAACAGCAACATCACTGGAACAACGCAAAAGCCATCGGCGGAGGACAACCCTTACAGAAAATAAGTATACTTAAAGATAATTTTATTAAGGATACCTTATTCAGTTACTATTCTAATGTCATTGTACTAGTAGTACACTCGTATATGTACTATTTAAATACTTCTTGGGACTAAATTGGCCTACTTTCTAGTTTTTAAAAGTATACTTTTAAGTACACTTTAAGTGTAAGAGTAGTAAACCAAGTATAAACTAGTTTACATCTTTTGTACTGCAACTACTCTAAAAGTAATCTTAAGGTTTTACTGTTAGTTTACTAGCTTGTACGTTTTCTTTAAGTGAACTAAACATAATACTTATAATTTACTGCTTATATTATTGTTGTACTTTAAAGTATATGACTAGGTTTCTATATGACTTTTTTTTATGAGTATATGACTTTTTTCTACTTAAAATAGAACTTAACAACATTTACTTACTCACCAGTGGACACACATAAAATAAACAAGACACACTCAGATTAAGAAACATATTAGTATCTTTATAAATCTTTATAAATCAAATTTTTAATAAATATTGTACTGGATGTGTTTTTGTATAGAGTAAGAATACTTACTTCTACAATCTCAATCAAAAGATTAAGTACCAGTAAAGACCAAATATACTTAGACTGTTCTATACTTGTCAGTATAACCCCAGCATACTTAAGTATAACTGTGTTTAGTATATCACTGAGAAGTACATCAAAAGTAAACTGAAAGTATACTCACTTCCTTTTAGTTTAAAAGAAGTAACTAATGCTACACTTGAATAAACTTCTTTTTTGTAAGGGAAACCCAGACGAAGCCTTCTCTGTCTGACACGGCGCGGTGAAAAAGTGGGGTTGTTGTTTAGTCGTATCGATAATCCTTTCGGTTCACATGCGCAGATGAAAAACAAATGTAGGAAAGTGAACAAATGTTGGTTTTTCAGGCCAGCTGTTGTCTGCACAGCTAATTCATTCAGGCTTGTCTGTGCTTCTCGCCAAACCCAGAAAGTGACTCACGTTGGACGTTTTTCTTCTACCGAGCTCATTACACGCACCATGGACAAGACATCTTGGAGCTCCAGGCGGCTGATGGATATCCGACTGGATTCGACTTCTGGTGAGCTAATCTTCAAGGTTAATTTAAGGTGGCTGCGAGTAGACGTATCGAAGAGTGTGGGTGACGCTGAGTTAAGGCGGTAGTTGTGTGATTCTTCAATTGCGGGCTCTTAACTTAGTTTAATTTACTTATAAAGTAATGCATTTCACTAGAATTTCATTATAAAATCACACTGTTAGACTTAATTCTATTTAATTTCTACATAATATAAAGATACTGATGGTGAAATTGAAAACCCGTCATTACCATCAACAAATGCGGTTGACAATTTTTAAAACCTTTTTAAGAAAAAAGCTAGCTAGGCCATGGGTTTGCTAAAACTAGTTAACAGCTAGTAAAGCTGCACTTAAACTACACATAAATAAAAAAATAATGTGTAAATGTAATGTTTAGTTATAAATAAAAAAATAATGTGTAAATGTAATGTTTAGTTATAAATAAATATATAATGTGTAAATGTAATGTTTAGTTATAAATAAATATATAATGTGTAAATGTAATGTTTAGTTATAAATAAATACAATATCTGTAAAATAAACCTATTTGGTATTCCTGTCTAATGTAACAAGTCAAGGTTTATTTTTAAATTTCCAAAGAGAAAACATCTGTTTTCTCTTAAATTGGAATGAAACATCTTTACATGAACTTACATTGAACATGAAGAACGTTTTGGCCTCCAGGTTCCCCAGTGAGCAGCACCAGGAAAAAACTTCCTAAGATCAAGAGAAAGAACCTTAAGAGGAACCAGCCTAAAAATGGGGAAGCTATCCTTCTCTGGTCCACAACAGATAGCAAAACATGTACAAAAGTGTACAAAAGAGAAGAGAACATCTGGGACGCCTGCTGTGCCTCAAGGTGGCGCTGTTGCAAGCTGTTTCACCGAGTTGGTCCTTCATAGCCTAGCAACTCTGCCTGGGATACCTCTGAAACCCTATCTACTGTAGCATACTTTTGAACTGGAAAACGATTTCCCAAGAGTTTGGTGGAAAGAGTGAATAGTGACTCATTTTGAAAGAGGAAATCACAATTAGTTTGTGAAGCTAGAAAAAGAGCACCCCCCCCAAACCCCCCCCCCCCCCCCCCCCCCCCCCGAAAAAACAAGTAAACCAAACACTTCATCAACGTGACTATAGTGACCTAGTTAGGCAACCAACGTTGGAGAAGGCCGCCATCTTGGGACCCCAACGAATTCCAGGGGGTAAGTGTTTCTGGTATTAGCAGCCTTCAATATATCCTTAATTTTATATCATGTTTTTCTTTATTAGTGTCTTCTTACTGCTATACCCAGCGCTCGGAATCCTCGTGCTGCTCAAGCAATCCTGACCGCTAAGCTGGCCGCCGAACTATAGGCCTAACAGACGTACACAGTCTGAAACCTTTAGTGTGTTAATCTGGCCACACTGTCAGGATTCTGCCAGTTCCTTTCTGATTGGCTATCCACACTTTCCTTGTATACATATGTCCGTTTATGGCTTTGTTGTTCCACCTAAGTTCAGCCTAGCGAACCTTCATCTTGGCCACAGATGCTCCACTGTGCTTCCCAAGGGACGGTTTAAGTCGTCACCATGTTTTTCTGTAGTAGTAGAAGGTTCTTGGTTACTTGGAGTGGTCAAAGGTACCAGACTATCCCTAGAGAGTCTGGCCAAGTCAAACTAGATAGCATTTCTCTCTATGGCCATGAAGCTATGAAGTTAGTGGTCCTCTGGAGCAACCACAACAACCTGGAGCTGAACACAACCAAAACAGTGGAGATGAGAGTGGACTTCAGCAGAAGCCCCCCAACCCTTACAGCACTCACCATCTGTTCCTGGCCACTATAATCTCCAAGGACTTGAAATGGGACTGCAACATCAGCACCATCATCAAGAGAGCTCAGCAGAGGCTGTTCTTCCTGCGTCAGCTGAGGACGTTCAACCTGCCCAAAGAGCTGATGGTGCAACTCTACTCCGCCACCATACAATCTGTCCTCACCGCATCCATCACAGTGTGGGGCAGCTCAGCCACCAAACACGACCCCCACAGACTGCAGAGCATCATCAGGTCTGCAGAGAGAACCATCGGTGTGAAGTTACCCTCCCTCCCGGACCTGCACATGGCCAGAACCGGGAAGCGTGCAGAGAACATCGTCCGTGATCTGTCACACCCTGGACATCACCTGTTCCAACATCTTCCCTCAGGTGGGCGTTTCAGCCAGTTGAGGATCAAGACCTCCAGACTTAGGAGAAGTTTCTTCTTCCCACACGACCTGAGGTGAGGTAGCTAGATATCCAGGTCGCTAACTTGCCAAGTCATTTCTAGCGCTCGAGTAATCAGCTGTGATGATAACTGGAAGAAACCACAGGTTTGATGGGCTATGTATTTCTGGGAGACATATGAGCCTTATCTTGAGAGGCAAGGATTACTGCAGCCCTTCATGAGGCCCCTTGGTTGTTGCAGTTCCTCGTTCAAACACTAGATGGAAATACAGACTTCTTGGACTAAGACTGTGGGCCTCGTGCAGGGCTGCAGCAACCCTGTATGGGATTTTGTTTAATTAGAAAACAATTCTGAAGGAACTCAAGGCCTACATCGATGATTGATGATGGAGGAGCTAGAGGAGGTGGCTGGAGAGAGGGAAGTCTGGGCTTCTCTGCTTAGACTGCGGCCCCTGCAATCCCTGGAAAAGCGGTAGACAATGGATCGATGGATGGATTGATGGATGGATGGCATCCATCCCTGCCCTTGATCAGAATTGGGATCACTACCAGCCCCAAAAACACTGACCGGTCCATCTCTACTCCATTGGTATTTGGTTGAAGTGACATATTTAGCCCTAATCAGAAGATGTTTCTAGTCTTATAACCAGAAAATCTCAGTTTTGAGACTACAGCGCATCACCCTCTAACTCTTGGACACATGTTGTAACAGATGTGGTCGCATTTTTCATGTTAGCCAGGCGAATGATATTAATTTAGGGCTTGATAGGAAAGAAATGGGGTAAATGATCCCTAAATGATGTGGCAGATTCCATGAGTAATGAAGTTGATGTCGACTCTACGGACCATCTGCTGACCAGCATTTATTAAAAAAACGTGGCGCCGGACGTCCACTTTCTCGAGTGCTTGGTAACGTCTGCCGTGGCTGCGACTAGGTGTTGAAATGCGAATGGTTCAGTGTGACAGCGCTGGAGCTCTGCCTTCGGAGCCTGCAGTCGTCAGGGCTAAGAGAAAGTGAGCCGGGCCATAATGCGTCTGTGGCTGGCCTGAGCTGGTTCTGGCTAAGGCTGGAGCATTCTGGATGATCAAGGATGCAGAGTGGAGGTTTTGGAAAATGGCACCGTCTGAATTTTTGAGGGGAGTCATGTGATGCCGTTTATGAAACATTCCCACAGGCGAGCGTGGACGTGCCTGTAGCCCGGCCAAACCCAACAGCTGCACTGCCAGCTGTGGGCTGCAGGGGGCTCCATAGTAAGAGTGGGCAATGGGAAGAGAGAGAGAGAGAGAGAAGAGATGAGATCCAACTGTTCCAAACTGCTGACCTCGGATCAATCAATTCCTTTACGGAGTCTATTCCTTTAGACTGACCCCCAGTCGACCCCCTTGAAATCTTTTTTGATGGTCCTGGATTCTGGTTTTGGACCGCCGTAGCCCTGTTTTAGTCTCCTTGGTTTAAACGCTCATAATGCTTGTGTCCACTTAAAGAAACGACTGGAGCCGAACGAGTGTGATTGCTGGAAATTGCTGACCCCTGGCGTGCTGACCCCTCTCACAAACCCAACGACCTAGCATCTGCTTTTTGTGTTCCTAAGAGCTCTAAACTCAGGCCATGGCAGGTGAGCGCTCGCATTTATTACGAACACTCCACAAAGCCCCTGCAATGAGCTGCGCCCCAGCGTAAACATTTCCGGCCGCTGCTCGCGTGTTAGCGCATTTATGCGATGTCCGCCAACGATTCATCGTTTTACGCTGAGGTGCGTAAGACAAACATCCCGCTATAATCAGATACGGAGAGCCCGGGTGGCTGTTCATTCATAGCTTTGGTATTATGCGGCTCGAAGGTATGTAATCTAAGAGTTAGATGAATTGCTACCATTAGCGTAGCCTCAGTGGTCTAATGTTATCTTTAGCCTCCCCGAGAGAATGTAGCCCCTCTGCCAGCTCCGTGCAGTGTTTTGAATGAACGGAAGACCTTTGGCCACCCGCTTCGAAGCACCCCGTGTTGAATCCCTTCCTGCTGCGGTGGAAATCCGGAGACTGTACGCGCAGAGACCACCAGAATGATTGCAGTATATTTGTAAAATGAGTGTTAGCTCTCGCTCTCCCCCCCAATGAATGTCCCCTTAAATCTTACCTTCCTCCAGGCTCACATGAGAGATCCTGATTGCTCCACAAATTGTTGCTCCGCTCTCAAACCATTGGGTCCCCTTCGTGCCAGGGCTCAGGTTGGAAAGGGGGGGGGGGTTGAATCTGGTTTCAGTGGCTCTTGAGCAGAGGAGGATGGGAGCTGGCTGTACATCCGGCTGCTAGCGTGAGTCACCGGTGCTACCTGCCAATGCAGCTAGATGAAAGCCTTCACATCAAACAACAGGAAACGGAGCATTAATCACACTGCAATTTCCCAGCCTCTTGAGATGGTCGCGGCACGGCCTTTGGATGTATGGCAGGAGGAGTTGAGAGAACACAGGGAATTCTTTCCTGTCGTGTAGTTAACTACGAGTAATTAACGAGCATCAACTGTTTGATTAATGGTATTCTTCCGATGTGTAGTTAAGGCACTGTAAACTACAGCACAGAACCAATACTTGGTCTCTGGAATCAAAAGTGCGGGTCAAAAGTAGGTCCCCACATGATCACAGCAGTCATAGTTTTTGGCCACTACTGGATTGGGAGGGCCTGGAGAATTCCTGATGGGTCGGTAGAGTTTTGGGCCACTTACTAAAAACTCAAGCACTAAAACACTTAGACTGACTCTAAATGTTACATCCCCGCATCAGCAGCCCCCTTTTTACTGACTATATGAAGCCCGAAGCTTTAGGTTAGGGATCCGGTCTTGTGACCGGAAGGTTGTTGGTTCAGTCCCCTAAACCAAGAGTGTTTAATTCTAATTCAGTAAGGTCCAGTTAGAGGAAATTTCCTCAGGCCGGTCTGGACCATCAGAGTTTCTGACTTGATGTTATAATTCAGTGCCTTATCCTGTATACTGGCCTGGGCTAAAGTGGTGACAGGGCACTATGTGACATAGGCGTGGCTATTTTTAATTCGCCATGGTCTCAGAACATATGAGACATGAGGGTTTGGAGCTGCCTGTGGGAAGAATAAATATATATCTTCTTTGAAAAGTTGCTTTTCGCTGCCGACTTTCCTTTTTTGAGCACGCCTTCTGAATTAATCTTTCTCCGACTGCTGCTTCTCGCTTCGTAGCTCACCTGTGTGCGCACTGCACTCACAAATCTGCACAGATCTGATTGGCTGAGGAGCACCTTTGGTGGTCTTACAACACATGTGATTGGTCTGTGAGTTTACTGCACTACAAAGCCTGTATACCGTAAATACAAAAAAAATAAACTCTGTCAGAATTAAATCTTTCTCAACAGTTTATGGGTTTGGGTCTGCAATGGACAAGGTCTGGGTCCGGACCCGGATTGCAGTCCGACTATTAGAGACCATTGCCCTAAACCAACAAGACATGCCCTCATGCAAGGCACCTAAACCCCAATTACTCCCCGGGCACTGTGGATCTGGGCAAGTGTGTTCACTGCCCCCTAGTGTGTATGTTCAGTGTCCTAGTGTGTGTATATGTAGGTGTTTTACTACTTAAGGCGGAGCAGTAACTGCAATAGGAAGTTAATATCAACCTCAAGAGATCGTCAAATTAGGTACAACGATGCTGGCTGACCAGCAGGTGGTGCTCTAGAGAGTAAATGCTAGTTAGGGAAGAAGAGAAGGTATCCAAGCAGGTGGGTAAGTTACATGACTTTCAGGATTGTTACATTTAGGACAAATCTTATATTAGTCCCATATAAATTTTACTCTCTGAAGTCCCACTCCAGCCCTGGTTTTGGGTTGTGTTCTGATTGGTGGCATTATGGAGATACAGGGGATTGAACACTGGTGAGGGCTGGAGATGTTGAGTGGGGTTGAGAATGGTACTGGAGTAAGAACTGATTTGATGATGGGTGGGATGTGTTGGGTTTGGCAGGTATCGGTACTGGGGTGGAGACAGGAGGCTTGATGAATAGCTGAGAGGTTTAGGGAAGGATATGAAGGTCCTGAGAGTTATATGAGGAGGTGTTGGCTGTAGGACTGGAAACAGGTTTAGGGGGTCTAAAGGGCTGTGGTAGGTTTGGGAGGTGCTGAGAGTAATTTCAGCAAGTGTTTAGATTGGTTTGAGAGGTGTTGACAGCAATGTCAGATGCCACCTAGCACCAGTGCTAAAGTGTTGGAATAAGTGGTAGGGGTACAGCGATTGTGCCCATAATTAGAAATGTTCAGGTATTTTCTGCTGATGCGTGAACATTTATGAAACATAGAAACTGTGACTATATCTAATGTGTCTAATTAGCATAGTAGACCACCATCGTCATTACAGTCTGCTCTTCAGGTGTACAATATATCAGAAAATATCAGACCTTACATCTGCTGATACCAATATTACTTTAATGGTATTGTGCATCCCCAGTAAGGTGTAGAGGGTAATGTCAGCATGGGGATGAGGAGGCTTGGGAACGTGTGAACGAGTGCTTGGGTATAGTTCTTAGGCATTGGGATAAGGTGTAGAGGGTATTGTCAGCCAGGGTTTGGGTTGGTTTGGGAGGTGTTAAGGACAATAATGCTGGGGCACAGTTCTAAGGTGTTGGGATAAGGTGTAGAGGATAATGTCAGCCAGGGTTTGGGTTGGTTTATAAAGTGTTAAGAACAATGGTGCTGGGGTACAGTTCTAAGGCATTGGGATAAGGCATAGAGGCTAATGTCAGCCAGGGTTTGGGTTGGTTTGGGAGGTGTTAAGGACAATGGTGCTGGTGTACAGTTCTAGAGAAAAGGCGTAGATGGTTAAGTCAGCCAGGGTTGGGTTGGTTTGGGAGGTGTTAAGGACAATAATGCTGGGGCACAGTTCTAAGGCGTTGGATAAGGCATAAAGGGTAAAGTCAGCCAGGGTTTGGGTTGGTTTGGGATGTGTTAAGGACAATAATGCTGGGGTACAGTTCTAAGGCGTTGGGATAAGGCGTAGAGGGTAAAGTCATTCAGGGTATTGGTTGGTTTGGGAGGTGTTAAGGACAATGGTGCTGGGGTACAGCTCTAAGGCGTTGGAATAAGGCATAGAGGCTAATGTCAGCCAGGGTGTAGGTTGGTTTGGGAGGTGTTAAGGACAATGGTGCTGGGGTACAGTTTTAAGGCATTTGGAAAAGGCATAGATGGTTAAGTCAGCCAGGGTTTGGGTTGGTTTGGGAGGTGTTAAGGACAATAATGCTGGGGTACAGTTCTAAGGTGTTGGGATAAGGCGTAGAGGGTAAAGTTAGCCAGGGTATGGGTTGGTTTGGGAGGTGTTAAGGACAATAATGCTGGGGTACAGTTCTAAGGTGTTGGGATAAGGTGTAGATGTCAGCCAGGGTTTGGGAGGTGTTAAAGACAATGGTGCTGGGGTACAGTTCTAAGGTGTTGGGATAAGGCGTAGATGTCAGCCAGGGTTTGGGTTGGTTTGGGATGTGTTTAGGACAATGGTGCTGGGTACAGTTCTAAGGCATTGGGATAAGGCATAGAGGGTAATGTCAGCCAGGGTTTGGGTTGGTTTGGAAGGTGTTAAGGACAATGGTGCTGGGGTACAGTTCTAAGGCATTGGGATAAGGCATAAAGGGTAAAGTCAGCCAGGGTTTGGGAGTTGTTAAAGACAATGGTGCTGGGGTACAGTTCTAAGGTGTTGGGATAAGGCGTAGATGTCAGCCAGGGTTTGGGTTGGTTTGGGAGGTGTTGAGGGTAAGGTTAGCAGGTAATCGTGGATGCTCAAACTGACACTGAGGGACAAGTCAGTCAGTGCTGGGGTACCATTCTAAAGTGTTAGGGTCAGGTGTTGAAGGCAATGTCAGCAGAGGTTTAGATAGGCTTAGGAGGTGTTGAGGACAATGTCAGCCACTGCTGGGAAACGATTGTGAAGTGCTGGAGAAAGGCCAGGAGGTGTTAAAAGCTGTGTCAGCAGGTGCTGGAGAAAGGCCGATTGGCGTCGAAGGTTCTGTCTGCAGGTGTTAGGGTAGGATTGGAAGGTGCTGAGGGTTTTGGCAGCAGGGCCTGTGGTGCAGTTGGGAGGTGGTGAGGATTGTGTCTGCAGGTGTTGGATAGGACGAGAGATGCCAGCAGGGGGTTGGAGCCCAAGTGTTTACATTAAAAATGACTGATTTAAAGAAGCAGGGAGAGGCAGCTGGTGCAGATCTACATGGTTTAACTGGGGGGGCGAGATGGTCCAGAGTTGTGCTAATGTTTCCCTCATAAACAGGAGCAGTGCTGGGAGCAACACTGCAGGCCGCAACATTACCACACAAACAAAAACATATTTTCAACACCGACCCAAATGGGAACCAGCTGCCGGACAGAGATCCCTCGGATTCTCTCTTTTACTCCCTCTCTCTCTCTCTCTCTCTCTCTCTCTCTGCTTGCTCATTCTATGATCCTTATACTTGTTCTCCAGGTTCTATGATGCCTTAGTCATTCATGTACAAGTCATGGATATCAGCAGACATACATACGCTGTGTTGCTGAAGAGTTGCTTAGACTTTTATGGACCTCTAGGTGTGCATCTCTTCATACCTCACTCAGTTCTTCCTTCTGTCTGATAGAATCCTCTCTCCCTCTCTCTCAGTTTCTCTGCCTCTCCCCACTTTTCACTTTGGCCCTTCACTGCTTCTCTCCCTCTCCCTCTCTCTTTCTCGACCCACCTCCTCTGTAAACCGGCCAGACCCCTCCCACCTGCCCATAAAAGTCTCCAGCATGCTGCCTGAAGTTTCTAACCGCAGTCCTCTTGCTTTCTGTCTTTCGGCCCTGCATCTTCCCATCGCAGCCCCGACCACTCTCCTTGCTTCACTGAGAGACAGACGGAGGGAAAGAGGGAGGGCGAGGAAGAGAGGGAGAGAGGGAGAGAGGTAAGCACGAACTGATGCATGCACGAACAGAGGATGTGAGATAATGACACTCTTTCCCAAGCTGCTCCTGCACGGGATGGGGGTTCAGCTGGTCTGGGTTTGGCTTCTCGGGCTCCTTTGGCTTCTCCAGCTTCTCTGAAACGTTGTGTAACATGGACAAAGCAGCAGGCAGCCAAAGATGCTCCAAATGCTTTGCAGGGCATGCGTGCCGTATTTCATTTTATGGATGAATTGTTGATCGGACTGCAGCAAATTCACTTTTGACAGGTTTATTTGGGCAGTGTTAGTAATGGAGACTCGTTTTCCTTTAAAGGTCTTTTTAAGAACAGTGGTCTCGGAGTAGCCTGCATATTTTCCTGCCCTACAACATCCTGATCTAACTAATCGGCTGATTTAAAAAAAAGAGGGTGTACCACAGCAGGTATTACAGGGTGCACCAGGGCAGGTACTAGAAGGTGTACCAGAGTAGTACTGTAGGGTGTACCAAAGCAGGTATTACAGGGTGCACCAGGGCAGGTACTAGAAGGTGTACGAGTACAGTACTGAAGGGTGTTCCAGGGCAGGTACTAGAAGGTGTACGAGTACAGTACTGAAGGGTGTTCCAGGGCAGGTACTAGAAGGTGTACCAGAGTAGTACTTTAGGGTTAACCACAGCAGGCATTACAGGGTGCACCAGGGTAAGTACTAGAAGGTGTACCAGAGCAGTACTGGATGGTGTTCCAGGGCAGGTACAAGAAGGTGTACCAGAGCAGTACTGGATGGTGTTCCAGGGCAAGTACTAGAAGGTGTACCAGAGCAGTACTGAAGTGTTCCAGAGCAGGTACTATGTGGTGTGGTGTGCCAGAGCAGATACTAAAGGGTGTAGTAGAGCTGATACTAGAGGCTGTACCAGATCAGGTACTATGTGGTGTGGTGTGCCAGAGCAGATACTAAAGGGTGTAGTAGAGCAGGTACTTAAGGGTGTACCATAGCAGGTACTATGTAGTGTGGTGTGCCAGAGCAGATACTAAAGGGTGTAGTAGAGCAGGTACTTAAGGGTGTACCAGAGCAGGTACTATGTAGTGTGGTGTGCCAGAGCAGATACTAAAGGGTGTAGTAGAGCTGGTACCAGAGGGTCTTCCAGAGCAGGTACTACAGGGTGTACCAGAGCAGGGACTAGAGGGTGTACCAGAGCAGGTACTAGAGGGTGTACCAGAGCAGGACTGAATGGCATTCCAGGGCAGGTACTAGAGGGTGTACCAAAGCAGGTACTAGAGGGTGTACCAGAGCAGGACTGAATGGCATTCCAGGGCAGGTACTAGAGGGTGTACCAAAGCAGGTACTAGAGGGTGTACCAGAGCAGGTACTAGAGTGTGCCAGAGCAGTACTGGAGGGTGTACCACAGAAGGTGCTAGAGGGTGTACCAGAGCAGCTACTATGTGGTGTAGTGTGCCAGAGCAGATACTATAGGGTGTAGCAGAGCAGGTACTAGAGGGTGTAGCAGAGCATTACTGGATGGTATTTCAGGGCAGGTACTAGAGAGTGTGCCAGAGCCGTACTGGATGGTGTTCCAGAGGATGTACTAGAGGGTCTACCAGAGCAGGTACAAGACGGTGTACCAGAGCAGGTGCTAGAGGATGTACCAGAGCAGGTACTATGTGGTGTGGTGTGCCAGAGCAGATACTAAAGGGTGTAGTAGAGCAGGTACTAGAGGGTGTACCAGAGTGGGTATGGTATGGTACTAGAGGGTGTAGCAGAACATTACTGGAGGGTGTTCCAGAGCAGGTATTGCATGGTGTGGTGTACCAAAAGAGGGACTAGATGGTGTGTAAAGGCAGATACTAGAGCGTATGCCAAATCAGGAACAAGTGTACAAGAGCAGGTACTAGAAGGTGTACCAGAGAAGGTACTGAAGAGTGTACCAGAGCAGGTACTAGAGTGTGTACTGAAGCAGGTACTAGAGGGTGTACATGAGCAGGTACTAGAGGGTGTACCAGAGAAGGTACTGGAAGGTGTACCAGAGCAGGTACTAGAGGGGGTACTGGAGCAGGTACTAGAGGGTGTATCAGAGCAGGTATGACATGGTGTACCAGAGCAGTAATGTAAGGTGTACTAAAGGAGGTACTAGATGGTGTGTAAAGGCAGATACTAGAGTGTATGCCAAATCAGGAACTAGAGGCTGTACCAGAGAAGGTACTGGAAGGTGTACCAGAGCAGGTACTATAGGGTGTACCGGAGAAGGTACTACAGGGTGTACCAGAGCAGGGACTAGAGGGTGTACCAGAGAAGGTACTGGAGGTTGTAGCAGAGCTGGTACTAGAATTTGTACCAGAGGAGGTACTAGAGGATATGCCTAAGCAGGTACTAGAGAGTGTACCAGAGAAGGTACTGAAGAGTGTACCAGAGCAGGTACTGCAGGGTGTAACAGAACAAGGAAACATTGAAATGTACCGAGCAAATAAACTCCAGGATGAAGTTTGGGAACCAGTGTTGTAGAACATAATAGCAACATAAGAAGAAGAACCATTGTTAGAAGTTTGCATGTGCATAAAATCTTTCAAGACCCACCTAGACCAATTCTTAATGTTTAGTTAATGTTTATGTTGATATAAAACACAAGATAATCCTTTATTGGTCCCACAGTGGAGAAATTCACAAGTACTCCAAGGCCGGGCTGTGTTGGGTTCAGGAAGTGAAGGTCTAGAGATGATTTATCTGGTCTTCAAGATACCTGTACCTGGATGTTGTATTGAAGGTATAAAAAGACTCCACACGTCCAGCCTTTTCAATCCACCTGTAGCAAATTTAAGATGTAGAAGTTTCTATTACCCCTGTCTCCTCTGGCTTATCTCTGGCTTGTTGCCCAAGCAGGCAGCTGTACACTCTTCCTACACCACCTTCCTGCTGAGATCAGCTGGATTTCACAGTGTTTGGTCTCAGAAAAGCTCTCCTGCACAAAGCCCTGGTGGAGTTGGAGAGAATATGCACAGGGGGAGATGTTTGGCTGCCTTTCTGTCTCACCTCACGTTGCTTTGCTAGCAAACAGGTTGTGGAGGTCCAGGTGTGTTCAGACTGGTTGAACTGGACTCAAAAGAACCCTGAGATAATTTAGTGCTGGTGATTAAACCACCTCTGGTGCTGAACAAACGTTGCCATTGTCGTTATGTTGTACTTTATTGTTCTGCCCAAAGCCAAATTTCTGTATATTGAACTCTTGACATGTGTCCAGCTGGGCCTCTCTGGGCAGCGGTCTCCAACCCTGTTCTTGGAGAGCTACCTTCCTGCAGTTTCTGCTTCCAACCACAAGCTGCCACACCTGCTCCAACCTCTTGAGAACTTCATGACTGGCTGGATCTGGTGGGTTAGTTGGGTAAGTGGATGGGCAGCAGGTTAAATGCAGGTTAAATGAGTTGAAGGTTGCTGGTGTAGTTAGTTTAAGATAGTAAACACTGTGATACTTCATTCAACCAGGTAGGTGAAGGATTTGATCAGGCCGTCCTCACCTGTTTCAGTTCTGGTGTAAGAGTTCAGCCAGAAACAGGTTGCGTTCTATTTTTATCGTCCACGTCTGGTGTTTATCTGGTAATTCTTTTTTTGTTTTGTTCGTGATGGAGGGATACAGGCAGCGTGTTGTGAAGCAATACAGTCCCCAAAGAAAAAATATGTTTTTCAGATCTATAACAATTTTGCCATCATCATTAAATATAAAACTCTATGTAGGTTCACTGGTGGGTTTGGTAGTGTCACACCACCACTGTAAACACCATCACCACCACTGTAAACACCATCACCACCACTGTAAACACCATCACCACCACCACTGTAAACACCATCACCACCACTGTAAACACCATCACCATCACTGTACGTAATACCACCATCACCACCACTGTAAACACCATCACCACCACTGTAAACACCATCACCACCACTGTAAACACCATCACCACCACTGTAAACAAAATCAACACCACTGTAAACCCCATCACCACCACTGTACGTAATACCACCATCACCACCACTGTAAACACCATCACCACCACTGTAAACACCATCACCACCACTGTAAACTCCATCACCATCACTGTACGTAATACCACCATCACCACCACTGTAAACAAAATCACCACCACTGTAAACATCACCACCACTGTAAACACCATCAGTACTGTAAATATCATCACCACCACTGTAAACATCACCACCACTGTAAACACCATCAGTACTGTAAATATCATCACCACCACTGTAAACATCATCACCACCACTGTAAACACCACCACCACTGTAAACATCATCACCACCACTGTAAACACCATCACCACCACATTAAACACCATCACCCCCACTGTAAACAAAATCACCACCACTGTAAATACCATCACCACCACCACTGTAAACATCATCACCACCATCACTGTAAACACCATCACCACCACTGTAAACACCATCACCACCACCACTGTAAACACCATCACCACCACTGTAAACACCATCACCACCACTGTAAACACCATCACCACCACTGTAAACACCACCACCCCCACAGTAAACACCATCACCCCCACTGTAAACAAAATCACACCACTGTAAACACCATCACCACCACTGTAAACACCATCAACACCACTGTAAACACCATCACCACCACCACTGTAAACACCATCACCACCACTGTAAACACCATCACCACCACTGTAAACACCACCACCCCCACAGTAAACACCATCACCCCCACTGTAAACAAAATCACACCACTGTAAATACCATCACCACCACCACCACCACTGTAAACACCATCACCACCACTATAAACACCATCACCACCACTGTAAACACCACCACCACCCCCACAGTAAACACCATCACCCCCACTGTAAACAAAACCACACCACTGTAAATACCATCACCACCAACACTGTAAACACCATTACCACCACTGTAAACACCATCACCACCACTGTAAACACCATCAACACCACCACTGTAAACACCACCACCACCACCACCACTGTAAACACCATCACCACCACCACTGTAAACATCACCACCACCACTGTAATCACCATCACCACCACCACTGTAAACATCACCACCACCACTGTAAACACCACCACCACTGTAAACACCATCAGCACCACTGTACATAACACCACCACTGTAAACACCATCTTCACCACCACTGTAAACACCATCACCACCACCACTGTAAACACCACCACCACCACCACTGTATGGTCAGTGGAGCTGATACAGTGGTCAGTGAATGGAGATATAGGGAGCTGGTTTCAGTGTTATGACTGATCATCTCTAGAACGTGGCATTTCATACCCGACCACCTTCAGCAGGTCTGCTCTGGTCTACGTCTTAATTCGGCCGAAACTTAAAAACAAACAGGCTGGAATTCTGCTTTGAGTGGTCTCGGGGGATTGGGACTGCACAGCTGCAGACGGAGCGACGCTACTGCTGTTGGTTTACTGTCCACACGTACTCGTCCAACTCTGCCCACATGACTTACGTTCCGAGTGCTTAATTGGCCGCCTGGTGTCTTAAATCTCTCCAGACGAGCTCATCTGGTCGCCTAACGTTGAATTCCGTTGAATTACGACAAATAGCTCGAACGTCTGCAGCCTTTATTGCACTACAAGTCCTAAACCGCGGCCACACCGCTGGAAGTGTATAATATACGGCAGGCGCAGGTAAGCCAGGGCGCTCGCTCTGATCCGGAGAGCCGTTAGCCGGTTTCCAGCGGAAACACCTGTAAAACACGCCGCGCTCTCAAGAAAGGAGGACTGAGGAGTCACTTCTGACATGTAAAGCTACTCCTGGTCGTAAACTAGAGGCCCCTGTTTACACAGCTTTAGATTTTCACTCACGGGCCACTTTATTAGAGGCCCTTCCTCCAGAGCTTCACCCCCCAGGAGACTGGCTACTTCTCCACCATACACCAATCAGCCATAACATTAAGACCACCTCCTTCTATCTCCACTCTATCTTCAGCTCCACTGACCATACAGGAGCTCCACTTACAGACTGTAGTTCATCTGATTCTCTGTATACTTTATTACTCTGTTCTTTAATGATCAGGACCCCCCACAGGACCACCACTTTTGGGGCTAGGGGCCCCAAAAGCATGGCTAGGGGCCCCCAAGAGGCCCTAGGGTCAAAGTCCCTAAAAGTCAGAGGATATATTGTATCATAAATGTTGATAGGCATCGCAAAATGTTTTGGCCCCACTGGCCCGGTCAGTAATCCAGCCATGGTCTAATCCACTCAGACCAGCACAACACACACTAGGGTCACTGCAGTGCTGAGAATGACCCACCTCCCTAACAGTACCTGCTCTGTGGTGGTCTTTCTTGTAACGTCAGTGTTAATGGGTGGGGCTAAACTGCTGTTGGCTAAACATGGGAGGAAGTGTTAGACTTGGAGGGTGGGACGGGTAGGGTGGGACGGGTAAGGTGGGGTAGAGTGTAACGGGTAGGGTGGGGCTCTAGCTTTGGCACTGATTGCTATAGTGGGCCGGACTCCTCTGGGAAGCCGTGTGTCGTGGTTGGGAATATCTATACTGATTTTAATCCACTTATTATTTCTTCTCTTTGTATTGGAGGAGGGTCCTCAGGGTCAAGCCACTCTCTATCAGTTCTGCCCCCCTTTTATATCCTCACCAGATCCAGGTATGAGAGATGAGCGAGAGCTGATCATGTAGGCGGGGCAGTGCTAGCTCAACAGTTAATGGTTTCTGGATCACTGTCCTAGAATCAGTTTCCATTTCCATCATAGATGTGCTCTTCACAGTGGAGGAGCTCGGCCCTGCTGACTGTCCTCAGCTCTCAATAACTGTCCTCCTGACTCGACTCTTGGAGCTGATAAGAAAAACCCTGCCTCTCTTGATCCTCTCTCATTCCAGAGCTTAAGCTCAGAGACTGGAATATCAGTGGCTAAAGAATTGGAGAATGGAGAATGAATTTCCACTGTAGATTAAAATATTCCCAGTTTCGGTTCTAATTTTAACAAATGAATGGATGGAATGGAGCTTCTATATGAAACTCTTAAAATAAACTGTTACTAATGTAACAACGCTGTAAAGATACTACTACTACTACTAATAATAATAATATCAAATTTTCACAAATGGGTGGATGAATAGATGGAATGAAGCATCTACATAAAACTTCTAAAATATACTTACTTTGATACTAATGTAACAAAGCTGTAAAGATAATAACATTAATAATAACAACAATAATAATAATAATAATTATAATAATATATCTAATTTTGACAATTAAATAGATGGATGGAATGAAGCTTCTATATGAAACTCTTAAAATAAACTGTTACTATTTTAACAAAGCTGTAAAGATAACAACAACAACAACAACAATAATAATAATAATATAGCTAATTTTGACAAATTAATGGATGGATGGATGGATGGATGGATGGAATGTAGCTTCTATATGAAACTCTTAAAATAAATTTTTACTAATGTAACAAAGCTATAAAGATAATATAATAAATAATAATAATAATAAGAAGAAGAAGAATAATAAGAATAATAATAATAATAATAATAAATCAAATTTTCACAAATGAATGGATGGATGGATGGAATGAAGCATAAAACTCTCAAAATAATCTTTTACTAATTTAACAAAGATGTAATACTACTACTACTACTAATAATAATAATAATAATACATCTATTTTTGACAATTGGATAGATTATGAAACTTAAAATAAACGGTTACTAATTTAACAAAGCTGTAAAGATAATAATAATAATAATAATAATAACAACAACAACAATAATAATAATACTAATATAGCTAATTTTGACAAATGAATGGATGGATGGATTGACTGTAGCTTCTATATGAAACTTTTAAAATTAATTTTTACTAATGTAACAAAGCTATAAAGATAATAATAATAATAATAATAATAATAATAAATAACATTTTGACAAATTAATGGATGGATGATGGATAGAATGACGCATTAACTCTCAAAATAATCTGTCACTAATTTAACAAAGCTGTAATACTACTACTACTACTACTACTAATAATAATAATACATCTATTTTTGACAATTGGATAGATTATGAAACTATTAAAATAAACTGTTACTAATTTAACAAAGCTGTGATACTACTACTACTACTACTACTACTAATAATAATAATAATAAAACATCTATTTTTGACAATTGGATAGATTATGAAACTATTAAAATAAACTGTTACTAATTTAACAAAGCTGTGATACTACTACTACTAATAAAAATACCTCTTATTTTGACAATTGGATGGATGGATGGAAAGAAGCATCTACACGAAACTCGAACTCTTTTATTATTATTATTATTATTATTATTATTATTATTATTATTATTATTAACAACAATATGTCTTTGCTGTCCTAAGAAAATCTCCAAAATAGCAAAACATTCTTAACTTTCAATTGAAGTCAATGAAACAAGATTTTTTTTTACAAATGATTTTAAAACCTTCACACAATGTAAACGTCAGTCGTTGGGTTCAAACGATGTAGAAAAATAAAAATCAATAAAAATAGAGATACACGCATCTCCAGTAAGTGCAATAAGTGTGTGTTGACCAGTAAGAACACCAGATCTGATTAGATCAGATGTAAATAATCAGACATACAATACAAAGTAACATGAATATGTTATTGTGAGAGAAGTAGATCAGATCTTGAGCTCCAGTTTGAAGAACAAAGTTAGGTTCCAGATTTCTCCTGGACGCCCCAGACATTGTATGAATGTGTTCAGTTCCTTCAGCAGCAAATCTTGATTTAGCTTAATGAAGTACTGAGCAGTCAAAGCAGGTATTAGATGAGAACTGATAATAATACTGGGTTGTTTAGGAGAAGCTTGGACGTATGGAAAAGCACTACTTACTCTATTAATACTGTTTAGCCTCCTGAAGAACAATGGAATGGAAGCTGGAGCTACCATCTTTGCCCCATTGGTATGATATGTAGGCAAATCTGTGCCAAAAGGGGTTGTGATGAAAAGCTGTATTTTGGGGATACGGCTCTGTCTGACGTCCAGCTTATTGGACCCCCTTCATCAAATCAAATGTACGGTTTGAGAAACTGATGACAGAAGCTTTCAAGACTTCTTGTGGCAATGGCTGGGAAATGTCTGGGAGTGACCTTCTTCCTTTTATTTTCATAGGGAGAAAAAAATATATATATGTCCGTCTATGTAAAATTGCTATGTCAACCAGACTAAATGTGGCTTCCACTGGGTGTGCATCCCCCGCCGAACGGGGTAAATGGAGTCGACGGGATAAAGACACATAGTTGTGGTGAAGCGTACGGGCAGCTGGTTGAATTTATCGGAGTCGATCACACGCTCTTAAGTCGCGTAGGCCCGAGACCGTTTCAGAGGGATTTACAGCAATCAGTGTTGAACGTCCATCAACGGCAGGACACAGCTGCATCTGTAGAAACCCATTAGCAGAGGTTTTCAAGGCTACTCCTGCAAAGTACCTACACAGAGTCCGGCTGATCAGGGATGGGTTTCCAGTCATTCTAGGCCTCCAAAGGCTGAACACGCCAGCCTGTCAAATAACATTTATAACGTGAGGTCATAAAGTCAATCATCAAAGACGTAGCGCTGAGCTTGCTTCTCTAATTTTGAAGCTAATGTTGCTAACGAGTAATGGAGACCTATACTCCACCAATTAGCACCATATAAACTACATACAAGTCAGTTTAGGCTAGAAATGTCAAAGCTTGTTCATGAAACAATACCTATGATAGTGCTAATTGCTGCTAAGGCTATGGCTTGTGAATTTAATGTGATTGGCTACTGTGATGTCAGCAGCTTCGTGATGTCAGCAGCTTTGATTACTTTAACTCGTTGTTAAGTGTTTTATGTCGTGCGGGTTGTTTGAACTCAGCTGTTTTGATAACCTGTGCTCGCCGAGCCAACAGCCAGTTAGTGCATTAGCTCAGCGAGTCCATCACTGCTGCGGCTTATGGAGCCAGGAATGCAGGGAGGTGGACGGGGACGGGCTGAGAGGGAGACGGCTGGGGACGACACTCATCCGAGCAGGAGCTGAAAGATGGGAATGTTGGCTGAGAGTTTCACACACACACACACACACACACACACACACACACACACACACACACACACACACCTTTGGCCTCCGCCTGACAGGTATTCAGCCAGTGTTTGTGAAGAGCTAAATCACTCTAGACAGAGAAACGGAGAGACAGATCCTCTCAGGTCACCTCAGAGCTCGAGCAGAGTTGAACGAGGAGAGAAGTACGATAGTAAAAACTGAGTTGTTAATTTTATATATACTGAGACCAGAGAGACTGAGCGCTGCATCCTCCTCCTCAGTGTGGAGGAACTCCTGGTGGCGGTCAGTGAAGTTGCTGTATACACTGAGAGATCTGAAAGAAATCAGAGTAAGAGTATATATACACTGAGAGATCTGAAAGAAATCAGAGTAAGAGTATATATACACTGAGAGATCTGACAGAAATCAGAGTAAGAGTATATATACACTGAGAGATCTGACAGAAATCAGAGTAAGAGTATATATAAACTGAGAGATCTGACAGAAATCAGAGTAAGAGTATATATACACTGAGAGATCTGAAAGACATCAGAGTAAGAGTATATATACACTGAGAGATCTGAAGAAATCAGAGTAAGAGTATATATACACTGAGAGATCTGAAAGACATCAGAGTAAGAGTATATATACACTGAGAGATCTCACAGAAATCAGAGTAAGAGTATATATACACTAAGAGATCTGAAGAAATCAGAGTAAGAGTATATATAAACTGAGAGATCTGAAAGAAATCAGAGTAAGAGTATATAAACACTGAGAGATCTGAAAGAAATCAGAGTAAGAGTATATTTAAACTGAGAGATCTGAAGAAATCAGAGTAAGAGTATATATACACTGAGAGATCTGAAAGAAATCAGGGTAAGAGTATATATACACTGAGTAATCTGAAAGAAATCAGAGTAAGAGTATATATACACTGAGTAATCTGAAAGAAATCAGAGTAAGAGTATATATACACTGAGAGATCTGAAAGAAATCAGAGTAAGAGTATATATACACTGAGTAATCTGAAAGAAATCAGAGTAAGAGTATGTATACACTGAGTAATCTGAAAGAAATCAGAGTAAGAGTATATATACACTGAATAATCTGAAAAAAATCAGAGTAAGAGTATGTATACACTGAGTAATCTGAAAGAAATCAGAGTAAGAGTATATATACACGGATTAATCTGAAAGAAATCAGAGGAAGAGTATATATACACTGAGAGATCTAAAAGAAATCAAAGTAAGAGTATATATACACTGAGAGATCTGAAAGAAATCAGAGTAAGAGTATATATAAACTGAGAGATCTGAAAGAAATCAGAGTAAGAGTATATATAAACTGAGAGATCTGAAAGAAATCAGAGTAAGAGTATGTATACACTGAGTAATCTGAAAGAAATCAGAGTAAGAGTATATATACACTGAATAATCTGAAAAAAATCAGAGTAAGAGTATGTATACACTGAGTAATCTGAAAGAAATCAGAGTAAGAGTATATATACACGGATTAATCTGAAAGAAATCAGAGGAAGAGTATATATACACTGAGAGATCTAAAAGAAATCAAAGTAAGAGTATATATACACTGAGAGATCTGAAAGAAATCAGAGTAAGAGTATATATACACAGAGAGATCTGAAAGAAATCAGAGTAAGAGTATATATAAACTGAGAGATCTGAAAGAAATCAGAGTAAGAGTATATATACACTGAGAGATCTAAAGAGAAATCAAAGTAAGAGTATATATACACTGAGAGATCTGAAAGAAATCAGAGTAAGAGTATATATACACTGAGAGATCTGAAAGAAATCAGAGTAAGAGTATATAAACATTGAGAGATCTGAAAGAAATCAGAGTAAGAGTATATATACACAGAGAGATCTGAAAGAAATCAGAGTAAGAGTATATATACACTGAGAGATCTGAAAGAAATCAGGGTAAGAGTATATATACACTGAGAGATCTGAAAGAAATCAGAGTAAGAGTATATAAACATTGAGAGATCTGAAAGAAATCAGAGTAAGAGTATATATACACAGAGAGATCTGAAAGAAATCAGAGTAAGAGTATATATACACTGATTAATCTGAAAGAAATCAGAGTAAGAGTATATATACACTGATTAATCTGAAAGAAATCAGAGTAAGAGTATATATACACTGAGAGATCTGAAAGAAATCAGAGTAAGAGTATATATACACTGAGAGATCTGAAAGAAATCAGAGTAAGAGTATATAAACATTGAGAGATCTGAAAGAAATCAGAGTAAGAGTATATATACACTGAGAGATCTGAAAGAAATCAGAGTAAGAGTATATAAACATTGAGAGATCTGAAAGAAATCAGAGTAAGAGTATATATACACAGAGAGATCTGAAAGAAATCAGAGTAAGAGTATATATACACTGAGAGATCTGAAAGAAATCAGGGTAAGAGTATATATACACTGAGAGATCTGAAAGAAATCAGAGTAAGAGTATATAAACATTGAGAGATCTGAAAGAAATCAGAGTAAGAGTATATATACACAGAGAGATCTGAAAGAAATCAGAGTAAGAGTATATATACACTGATTAATCTGAAAGAAATCAGAGTAAGAGTATATATACACTGATTAATCTGAAAGAAATCAGAGTAAGAGTATATATACACTGAGAGATCTGAAAGAAATCAGAGTAAGAGTATATATACACTGAGAGATCTGAAAGAAATCAGAGTAAGAGTATATAAACATTGAGAGATCTGAAAGAAATCAGAGTAAGAGTATATATACACTGAGAGATCTGAAAGAAATCAGAGTAAGAGTATATAAACATTGAGAGATCTGAAAGAAATCAGAGTAAGAGTATATATAAACTGAGAGATCTGACAGAAATCAGAGTAAGAGTATATATACACAGAGAGATCTGAAAGAAATCAGAGTAAGAATATATATACACTGATTAATCTGAAAGAAATCAGAGTAAGAGTATATATACACTGATTAATCTGAAAAAAATCAGAGTAAGAGTATATATACACGGATTAATCTGAAAGAAATCAGAGTAAGAGTATATATACACTGATTAATCTGAAAGAAATAAGTGTAAGAGTATATATACACTGATTAATCTGAAAGTAATCAGAGTAAGAGTATATATACACGGATTAATCTGAAAGTAATCAGAGTAAGAGTATATATACACTGATTAATCTGAAAGAAATCAGAGTAAGAGTATATATACACTGATTAATCTGAAAGAAATCAGAGTAAGAGTATATATACACTGAGTAATCTGACTAACTTTGTTCTTCAAACTGGATCAAGATCTGATCTACTTCTCTTACAATAACATATTCATGTTACATTGTATTGTATGTCTGATTATTTACATCTGTTCTAATCAGGTCTGCTCTTTTTACTGGTGAACATACACTTATACACTGATCAGATGGAGACTTTTAAACCATCAGCCCAGTATATATATATATATATATTTGTATATATAAATAATAGAGTAGGTCAATATGATGCTACTATCTCATACCTGTAATATACATGTAGTATGTTGTTAACAGGTATAGTCTGTTATAACATATGGGTGCTCCTGTCTATAACAGTGTCTATATGAAACATGCTGTGTCTGAGCGTGCTCAGTGTGAGCCCACGCGTGTGTGTTCGGGAGTGTGTTGGTCCTGAAGTGCAGCAGGCGGTTGTTTCTCAGGACGGAGGAATGTAGAATCAGCTGACAGAACTGACCGCGAGCCAGAAGCACAAACTGCTGTAAAACACATTCTCTCTGTCTCGCCCCGTTCATTCTCCCTCTCCATATACTCTCGCTCCCTCTCTCCGCCTCGCCCTGTACTCATCCACACTCGCTTCAGGATCATTTCACTCATTTGCTGTATTTTGAGGTGTATTACATTTACTACATACTTAAATCTGCAGAAACTGTAACTCCTTATGTTCCACTTCGGCTTTCCCTTAAAAAAAGAAGTTTATTCAAGTGTAGCATTAGTTACTTCTTTTAAACTAAAGAAAGTGAGTATACTTTCAGTTTACTTTTGATGTACTTCTCAGTGATATACTAAACACAGTTATACTTAAGTATGCTGGGGTTATACTGACAAGTATTGAACAGTCTATGTATATATGGTCTTTACTTGTACTTAATCTTTTTATTGAGATTGTAGAAGTAAGTATTCTTGCTCTGCACAAAAACACATCCAGTACAATATTTATTTAAAATTTGATTTATAAAGATTTATAAAGATACTAATATGTTTATAATCTGAGTGTGTCTTGTTTATTTTACGTGTGTCCACTGGTGAGTAAGTAAACGTTGTTAAGTTCTATTTTAAGTAGAAAAAATTCTTAAACCTAGTCATATACTTTAAAGTACAACAATAATATAAGTAGTAAATTATATGTATTATGTTTAGTTCACTTAAAGAAAACGTACAAGCTAGTAAACTAACAGTAAAACCTTAAGATTACTTTTAGTGTAGTTACAGTACAAAAGATGTAAACTAGTTTATACTTGGTTTACTACTCTTATACTTAAAGTGTACTTAAAAATATACTTTTAAAAACTAGAAAGTGGCCAATTTAGTCCCAAGAAGTATTAAAATAGTACATATACGAGTGTACTACTAGTACAATCACATTAGTATAGTAACTGCATAAAGTATACTTTAAGTATACTTATTTTCTGTAAGGGTTCCCGCTTTCCAACACTCTCTCGTTCTTCTTCTTCGTCTCCAGCAGGGGGTCCACAGAGCACATAATGAATTAGATTTTCTTCAGATTTAAGTATGTAGTAAATGTACTATATCTCAAAATATATACTTTATGCATATATTACATATACATATACATAAACATAAAATACGTATAGAGATTAACAGAGTAGGCTTTAAAGTTTATGGCCAAGCTGTTCTAAAGTCAACAGAGATCCAAAAAAACGAAGGCTTGAGGTGGTGGCGGATAGCAACAATTGCTAAACAATAAACACTGAATCTTAAAAAATATCCCGTCCCCGTTAGACCACCTGTGGCTGCAACTCTAAGTAAGTGACTGCATTGTTTCATACTCAATGTAAAACACTTTTCTGTAGATTTATATACATAGTAAACGTAATATATCTAAAAATATATACTCTATGCATACATTAATACATAGAATATGTATAGAGATTACCAGAGTGGGCTGTAAAGTTTATGATCCAATAAAAAACCCTGAAGGCTTGAAGTGGTGCCCATAGCAACGATGGCTAAACAGTGATTAGAGGACTGAGAAACACTGACTCGAGGCAGAGCCCTCTTGATTTTGGTTCTGATATGACGAGTCAGTGACATCAACATCACAGGAAACAAATTCAGAGCCATAAACACTGAATCTTAAAAAATATCCCGTCCCCATTTGACCACCACCTCAGGCCTTCCTTTTTATGGATTTCTGCTGACCTTAGAACTGCTGTGACTTAGCCATAAACTTTACAGCCCACTCTGTTAATCTCTATACGTATTCTGTGTATTAATTTTTGCATAAAGTATATATTTTTAGATATATTACATTTACTATGTACATAAATCTACAGAAAAGTGTTTTAAATTGAGTATATAAACATTGCAGTCACTTACTTAGAGTTGCTGCCGCAGGTGGTCTAATGGGGACGGGATATTTTTTAAGATTTAGTGTTTATTGTTTACCAATCATTGCTATCCGCCACCACCTCAAGCCTTCGTTTTTTTGGATTTCTGCTGACCTCAGAACTGCTAACTTGGCCATAAACTTTACAGCCCACTCTGTTAATCTCTATACATATTCTGTTTATTTGTTAATGTATAAAGTAAACAATTATATTCTTATTATTGTTGTGCATTGCTTTGAGTTATAGAGTTTTTTAATTTTTTGCTTTTTGCCAGATCTTGCTACATAACTCATCCCGCAGTTTTCAACATAACAACTCCGTTCTAACTCCAGAGTGTCTCGTCTGATTGTGTGATTTGGGCTTGTATACAGTTTTTTGATGGGATGCATGGTTTCCTTAAAACAACAGATTTTTCTAGAATTTTTTCCCCATAGAGAATGAATGGGATTAAAAAGTACACGCCAATCTACTGAACTTCTGCTCCACCGAGAGACACCGTTTCACATACACTGACTCAGAGCAGATGCCCGACCACAACTGCAATGCTGGTTCGACCCGCACTCGTCTGTTTGTCGTTTTCTTCCATCCCTCTTTTTCTCCCTATTCATTTTCAACTGAACCCAACTGAACCCAAATATCATGGTTTCATTTAACCTACAGCCTCCAAACTGGATGTACTCTTTAAGGCACATGTCCAAACTCTAATCTACAGACTTACTGACCTGCACTCCATTATTTGTCGTTTATTCATCCCTCGTTCTTCCCATAGAGTCCCATTCATTTTCGTCCGGACCCAAACATTATGGTTTCATTTAAGCTACAGTCTCCAAACTGGACAGATCCCCAAACAGTAATCCATAGATATACTGACTCGCACTCCTCTATTTGTCGTTTACGCGCAGCCATCCTCGGTTTTCTTCAGGAAATACACTTTTCTAGTTGGATTGGTAGTTGTTTTACTATCTGGTGTTGACCAGAGGAGGTTGGGTTCCTTTTTTTGGTTCTGGTTGCTCTCGAGATTTCGTCTACTTTTTCCCTGGTGAAGCTCATTGTGGGGTCGGACTGATCTGTTGTAAAAGGTGTCAAATAATTAAATAATAAAAAAAAACAGTATACACACTACAATTCTCACTTCTACTGACCACCAAATATATATATATATATATATATATATAGTCAATTTTAAGTTTTCTACATCTTTTGAATATGTCAATGGCCGTTTACATTGTGTGACAATTTCATATGAATGGACCAATAGAAGAGCTCCAAAACAACTCTGAAAAAAATCTGGTTCCACTGACTTACATAGAAAGTAAAGTATGTTTTTGGTCTCTGCTATAAGATTGCCATTTTGTAGATACTTGTTTTTCATTGGACATTGGACAGCGACAAGGTGAAGGTGATTAACAGATTATGAGCACCATAAATAAAGCTGGAATGTGTTACTCATAAAGTACTAGGACAAATTTCACTGTCCATAAGCCAATCTCAGAGTCATTGGGTGAAGGTGGGGTACACCATGGACAGGTCACCAGTCCATCACATGGCCAACACACACTCACATACACACTCCTACGGGTAGTTAAGACTGAGGATCCTAACATGCATGTGTTTGGACTGTGGGAGGAAACTGGAGTACCCGGAGGAACCCACTCGAGCACGGGGAGAACATACACACTCCACACAGAACCACCCGGACCGGGAATCCAACCCGGATCATCATTAGAATTCCCACCAACAAGAACAGCGACAGCCTGAAACCCCCAAAACACAACACACTTGTAACAGACGGTGTGGTGAGTGTTTAATGTGTCCCTCTCGTTTGTTTACCTCGAACGGGAGCCGAACATCTGGAAGCATTCTTAGGGCCCGGGCTCAGGAGACGAGGTGGAGATCTGCTGGTTGTAGCAGCAGCAGCGGCGTCGCGGTGCTAACAGAGATGTGGACGAGGCCCAGGCGGTCAGAGCACTGCGGTTGTACGTCCTGGCCCGGGCAGGAGAGCGAAGAGCGTGAGCCGAACGCTGAAGCTCTGTCGCTGCTCAGTGCGGTTTCGCCGGCCGTAGGCGTGTGTGAATGTTTTCCACGTCCGTCAGTGTGTGTTCGCCGAAGTTCTCGCTCTGAACGACTCCTGAGTGAGTCGGGAGGATCAGTTACCGAACACAAACAAATCAAAGCTGCTCCACAGTGTTTACACTGTGTTTCACAACATCTCTCAACATCTCCTCTGATTAAACAGTCCACCCACCAAAACACCCACACCAACAAACAGTCACTGTAGGACTTACATCCATCCAGAGCAGTTAGGAACAGAGTGGAGGACATGGAGGCAGTTGTTGAAGAATGGAGTGGATGAGATGGAGGTAAAGAACAGAGTGGAGGAGATGGAGGCAGTGGTTGAAGAACAGAGTGAAGGAGATGGAGGCAGTGGTTGAAGATCAGGGAGAAGGAGATGAAGGCAGTGGTTGAAGAACAGAGTGGAGGAGATGAAGGTGAAGAACTGAGTGGAGGAGATGAAGGTGAAGAACTGTAGAAGAGATGAAGGCAGTGGTTGAAGAACAGAGTGAATGAGATGGAGGCAGTGGTTGAAGAACAGAGTGGAGGAGAAGGAGGCAATGGGTGAGGAACAGAGTGGAGGAGATGGAGGCAGTTGTTGAAGAATGGAGTGGATGAGATGGAGGTAAAGAACAGAGTGGAGGAGATAGAGACAGTGGGTGAAAAACAAAGTGGAGGAGATGAAGGCAGTGGTTGAAGAACAGAGTGGAGGAGAAAGAGGCAGTGGGTGAGGAACAGAGTGGAGGAGATGGGGTTGAAGAACAGAGTGAAGGAGATGGAGGCAGTGGTTGAAGAACAGAGTGGAGGAGAAGGAGGCAGTGGGTGAGGAACAGAGTGGGGGAGATGGGGTTGAAGAACAGAGAAGAGGAGATGGAGGCAGTGGTTGAAGAACTGAGTGGAGGAGATGAAGGTGGAGAACTGAGTGGAGGAGATGAAGGTGAAGAACTGAAGAACATTCTGAGAGAGTGTGATAGCGCCCCCTATGTGAAGAATCACTTTCATTTGCAGTTCACACCACAGCAAACAACCTATTAGCAGCTGAAAGCATCGTCCACTCCTACTGGTCAAGAATTATATTGTTATTTATTATCTAGCTATGCAGTTTATAGGTCAGATATGTTTGTAGTTAGTGTCACAGTCATAAGCAATGTCTATCTTTTACAACAGAAGTCTTGTTATTGTTTTATTTATTAATTTATTAAAACTTCCAGTGATAGTAGCAACGCAGAGTCCAAATGGCATTACGATGAATTCGTACAGGCCCACTTGTTTTAGTATAAAGAGTGGGAGCTGGAGCTGAAGCTGAAGCTGAAGAGGACTCTTAACATGGCTTGTCAACCATGTTATCTATTCTAGCTTCCATGGGTTGCAACCAAACAATCATGGTTGAACCAAACAGCTCTGGCATCCCCAGCTGGCGCCATATTCCTGCCTATGTTTTCATCTCAGGAACAGCGGTGCCTTCTAGCCTTTGGCTGCAACACACTGAAACACATCAAGGTTTAGCATGTGGGGCAAGTCCACCAAGAAATTAGATTAGATTTAGATTTCAGCCGTGTGAGTCTGATCAACAGTGGGAGTGGGGGCGGCTGAGACAGGGAGCAGGTCAAAACCAGCCAAGTGTTTTGGGTTTGGAAGGAACGGAAGAACCAAAGTCTATGTCGGTTCCTGGCCTCTGTTTTCTCCCATGACCTCTAGCGAGCGACTGCTGGGCCCTTCCTCCCGCCTTCCCTCTCACGTTCACTTGATGAGTACTTCTCAGAAGGCAGATACAGATACCTTCCCACTTACACACACAGCAGTGGTGCTGGTCTGGTTTTACACCGCATGATGGTCCAACTCAAGCTGTTTCCTTAAAGCTATTACGGTGTCGGCTTTAATCTGAGCCCGGTACGTATAACAGGCGAGGAGGATGAGGATGGATGTGGTGGGATGAGCGTGCTTTTGGAGCGAATTGCACAAATCGCTCACTCTGACTCCTCTGAGGGAAAGATGGAGCAATAGAGAGAGAGATGGAGAGAGATTCTGGCCAGGGGTTCCACCCAAATCCTGTTTTTCCAGCTCTGGGTTTTGGCTAACCGTGGTCAAACTTAAGTAGAATCACACTGGAATCTCCGAAAAACAAACATGTGAAAGGAGAAATAAATTAAAGAGGCCAAAGGAACGAAGCTCAGGTGGGGCTCTGCTCTCTCGCTCACTCACTCGCTCGTTCTTTCAAACAATCCCGACTCAACAGCTCGCTATCAGCATGCTGATCAGATGTTTTTAGATTATGACTGGAACTGAGCTCTGCAGGATCTGTAGATCTGTAGGATCTGGCTGCTGTAGGCCATCTGTTGTCATGCAGAGCAACCCTTGGCTGGATGGCCACAGGTGGTGCACCAGTCTTAACCCAGTGGTGACCAATGCTGGCTGGTGAGATAGTACAGCATGGCTGATGGTGGGTGACCCACTGGTACACACAGGAACGCATTAACCAACAGTAATCACCAAAAACAGAAATAGTTATTTAGGTAGGTAACTTAGGGGCTGCAACTCTCGAGTGACCACCATGTGTAGCACGGACAGCAGCTAGATGGACTGGGAGACTCAATAAGGTCCTGGTAGGTGGTCACAGGTATCTGGAGATAGCATGCTGACTGCAGTGCATCCCACAGCTGCTGGAGGGAGCGTGGAGGAGCATCCATAGAGCCAACGCCACCATCCAGGTGGTCCCACAGATGCTCAGTTGGGTTCAAGTCTGGGGAATCCAGAGTAGTACTTGGAAGTCTTGGTCAGCTCTTCCAACCCACATAGTCGTGTGACGTGTCGCATCATCTTGCTAGAGAATCCCATCTGTCCCAGAGAAGACCATCAGCATGTATGGTGTACGTGATCTGCAAAGATGGATTCAGACCCAAATCGGTTGAGAGGGTCTTCCACATGGATGAGTGGGTCCAAAACATTCCCCAGACCAGAATGCAGAAGTTTTAGGCACCTGGGAACGTTATTATATATATAGAGTAAGCATCTAAGAATAAGTGTAAATCAGGAACTACACTTTGTTCTTCAAACTGGAGCTCAAGATATGATCTACTTCTTTCACAATAAGATATTCATGTTACTTTGTGTGTGTGTGTGTGTATATATATATATATATATATATATATATATATATATATATATATATATATATATATATATATATATATATATATATATCCCAGTGCATTCCTTTCATCATCCATGGTGTAAATGATGTACCATCAAACCCTAGTTTCATAGTTTCGTATGAGGGAACGTTCATCCATTCCACAGCTATTCTGGAGACCACTGGAGTAGAAGCCTTAAAAGTAGCCTGTGCTCCTCCAAAGTACAGCTGTATGGTAGAGGAACCTCAGAAGGTGGAACTACACTGTAACAGCAGACTGTGACCTGACATGAAGTAACTACTGTAACCGGCAGTATGAATATAAGAATAAGTTCTAAAAACATTGTTCTAGCTAGCGACATTCCATGTGAAGGCAGCATGGCCTGTGCTGTTCCTCTGGAGAAGAGAAATATCTCGTCCCCTGCGAGTCTGAGAACTGTGTGAGAAGTGTCCTCTCTCGCAGATGAATGGCGTGGTGGTATGTGGAGACACACTTTGGTGGCGAGGGGTCAAAGAATTTCTGTACCATTAGGCCGATGCAATGTCGCAGTTTGCTGCCGGTTCATTCCTCCCCTGCGTCAGACCTGCAGAAAAAAATGTACCTACAAGTCCCTGGTAGTGTTAATACCTCTGCACTCATACCCTAAAACCATAAACTCCTACCCCAAATCCATACGTACTACTGCAGATCCAATTCACACCACTAGCGTAGCAAGAATTGGCTGTCCAAAGAAAAGAAGCAGCTTTACAGGAGAGGCAAAACACTGTCTTTACTATCAATGTAAGTCAATGGAACCAGAATTCCTTTCAAGCTGTTTTGGAGCGTTTCTATTGGTCCATTCATCAGGACGTTTGGTGAAATTGTGAAAGGTGGCTGCTCAGTTGAAATAAGGTGGAAAAATAAAAAATGTCAAAAATTGACATTTTTCTTTGGACAGTAATGATATTTGAACAAATGACATATTAGAATATAAAAAGCTTAGAGTGTAATGTTTTTTCTATATGGAACGTGAAACCATTGTGGTGGGAAATTGTGTCCCACTATTCTGAAGCCATGAGAATGAGCTTGAGATAAAAGTAAATGAATGAAGTAAAGAAAGATGGTCAGTATGTTTTGTTCTAATTCCAAATTTCAGACAAATATGATTATTCTTTTTTTTATAATGATTTGTTTAATAGTCTTGTGGTCAGACAGTCGGTCACACCAATGACTCCACAGAAGCATTAGAGACAAACTACTTTATGAATTCTATGGAATCTTAAGCATCACTGAAGACTGTAGTCCACTCCTAAAATAGATTAATTTAGGTTTAAATCCATTTAAACATGCTGGTGTCTTCAATGTACACATATATATATATATATATATATATATATATATATATATATATATATATATATATATATATATATATATATATATATAGTACTGTGCAAATGTTTTAGACACTTGGGGACTTTGTTATATTTACAAATCTTTAATCAGTAATAAGATTTAAATGCATTTAAACATATTGTTGGCTTGATATATATAAAATATGGAAATATTGAATATTGCAATATTATGTTTAGTGAAACTGTATCGATTCTCAAAAACACAGTATCACAATATATCGCAATACATTGAATCATGACCCCTATATCACGATACGTATTGTACTTGCCAATACACAGCCCTAATACACACACACACACACACACACACACACACACACACACACATATATATATATATATATATATGTATATATATATATATATATATTTATATATATATATATATATATATATATATATATATATATAAAGCAACCACAGATGCCAGTAGAAACAAACAGTGAGGTAATTCGGAGCTACTTCTTGAATTCCATGGAATCTTAAGCATCACTGAAGACTATAGTCCACTTATAATATATAAATTCATTTAAATTTAAATAGATTTAAACATATAAATACTTGGGGACATTATTATAGTTAAAAATCTATTGTTTCCAGACAGGAAGCTTTTATTTACTCAGTAAACATTATTAATATATTCAAACAGTATTAATACAGTAAGTAGTGCTTTTACATTGGTCAGAAACATGGTCAGAATGTGTGTGTGTTTGTGTGTTTGTATACATATATATATATATATATATATAATGTCATTTAGAATTATTTTTTTCAATCTATGGAGCATCGCTGAAGATTGTATTCCACTAATAAGACCCTCAGTTCATACAGTTAACTTAGCCTCGTCCCAGCTAATCGACAGCATGTGGGGTGAAAGGGAAAACTATGTAAGAACTGTGGCTCCAGCAGGATGACCCCTGCACCGTGTATGGACCTGACCTCAAGCCTGAGGTCAGGCGGCTGTATCTGGTAGCTCTCAGCTCGGTGTAAAAACACCAGAGTGTTGAGAAAAGTAGCGAACGGCCAGTCTCTCATCCAGCCCTGGGGCATCCGGCCAGCAGGTCGTCCAGCTCTCGCTGTAGACTGACCGGAGAGGGAATATTACACACAGGCCGCTCGTCTGAGGCAAATTCAGGGTGAGTGTGTTTACCCATGACTGGCTAGAATAGATGTTTCTGCTTTTTTCTGGATGTGGTTTACGTTGTGTACTCTACAAGAATGCATCTGTGGGTCAAGGTGCTTCAGTAGACCACTATTCATATTGAAACAAAAAAATATCAAACATAATTAGTTTATTAGCTGTCCAGAGAGAACCTCCAAAATGGCAACTTTACAGGAGAGGCCAAAAACTGTCTTTACTTTTAATGTAAGTCTAAGGAACCAGAATTTTTTCCAAGCAATTTTGGAGCATTTCTATTGGTCCATTTATCAAGAAATGTTCACACAATATAAACAGTGGCTGCCGAGTTAAAATAAGGTAGAAAAGTAAAATTTCATAAAATTTCTTTAGACAGCTTATTTTCTTTTTACTATAACCATTATGGTGGGAAATGGTGCCCCACTATTCTAAACATGGTGCTGGGTGGCTATTGAATATTTATAAATATATAATTTATTATTAAATATACTTTATATACTTTATTATGAAATATTAAACAGTATTAATAGAGTAAGTAGAGCTTTTACACTTTATTATTAAATATTAAACAGTATTAATAGAGTAAGTAGTACTTTTACACTTTATTATTAAATATTAAACAGTATTAATAGAGTAAGTAGCGCTTTTACACTTTATTATTAAATATTAAATAGTATTAATAGAGTAAGTAGAGCTTTTACACCTTATTATTAAATATGAAACAGTATTAATAGAGTAAGTAGAGCTTTTACACTTTATTATTAAATATTAAACAGTATTAATAGAGTAAGTAGAGCTTTTACACTTTATTATTAAATATTAAACAGTATTATTAGAGTAAGTAGAGCTTTTACACTTTATCATTAAATATGAAACAGTATTAATAGAGTAAGTAGAGCTTTTACACTTTATTATTAAATATTAAACAGTATTAATAGAGTAAGTAGTGCTTTTACACTTTATTATTAAATATTAAACAGTATTAATAGAGTAAGTAGTGCTTTTACACTTTATTATTAAATATTAATAGAGGACAAGGGTTTAACAGACAAAAACAATGGTTTTGTCTGTTATATTCAGAATGAACAGTCTGGACATCAGAAATCATATTCTGGCTCAGTATATGAGGACTGGTCGCTGGCTCTAGTCTTATTAGATCTGTTGCTGCAGCACTGGTACACGGTGTTCTGACCAATGGCTGTAAAACACTGTAGACAGAGAGCAATGTTTCTTAGAACTGACCACAGGTCAGAGCAACCACAAACCCCAGTTTCATAGTTTCGTATGAGCCACAGGTCTAGCCCCCCTGCTGGCTGTCTGAAGAATGACATGCAGCTCCACCAATGCTGGTATTGACCCATTAAAATTTAGATCAAAGGTTATTGTACTACACTGTTGAGTCACATTGTTATGACCATGTCCTACTTTGGATGGCGGCAGCTCATAATTGTTCTGATTTGGACCCACTCATCCATGTGGAAGACCCTCTCAACCGATTTGGGTCTGAATCCATCCTTGTAGATCACGTACACCATACATGCTGATTGATGGTCTTCTCTGGGGTGGATGGGATCTTCCAGCAAGACAATGAGACACATCCCACGACTAGAAATGTCCCACACTGATTGGAAGAGCTGATCAAGACTTCCAGGTACTACCCTGGACCCCCTAATTTCCCAGACTTGAACCCAGTTGAGCATCTGTGGGACCACATGGATGGGGGTGTTGGCTCTATGGATCCTCCTCCACGCTCCCTCCAGCAGCTGTGGGATGCTCTGCAGTCAGCATGATACCTCCAGATACCTGTGACCACCTACCAGGACCTTACTGAGTCTCCCAGTCCGTCTAGCTGAGTAGATGTTAGCTGGTGGTCATAATAATGTGACCTGACTGTTTCTGCTCAGCATAAATCCTTCCATTTACATTGAAACACAATTACAAACATCTTCCACAAGAAACCAAGTTTTAGATGAGCTTCACAGACGCAGCGTGCTCGAGTTTCCGACCTGGAATTCCAGTTTTAGGGAGCGTTCCATGATAAACGTCTTAGTTGGAGGTCAGAAATGTCCGAATTCCAAGAATGGATCAGGATTTAAATACGTAGTAAAGCTGCTGAACTCGGTCGTCTAGTGACATACAGTGGGCGGAGCCTGCTATCATCCAATCAACAACCTGCTCACTGTATACTGGGATACTGGGATCCAGCAATGAGCTCAGTGTACTAGTTTATATCTCCACAGGCTGTAGTTCATCTGATTCTCTGTATACTTTATTACTCTGTTCTTTAATGATCAGGACCCCCACAGGACCACCACAGAGCAGATGCTATTAGGGAGGTGGGTCATTAGTTAGTGTGTGTTGTGCTGGTGTGAGTGGATCAGACACAGCAGTGCTGCTGCTGCTGGAGTGTCAGTGTCACTGCAGTGCTGAGAATGACCCACCTCCCTAATAGTATCTGCTCTGTGGTGGTCCTGTGGGGGTCCTGATCATTAAAGAACAGAGTAATAAAGTATACAGAGAATCAGATGAACTACAGTCTGTAAGTGGAGCTCCTGTATGGTCAGGTATTGGTTGTATATTGTGTTGATCTTCATGTCTGTGTGTTAATGTAACACCAGTGAAACACATGCAGCACCCCAGCCGTGCACTCATCTCTTCCTTGCACTGGCTGCTTGTGAGCGCACCGGTGCCCTCTAGTGGACGCAGCTGATCCAGCGTTAGCTGGCCGGCTCCACTCTGCTCTGGCTGGAGAACTTCACAGGCTGCCGAGAGGCCGACTGTACAGCCTCACTCAGAGAACCAGCTGAACCTCTGCCCAGTGTAAATTAGTAGAGAGGGAGAGAGAGATGGAGAGAGGGAGAGAGAGGTGGGGAGAGAGAGAAAAAAAAATTAAAAAGAGAGAAAGAGAAAGAGGGGAGAGAGAGAGAAAGAGAGAGGGAGAGAGGGGAGAGAGAGGGGGACAGAAAAAGAGAGAGAAAGTAGAGAGAGAGAGAGAGAGAGAGAGAGAGTGAAAAAAAGAAAGAAAGGGGGAGAGAGAAAAGAGAGAGAGAGTGAGTGGGAGAGAAAGAGATAGAGCGAGAGAGAAAAAAAGAGATAATTTAAACTCCTACCTAAATTATTCTTCAAATATAATAAATAAATAAATAAATATGAATATAAATAAAATGTAAATAAATCACGAGTTCTTTATTATAAATTGGCCAATTTTAATATGTCTATATGCAAAGAATGAAAACAACGGTTTATTATAGAAATAAAGTTAATAAAGGTGTACATGAAGCTGATAACTTTTAAAACAAACAACAATAAACTTGTCTATAAAAAATAAATAAATAATATAGAAGAAAATATACACATAAATAAATGTTCCACTAACAGCACTTGTGTGAGTCAATGTACATGAGTGGTTAGTACGGTGGTGTAGTGGTTAGTAAGGTGGTGTAGTGGTTAGTATGGTGGTGTAGTGGTTAGTATGGTGGTGTAGTGGTCAGTATGGTGGTGTAGTGGTTAGTACGGTGGTGTAGTGGTTAGTATGGTGGTGTAGTGGTTAGTATGGTGGTGTAGTGGTTAGTACGGTGGTGTAGTGGTTAGTACGGTGGTGTAGTGGTTAGTATGGTGGTGTAGTGGTTAGTATGGTGGTGTAGTGGTCAGTATGGTGGTGTAGTGGTTAGTATGGTGGTGTAGTGGTTAGTACGGTGGTGTAGTGGTTAGTATGGTGGTGTAGTGGTTAGTATGGTGGTGTAGTGGTTAGTACGGTGGTGTAGTGGTTAGTATGGTGGTGTAGTGGTTAGTATGGTGGTGTAGTGGTTAGTATGGTGGTGTAGTGGTCAGTATGGTGGTGTAGTGGTTAGTATGGTGGTGTAGTGGTTAGTATGGTGGTGTAGTGGTCAGTACGGTGGTGTAGTGGTTAGTATGGTGGTGTTGTGGTTAGTATGGTGGTGTAGTGGTTAGTACGGTGGTGTAGTGGTCAGTATGGTGGTGTAGTGGTTAGTACGGTGGTGTAGTGGTTAGTATGGTGGTGTAGTGGTCAGTACGGTGGTGTAGTGGTCAGTATGGTGGTGTAGTGGTTAGTACGGTGGTGTAGTGGTTAGTATGGTGGTGTAGTGGTCAGTATGGTGGTGTAGTGGTTAGTATGGTGGTGTAGTGGTTAGTATGGTGGTGTAGTGGTCAGTACGGTGGTGTAGTGGTTAGTATGGTGGTGTAGTGGTTAGTATGGTGGTGTAGTGGTTAGTATGGTGGTGTAGTGGTCAGTATGGTGTTGATTTTTATTTTTCTACAACTTTTTTTTTTTTTTAACCTGTCATGTCTGGCAATTGTCGCAATCGGAATGGTGATCCAAATCCACTGAGGTACCAAACATATTAGCTTTTAGAAGAACAGCTCTATAGGTTTTCTATAGCCTGTTGGTATTTTTATTAATTTTTTTATTTAGTTATTTACATCAGGCCTGACAGGCAAAAAAAGGGGAAGGAAAAACTTAATAGTAATAATAATAATAATAATAATAATAATAATAATAATAAAACAAACAAAATTGAGGTAGATATACATACACATATTCACATATTCTATACATATGCATTTATATATACACTACCGCTTAAAAGTTTGGGATCACAGTGAAATGTTCTTGTTTTAATGGAGTATCTTCTTCCTTAACACAACAATGGACTGACGGGTCTCTAAAGAAAGTTGTTTCTTTCTGGTCATTGTGTGTCGGTCAGCAAGCCATCAACTGCTGATCTTCAGATACTAAACTAACCTAGAATGTTGTTCCCTTTTATACTCACTTATTAGTAGAATGTTTTTCAGCTGTGCATCACAATTGAGCAAGAGTGTCCTAACAACCAATTAGTCCAATAACATCCTTAACTTGGATTGGTGGTCGTACCAGGAGATTTAGACAGAGGACTGAGAATTACTGATAATAGACTATATGCAAAATAAGCCTCTATACAAAAATAGACTTTAATACAAACATTTTTATTCTTTAAAAATCATCTGATACACTTACATTAATTGTGAAATGAACAATATTGTTTGTGAATTGCATGAAAATTGCATGAAATGAAATTCTAAAGTGATCCTAAACTTTTGAGCGGTAGTGTATACACACACACACAATTCTACTTTTAGCAGTAATGTGTGTATATGCCTATGTCATGGAATGTACTCAATGATAAGGGCAAGGAACTACAACCACGCCCCCGTGATCCAGAGGCAGATAGGGAAGGACCCAGGGGTCCCAGACCATCCACAGCCCATTAGAAGCTCAGAAGACCTGAGGCCACACATTTTCTACATCTTCCAAATGCGATGGCTGCCGTTTTCGTTGTGTGAGAATCTTATGATGAATGGACCAATAGAAATGCTCCAAAATAGCCTGAGAAGAATTCTGGTTCCATTGACTTCCATTGAAACTGAGGACAGGTTTTGGCCTCTCCTGTGAAGTGATTCGTGAATCGGTGGGAAGGTGGCGGTCGGCGCAGCTGTAGTAACATTCCGCTCAAATCTCGCCAAAGTCTCGTGGAAGAATTTCAGCTCTCCAGCTCAGAACTCTTGCCGGAAACGTGGGCTCTGCAGCCCCGTAAACCGCCCCTAACCAGTTCAGACGGATCCTTCTGCTCGCTCTGTCTTGCCTTCGGCTCCTGCCTGGGTTGGGTTACTGGCTAGCGCTCGCGCTGCACTGTAAATAAACGCTCCTCTTCTCGTATCCGTAGCAGCCACGTCGCCGTATGAAGCGAATGTGATTAACCTGCTGTCTAAAAGCGAGAGGACCTCGTTCATCTTCACCGCGTGATCTTCACCGCATGGCTTTCAGGAGTCAAACGTCTGGCAGGCGTGAGCTGGTTCTTTGGTTTGCCTGTGATTGGGTTTTCATTGCGATGATTGCGGCTGCCGGGTTTTAGAGCGTGACGCCCCCCAAGCAGTCCTGTGGTTGGGTGATGTCTTTGTTGTTCTTTCTGATTGGCCAGTTGGGCCTCTTGCCAGTCCAAAGCTCTGTGGGGGCCATCTGCAGGGCATGAGTAGCGTTTACACAAGAACATGGTTCACCAAGGTTTTCTTTACATAGTGGGATGGCCTACCAGCGTAGCTGTGGGTTGTTTGCAAATGACCACTGTGTTGCTGAAGTGATTTTCCACATGGGGGCGCTATCACACTCCTCCCTCAGAATGTCTGTGGTTCACGTCGTTTGCGTTCTCTCAGAATCTGTTTAAACAAGAAACCAAGAGGAGCTTTAATCTAGTACCAAAAGTTCTCGTCTACGGTCTGTACAAGAGACTGAACTTCCTGTTCCAGGTTCTTGTAGCTGTGGTTTTAAACCTCTCACCAGTGACCAGTCACATCACCCCCAGACCAACTGTTCACTCTACAATACTCACTCCTACCGAGCGCACGAGGGTGAAGCAGCTCGTTCACCAGTTTTCCTGTTCCACCTTAAACAGTGCAGCAGGAGCCAGAACGTACCTGCACCTCCATTTAAGGTGGAAACAGGAGAACTGGTGAAGGAGAAGCTGAGCTGATGGTGCTGGTGGTCAGTAGGAGTGAGTATTGTAGTGTGTAAGGGTGATCAGGGGGTGAACACTGGTGGTCAGTAGGAATGAGTGTTGTAGTGTGTAAGTGTGATCTGCTGTGAACACTGGTGGTCAGTAGGAGTGAGTATTGTAGTGTGTAAGGGTGATCTGGGGGTGAACACCGGGGAATGAGAAGCTGAGCTGATGGTGCTGGTGGTCAGTAGGAGTGAGTATTGTAGTGTGTAAGGGTGATCTGGGGGTGAACACCGGTGAATGAGAAGCTGAGCTGATGGTGCTGGTGGTCAGTAGGAGTGAGTATTGTAGTGTGTAATGGTGATCTGGGGGTGAACACCGGTGAATGAGAAGCTGAGCTGATGGTGCTGGTGGTCAGTAGGAGTGAGTATTGTAGTGTGTAAGGGTGATCTGGGGGTGAACACCGGTGAATGAGAAGCTGAGCTGATGGTGCTGGTGGTCAGTAGGAGTGATTATTGTAGTGTGTAAGGGTGATCTGTGGGTGAACACTGGTGAATGAGAAGCTGAGCTGATGGTGCTGGTGGTCAGTAGGAGTAAGTATTGTAGTGTGTTAGGGTGATCTGGGGGTGAACACTGGTGATAGATTTAAAAGCGTACGTTACGGTAAGTAAACTGTGTAACGTTAATGACGAGAGGGGCGGAGTTGAGTGTGTGGTGCTGGTTGATCCACAGGACAGTAAAAGAAAACCAAACCACAGACGTTGTGGAGCTCCTCGGTATGGAGGTCCACCAACCGCCAACACACCAGTTGTAGCTCCACACTTTAGTATGTTTTTGTTTGTTGACCCTGAGTCTCAGTAACTCAGCCTTTGAGAAGATACTCAGAGTCTGAAAGAAACTGTAACTGGTCTTACTGAAAGGTGAACACAGTCCAGCTTGGAGAACCCTTCAGGGGTGCGTTTCCCAAAACGTTCGTAACGCTAAGTACTTCGTAACTTCATACTTAAGGACATTCTGAAAATTACGAATGTTTCCCGAGAGCCTTCGTAACTAACGTAGTACGTAAAGTTGTTCGTAAATGAAAGAGTAATCCGACCCACTCGTAACTCGGTAAGTTCTTCTTAACTCGAAGTTCACATGCAGTTCTGTCTCAAAAACAAAAGAGGGCGCTAGTCATCCTTTCAAAACGCAGTGTTCTGTGCATTGACACTACACGTATTTATACAAATATGAATTCATGAAGATTTAAAATTACTTTTCAAGTGTAAATGGCATCCAACGTCAACAAATATCATATCCAACAGCTTGAATTATGTAAAAAGTAAAGTTCGAGGAAATTTAATTAATTTTCTTCCAGTGTTACAGTCATAGTAGTATTGCGTTTGCGTGGCTGGTGCTAGGAAGGTTAATCGCTTGCCTATTTATTGGCTCGGCATGATATAGACAACAATTGCAAGCGAAATGTTTTCATTTATTTATTTTTTTACCTAAAAGTTATGTAAATCCTTATTTGTTGTTCTTTTTTATTATAATTATTTACATAATGATACTTTTGTGGCATAATAATCAGGAAACCTATGTTCAGTTCTCAACTGGCAGTGCCTATTCTAACCAGTTCATAAGTTTGGAGACTAAGAACGTGTTCGGGAAGTTCAAAGTTGGCGTTCTTAAAGTTGTTCGTTAATCACTAAGATCAATCGTTATCGGGAAACGCACCCCAGGCCAGAGATGGTCATCTCAGTCTTGCTTTAGAAGGTGTGGGCAGCCTTTTGGAACATCATGCAGAGATCTACAGAGAGTTATATGTGTCTAACTCTAGAGCAACAGTTCAGAGATGGTACTTTCCCAGACAAGTCTAGTTGAGGTTTGGTGGTTAGATTGGAGTGTGAAGTTCGCACCATGCCTGTGAGTATGTTTAGATTTGCAGTATGAAGGAAAGTGTAAACGAGATCTTTTGCCAGCGGGTTCCTTTAATCTTCCAAAGCCTGGATTGTATTTGCAGAGCAAGCATTTAAAGCTGAAACAGACTCGCTGTAGGAAAACGAAAAGACATCCTAGCTGGAGTAGGTTGGGAAGACTAGCGGGACTGTGTGGTTCCACATGTACACCATCAAGTTAAGGGATGTTGGGTTTTTCTGGGAAAGAGGCGTCAACATGTTTTCCAGATTGGGCAGAGTTTCCGCTGCTGGTAGAGCTCAGCGCTGAACAACGTGGAGCTGGGATTTGGAGCTTGTTTGCTGACTCACTGACCACTTTATTAGGTAGTGTGTAAATACACCCATGACCCAATTCATGGTCACCATAAAGATACACACTGTTCTACAGTATAATTTGCTAGGACCTCTTTCACTCCAACAGGACCTCCACAGAGCAGGTACTAATAGGGAGGTGGGTCATTCTCAGCACTGCAGTGACACTGATATGGTGGTGGTGTGTTCATGTGTGTTGTTCTGGTGTGAGTGGATCAGAGTCAAATCCCACCCATACCACTTGATAAATGTTAAAGGTGGGATGTACAGTGGCAAGATCTGATCTACATCCCACCGTCCCAAGTATAGATAAACTCAACATGTTTAACCTAATACCACACACAGTTATAATACTTCATATCTGTATTGGACTGGTGGAAAAAGGAGGTGAACCTTTGGATTTAATAACTGGTTGAATCTCCTTCGGCAGCAATAACCTCCAACAAGCATTTCTGGTAGCTGCTGATCAGACCTGCTCAAAGTTCAGGAGGAGTTCTGGATCATTCTTCCTTACAGACCTGCTTCAGCTCAGACATGTTCTTAGCATGTCTGGTGTGAACAGCTCTCTTGAGGTCATTCCTCAGCATCTCTAATGGATTCACGTCTGGACTGAGTTTCTTGTTTTGAAGCCACTCTGTAGTAGATTTACTGTAGTGTTTAGGGTCATTATCCTGCTGCAACACCCAACTTCTACTGAGCTTCAGCTGGCCAACAGTAGTGTTGTGGAGTGTCAAGGCGTGCGGTGATGATAATTTTGGAAAGCATTGGCTTCCCCCCTGGGTGTCCTGTCATGGACACCAAGCCTGTTCAATGATTTGCGTATGGTAGACTCAAGAACAGAGATGTTAACCAGTTCCAATGATTCCCTCAAGCCTTCAGCTGTTTCTCTAGGGTTCTTCTTTACCTCTCTGAGCATTCTGGAGTGAACTTGGTGGGGCGCCCACTTCTAGGGAGAGTAGCCACAGTACTAAATGTGTGTCTCAATTTGTAGACAGTGTGTCTGAGGACGGGTTAACACCTAAAGTCTTGGAGATCACTCTGTAACCCTTTCCAGTTTTATGCAAATCCACAATTCTTGATCGTAGACCTCTTGTTTGGAGGCATGCATCAGCAGATGCTTTGTGTGGATAGCAAACTCAAAAAGTGTCGCTCCAATCTCATTTCATGGATTGGACTCCAGGAATCCTGACTCTAATTAGCTTTTGTTGAAGTCATTAGCATAAGGGTTCACTTCCTTTTTCCACCGGCACTGGTTCAGATTTAGATCAGATCACGTTTTATAACTAATTAATGCAGAAAACTAGGTTATTTAAAGGGTTTACATACTTTTTCCAATGCGATCACATACAGATTCACGTTACGTGAACTGTCAAATCCGATCCGAGCTCAAAGTCCAAACAGAATAATGAGGTTTGCGATGTGAATGCAGTCTTTGGCGACCCCTAAAACTGTGAATTCCGTACCAGCTTCGTAGCTCAGTTTGATATATGGGCTGTGGACTGAAACGTCATCAATGGTAACATTCAATATGGCTGTGAGTGAAACGTAGTTCTCGGCGATACAAGCCCGGCAATGAAGCTGTGCTTGTTCTAGCAGTGGTGTGAACAGGTTGTTGGTTATTTCACCTGGTCAGTCTGTTTGGACAGCGCTCTCAGGACACAGCAGGGATCAGACGGCGCTGTTTTTTCCTGTTCAGCCACACCTCAGTTCATTTTGGAGCTGAGGCAGCTGCGCTAGGGGCAGTGAAAGCGCTGGTGTGTGGCGTTGCTGCCCTCGAGGAGTGTGTTAAATGAATAACTCTGGGCAGCTGGAATTCACACACACACACACACATTCAGCCGCAGCTCCAACGATATAATCGGTAAAGAATTTGTAGGTTTCTGGAAAATATCTACATCTGACGTGCTTTCCATTTCCATTAGAACGAAGGAGAGAGAGTCGTCCCAGAGGCTGAGCAGGATATCCAGTGTCGGACTCATACACCAACATACGTACCGGCACCTGCAAGTATCGGAATTCCATTCGTTTTTTGAGCTGGGACGTCAATTCCAGGTTCAAAGGCCACTATGAGATCTCTTTAAGGAGCAGTTCCATTGTTGTTATTATATTTTAAGCCAAACCTGGTTGGAAATATGTCTGCAGCAGCATCCTGGTTCCAACCACTGGCACACTGTGACTGCAGGGGAACCTGTATTCGGTCTTCAGAGAATTTCTGGGAAAATCACAACAATGCATGTTATTATCAGTTCATTTAGTTCGTTCTTAAGGTTTGGATGAACATAAGAAGGTTCAAATGAAGTGGTAGGGTAGTCAAGTCTGGTCTGTGTCTCCAGAACGCAAATGAATGGTCTCACCTTGGTCTCGCCTCGTCTCACTCTCCTCATCCTTTACACTCGGTTTAGTCTCTGGGTAGAGGACTCTCCTGAGACCAGCTGAGTGCACTTCCTCCATCTGAGGTTACAGCACTGTTTCAAGGTTTGACCACTGCAGATCACTCCTGGCTGGTCTTCCTACAGGCAACTGATCCAGAATGCAGCAGTCCAGCTTGTCTTCAGACTTCTGGTGCTCACCATGTCTCTCCACTGCTGTGTTCCTTTCAATGGTTTCCAGAAGCTGCCCACATTAGATTTAATACCTTAATACTTGTCCACCAAACCAAGAAAATAGAGTGGCCCCTCTCTACAGGCACCTGCAAGTACTGGAATTCTATTCGTTTTTGAGCTGGGATGTGGATTCCAGGTTCAAAAGCTGTTATGAGATCTTGTTTAAGCAGCAGTTCTATTGTTGTTTTTATTTTTTAAGTCAAACGTGGTTGGAAATATGTCTGGAGCAGTGTCCTGGTTACAACCACTGGGGCACTGTGACTGCAGGGGAACCTGTATTCAGCCTTCAGAGAATTTCTGGGAAAATTATAATAATACATGTTATTATTAGTTCATTAAGTTCGTTCTTAAGGTTTGGATGAACATTAGAGGGTTCAAATGAAGTGGTATGGTGCTCAAGTCTGGTCTGTGTCTCCAGAGCGCAAATTAACGGTCTCGTCTTGGTCTTGTCTCGTCTCACTCTCCTCATCATTTACACTCGGTTTAGTCTCTGGGTAGAGGACTCTCCTGAGACCAGCTGAGTGCACTTCCTCCATCTGAGGTTACAGCACTGTTTCAAGGTTTGACCACTGCAGATCACTGGCTGGTCTTCCTACAACTGATCTAGAGTGCTGCAGTCCAGCTTGTCTTCGGTCTTCCTGATTTCACTCATGTCTCTCCACAGCTGCGTTCCCTTCTCTGGCTTCCAGAAGCTGCCCACCAGTGGGGAACCGTCATGGCCCTCTACGCTCTCTCTGGGGGCCTAAAATATTCTTAACACACACACACACACACACACACACACACACACACATATATCAAATGACAGTAAAACTGACCAATCATATCTTCCCTCTAAGTGGGTGGGCTTAACCGTATGAAAATTTCCGCCCACTGTGGCGACACTAGCTGGAGAAACAGCTAGCTGGAGAAACAGCTAGCTAGCGCTAGGCTACCACTGCTAGCTAGTTTGCTGAGTCATGATGGAAGCCCATGTCCCGGCCCCAAACTGTCAAGAGAGGGCCGAGGCTTAAGGTTCACGGTTCACTACTGGTGCCCACCTTAGATTTAACATCTTACTGCTTGTCTACTAAGCCAAAAGTAGAACAGCCTCTCTCTACCTAATGGCACTGGAGGCACCTTGATCTGATCTGTACCTCAGGCCCTCAAGCTTCAAGTAAAGCTCAGCTTGACCCACCATCCTTCAAGAGGCATGACTACTCTGGCACCCATATACAGGAATGAGCTTCCAGAAGCTCTTTTTTCAACACTGACTGAAGACCCATCCCAGCCAACATGTCCATTTCGGGGGCCCAATAGCAGTTTTATCTGGGCTGTATGGGTTTTACGTGGGCTTGTTGTGGCCCTAGTTGGGTTATAACTTTGGGTTCTAGCTGGGTTATAACTTTAGGCACTAGTTGGGTTATAACTTTGGCCCTAGTTGGGTTATAACTTAGAGCTCTAGCTGGGTTATAACTTTAGGCCCTATTTGGGTTATAACTGTGGGTTCTAGTTGGGTTATAACTTTGGGTTCTAGTTGGGTTATAACTTTGGCCCTAGTTGGGTTATAACTTGGGCCTCTAGCTGGGTTATAACTTTGGCCCTAGTTGGGTTATAACTTTGGGTTCTAGTTGGGTTATAACTTTAGGCCCTATTTGGGTTATAACTTAGAGCTCTAGCTGGGTTATAACTTTAGGCCCTATTTGGGTTATAAATTTGGGTTCTAGTTGGGTTATAACTTTGGGCTCTAGCTGGGTTATAACTTTAGGCCCTATTTGGGTTATAAATTTGGGTTCTAGTTGGGTTATAACTTTGGCCCTAGTTGGGTTATAACTTTGGGCTCTAGCTGGGTTATAACTTTGGCCCTAGTTGGGTTATAACTTTGGGTTCTAGTTGGGTTATAACTTTGGCCCTAGTTGGGTTATAACTTTGGCCCTATTTGGGTTATAACTTTGGCCCTAGTTGGGTTATAACCTTGGCCCTAGTTGGGTTATAACTTTGGCTCTAGTTGGGTTATAACGTTGGGCTCTAGCTGGGTTATAACTTTAGGCCCTATTTGGGTTATAACTTTGGGTTCTAGTTGGGTTATAACTTTGGCCCTAGTTGGGTTATAACTTTGGCCCTAGTTGGGTTATAACTTTGGCTCTAGTTGGGTTATAACTTTGGGCTCTAGCTGGGTTATAACTTTAGGCCCTATTTGGGTTATAACTTTGGGTTGTAGTTGGGTTATAACTTTGGGCTCTAGCTGGGTTATAACTTTAGGCCCTATTTGGGTTATAATTTTGGGTTCTAGTTGGGTTATTACTTTGGGCTCTAGCTGGGTTATAACTTTAGGCCCTATTTGGGTTATAACTTTGGGTTCTAGTTGGGTTATAACTTTGGCCCTAGTTGGGTTATAACTTTGGCCCTAGTTGGGTTATAACTTTGGCCCTAGTTGGGTTATAACTTTGGCTCTAGTTGGGTTATAACTTTGGGCTCTAGCTGGGTTATAACTTTAGGCCCTATTTGGGTTATAACTTTGGGTTCTAGTTGGGTTATAACTTTGGGCTCTAGCTGGGTTATAACTTTAGGCCCTATTTGGGTTATAATTTTGGGTTCTAGTTGGGTTATTACTTTGGGCTCTATCTGGGTTATAACTTTAGGCCCTATTTGGGTTATAACTTTGGGTTCTAGTTGGGTTATAACTTTGGCCCTAGTTGGGTTATAACTTTGGCCCTAGTTGGGTTATAACTTTGGCCCTAGTTGGGTTATAACTTTGGCTCTAGTTGGGTTATAACTTTGGGCTCTAGCTGGGTTATAACTTTAGGCCCTATTTGGGTTATAACTTTGGGCTCTAGCTGGGTTATAACTTTAGGCCCTATTTGGGTTATAACTTTGGCTCTAGTTGGGTTATAACTTTGGCCCAATATGGACTCTAAAGTCTTTAGAGTCACAAAATACTGTACCTCACTGTTGTAGCCATTTGAAACCAGATGAACTGACCAAAACCACCAGAGCTTGCTAGAATGCTGACACTAGTTATATTACAGGACAGAAAACCACTGCATCGGACCTGAGCGACTCTAATAATGATACATTTCACACGAATATATCATATCACCTGAAATCAATAATGTTAGGTACTCATCATGTTTCCAGTTGGGTGGAATGGAATGTTTTCAGTGTTCTGTAAATCCGGTTCAGCACAGTTGCTTCACATTTTGTGTCGCCGGTAAAGATCCTAATAAAACAGGAGTTTACAAGATTTCTGTCTGGTGAAGATTGGAATGACCTTATAAACTCACGAGGAGAAGATTATGTCAACCATTTCCCAGAATCAAGCCTACACAGCATTATAAACACACATCGTCACTGTCTGAGGAAAAAAACGTACCGCCATTTTGGTTTTTCTCCATTTGTACATATTGGTCAATATGATGAATGGACCAATAGAAACGCTCCAAAATAGCTTGGAAAGAATTCTGGTTCCTTTGACGTCCATTGAAAGTGAAGACTGTTGGAATTTTGGAGATACTTGTTGGACAGTGATGATATATAACACTGTGAGGCAACATCTACAGCTGTTTATTATAAATTCAAAATAACTATATACAATGGTTACGACTGGCCACAGTTGCTATGGACCAGTTGCTGTACATGTGTTATAGAGTATGTGATGGGCTGTAGAGTAGCTGGTGTGGTGAACACTATAAATATTAATGGCTGGATAGTTTTGGTTGATGGACGATTCTCAGTCCAACTAAGGTGTTTAACCACTCCAGCGGCAGAACTGCTGTCTGATCCACTCACACCAGCACAACACTAACACACTAACACACCACCAGCAAAAGTAATGAAGATAGAGAGAGGAAACGGCATCCCAACCCAATATGAGCAGCCGAGTTTCATTCAGCCAATCAGATAGATTTGGAGTGTTGGGTATCTCAAAACCTACCGAGTGTCTCCATAGACAGTATTATACGTCATACTATGCGACTTCTGACAGGTAGACTGTCTCAATTCTTAGAACCCCTAAATACACAGTCTATTGAGGTTCCCTACCATTGGCTGAATTGTAAGGAAGCATCAAATGGTTCCTTAGCCACTAAGGCAATCCCATGATGCACCGCAAGCAGAACTTTTTCCAACAAGCCAGCCGTGAGCGGAGCTCCGAGCGGTGATGGGGTTCTCAAATCTTCTTCAACTCCTCCAGAGCAAAAACCATCGCAACTGACTACGAGTGACGGTGTAAGCACATTCTAAATAGCTGAGTGCAAATGAGTGGAGTTGTAAGCAGGTTCTAGATTGCTGAGTGTGAATGGGAGTGGCAGTGTAGGCAGGTTCTAGATAACTGAGTGTGTGTGTGTGTGTATATAAGTGGTAGTGTAAACAGGTTCTAGATAACTGAATATGTGTGTTATTGTTAGCAGATTATAGATAACTGGGTGTAAATATAAGTTGTAGGTTAAGCAGGTTCTAGATAACTGAGTGTGACTATGAGTGGTAATGTGAGCAGGTCCTAGATAACTTAATATGAATGTTATTGTGAACAGATTGTAGATAACTGGGTATCAATATAAGTGGTAGTATAAACAGGTTCTAGATAATTGAATAAGAGTGATATTGTGAGTAGGTTGAAAATAACAGAGTGTGGATATTAGTACTAGTGTAAGCAGGTTCTAGATAACCAGTGTGAACATGACTGATAGTGTAACAGGTTCTAGGTAACTGAGTGTAAATTATAACGGTAGTGTAAGCAAATTGTATATAACTGGGAGTGAATATAAGTAGTAGTGTGAACAGGTTCTAGATAACTGAATATGAATGTTATTGTGAGCAGATTGTAGATAACTGGTATTAATGTGTTAGTATAAACAGGTTCTAGATAATTGAATATGAGTGATATTGTGAGTAGGCTGTAAATAACTGAGTGTGGATATTACAACCAGTATAAGCAGGTTCTAGATAACTGGTGTGAACGTGAGTGATAGTGTTACAGGTTCTAGATGACCGAGTGTGAATATTAGTGGTAGTGTAAGCAGACTGTATATAACTGGGTGTGAATATACGTAGTAGTGTGAGCAGGTCCTAGATAACTGAATACGAGTGACATTGTGAGCAAATTGTAGATAACAGGGTATGAATATGAGTGGTCATGTAAACAGGTTCTAGATAGCTGAGTGTAAATGTGAGTGGTAGTGTAATCAGGTTCTAGACAACTGTTAAAAGTGTTAAACCTGCAGAGCCTCCTGTCTTATGAGGAGGGATAAGGAAAGAATGCTGCTACTTTCACAGCTGATCCAGAGTCAGTGCACTACTAAGAGAGCTCACAAGGGTTCTAGACAATCCCTATGTTTCTTTTAGTCCTTATATATCTCCTGTATGTTTTTTTTCCTCCACTCTGCAGGACATAGCCATGCCTCTCCACTCTGCCCATTGCTTTGCCTTGGTGGTTCAGCTTTACCTGCTGCATCATGCCCAAGCCGGCGCATACTACGGGCACAAGCAAGTGCCCCAACAACTGCCCCAGCAACACCAACCACTGATGCAGTTACCTCACATGCCCCAAGGCAAGGACGGAATACCCCAGCAGCAGTACTTTGGAAACGAGATGCCTGTGCTGCCACACTATGGAAAGGAACAGCAACAGATCCCTCTGCAAATGGGCAAACCCAGTCTGGGCAAAGGTAAGAATCTGGTATATATATATATGGAAAGATCAATCGACTATATATCGGTATCGGTCGATTTTTATTTTTCCAATTTAGCCGATCCCGAGAGGCGATCAATGGCGTTAAACAAATGAGCTTAATTTCCAGCTAGTGTTTCATTGAAAGCCCCTCCAGTCAGGTTGCAGTTACTATCTGAACCACTAGGTGGAAATGTATACCCTTTCATTTTCCACAGACTAACTAAAGCAGCGGCCTCGCGAGAACAGTTTGCGTTCATGGCATGTACTGATAGAAAACACATCGTCCGTCTGGCAGTTTGTTGCCGTATGTGACTCAGACTCATCCAGGACGTTCTGTAAAATTTGTAAAATCAATGTGTCTTGTTGGAGAACTAAGACAAAGACATTTAACACTACTAATCTGATACAGCACTGAAGAGTACACCACGCAGCTGAATACAGTGAGTATCAGTAAACAGCAGAGCTAGCACGCACAGCTAACACAAAACTAATAACCCAGAAACCCGTACAGACCAGATCTGACCGGTACGAACAGAACAGCAGCAACAATTCAATATTCTACATTTAATTATTACAGATTTAGTTTAAAATAACAGAGTCTGAGTTTAATGACTGCAATTTTTACTGTATTTATTTAATTAGCATTTTTAGTTTTAAATTAAGGGTCTAAATGTAATGATAGCAGTATTGGTGATATTTGTTTGATGTACTTTGTTTATTTACTGTTAATTTAGTTAAAAATATTATACTGTTTCATATGGGCTGGTTAAAAATGGTATTAAACCAGTTTAGCCCATGTTTCATGACTTGCTTGCGCTAATAACTACATGTGGCCCTGCTGTGGCATATAGCCCCGCCCTCAATCAGTATCGGCTGTGGGCCGATCACGCTGAAAGGTGATTGGTGATCGGAATCGCCATCAAAAACGCTCAATGGTCCATCTTATAAAATTTAAAGTTTTAATTTAAAGTAAAATAAGTGTACTAGACTAACATTTTTTAAATTTTTTTATGGAATGTCCTTTATAGTGGACATCAGGACATTGTTTATGACGTTTATGACATATTTCTTGTTTTCTGTTCTGCATCAGATCAAAAATTCTTCTACAACATCAGCACCAACTCAATCCTAGAAACTCATGTAAATGAAAACTGAGTAAACAAACAATGTTTACCTTTTTTGATACTATTTCCACTTTTGGCAGTATAAAGGTTCAAGGGTTACAGTTACTTTGATTAAAAAAATAAAAAATCAGGTTTAAACAGTTTTTAGGCCCACTAGCTAAACCTGTGTTGATCACTCCAAAACTTGAGCCAAAGTTTCACACTTTCCACACGTAGTACGCAACTTCTCTTACAGTCCATTTCATTTTAATGTTCTATTTTTAAAATGTATAATTATGTAACATTTTCTAGTAAATTAAGAATAAATTAAATTAGTAATCAATTGAAAATAAATGTGTAATGAATTTACATGTTTACAGAGCTTACATGTCAACTGTGACACCATTAATTTCATATAAAACCAGATTTAGTCAGTCTCAATGCCTCCACTACGAAGGATATCAAAAAAAGTATGCTGTTAGGTAGTTAAACGTTTGTGCATATCAATAAAAAATGCTTAGAGAACTTGCTCCAACTTTTTTGTTTTCTGTTCACGTTTTCTTGGGTTTCTGAAGTGGTTTGACTTATTTTTACTATGTTTCTTTTCTGTCCACTGGTATCATCGTAACATTCTTCTGTTATTTGATATGAATTTTCAGACTTTCTAATAATAGTTTTAATTTAATTAATTTTTAGAATTGAAAGACAGCAAGCACTGTCAGGAGACAGGAGACAATATCAGAAATTACATTACTTCTCTAGGTATTTTCAAACCTTCTTTGAACTTCAGGAGTCATTAGTTCTGGTGCATCAATGTGGAATATCTGAGTTGATACAGCTAACCGTAAATAAAAACTTTGTCTTGTCTGCTCCCAGTACCAGTCGCTGATTGTTTCAGTTTGAGCTGGGTGATATGGCAACAATGTGAATCTTTGTTGGATCAAAAGTAACCTGAAATTTATGAGAAATACCACTAAAATTGTGAATCCAATCGAATGAAACAGAACTACTTATGTTGTCTTTCTAATCGAACATGCAGTTGGCATGTGTTAAGTGTGGCAATATGCTCAGAAAAGCATATAGCCACATATTGTGATTTAATCTATCGCACCAGCAACGCATATCATTGCATTGTCCAGCCCTAATTTCATTTAAATTTCAGTTAAATATTTTGGGGATCAATATCCACTAATTTTACTTTCTATAAACATCTTGCATTCAACTTGCATAAATATTTAGTGAGTGTCAGACATGGTACACTCTAATCATGTTTTGTACCTAAAATATATCAATTATAGGCTTTAAAACCTTAACAAATGCATATTATTTGATAGTCTATCTCTCTTGCTCCCATTAAATGTGGTTACTGAGAGGTGGCCATATTTAAAAAGGCAGAACTCCTGTTGTGAATGACCTCAACACATTGTACATCACTGGAAAGACCAGGATGTCCTCTACAAGCCACAACAGGTTTTAGCAAGGTACACTATTGAATTTTTGAAATATCTTTTGGAGACTCATGTCCCCTCCAGAGGACAAAATTTTTTATTGGTCCATTCATCCTGAAATAAATAGGTGGCAAATAGATGGTATGACTGCAGAGTACAGTACAAGGTCAACTGTACAAGGTTGAATCTGCTTATGTTCCTAGATTTCCTTCTTGGCCAGCACATCCGAATGTTCAACAAGACTGTATTAGGAAGACCTGCCAAAGCTAACAGCAGAGTTTGCCAGATCCCCATCAGTGTGAATGACACAAGCCAATTACCTCTCATCTCCCTGACAAGCTAATGCCATTTAAAACACTTCATAACTACCACTCACATTTCAAAGGCAGCTGTTATACATACTTTGATGCTTTTGCCAAAATAAATGCTACCTAGGAATGAGCTGTGTAGTACGAGTTGTGCAGGGATACTCAACAATTTACATTCCTGACAAATCACATGATTAAATCAAATGTAGAGTTAAAATGTTTCATACAATTATTAAATAAAGCTTATGCTTGAACATCGGTTCATCTATAAATCTAAAGCAGGGCCATGGAGAAATTAAATATACATGTATGTTATTTTATTTTTCAGATTTATAATAGAAGAATTTCAAACAAATTAACAGATTTGAGCAATCCACAGAATATTTCCATCCATCATCTATTCTTTTCTTCAAGTTCCTGTGCCTGAAAGTAGGTTTTAAAATATTGCCTTTGTCTCTCCAGGTGAAAGTATTCCAAGAAGTGAAAAAGGACCCCCTGGGGAGGTAGGCCCTGTTGGGCCCCCAGGACCTCAAGGCCCACCTGGTCTACCAGGCCATGGAATGCCAGGACAGCCTGGGAAACCAGGCCCCCCTGGTCCACAAGGGTATCCTGGGATTGGAAAACCTGGTATGCCAGGACTGCCAGGAAAACCTGGACCAATTGGATTGCAAGGGCCGAAGGGTGAGCTGGGACCATATGGTGGTGCAGGACCAGTAGGATTGCCTGGACCTCCAGGCCTTCCAGGACCACCTGGGCCACCAGGTCTGGCAAAATCAGGTGGACAGGGACTTCCAGGACAACCTGGGATTCGTGGAGAGCCTGGACATAAGGGGATTCCAGGTATTCCTGGAATTCCAGGACTTAAAGGTGATAAAGGCATTGGCCTTCCAGGATTACCAGGTGTGAAAGGACCACCTGGACCCCCTGGACAACCAGGCCCAGGAGGGATGCCAGGAGTTGGCAAGCCAGGACTAAATGGTCTTCCAGGGGTCCCTGGAGCCCCTGGTAAACTTGGGCAACCTGGAGAACCAGGGTTGGCAGGGCTTCCTGGTGATGAAGGACTACCTGGGCCACCAGGACTTCCAGGTATTGGCAAACCTGGCTTAGATGGTTTGCCAGGGAAGCCTGGTCTTCCAGGTGGAAAAGGAGAACCAGGTCCACCTGGATTTCCAGGGGGTCCAGGTTTGCCTGGATTTGGGAAGCCTGGATATCCTGGACCAAAGGGTGACAAGGGACATGGTGGATTACCTGGCCCTCCTGGTATAAAGGGTGAGAAGGGTCACGGTGGACTACCTGGAATTATTGGGCAACCAGGTCCAGGTGGTGTCCCTGGTCCCCCAGGTCTCATGGGACCACCAGGAGGTATTGGCTTTCCTGGACCAAAAGGCGAAGGGGGTGCAGTTGGACCCAAAGGACCTATAGGTGCAAAAGGTGAACCAGGACCTCCTGGACTTCCAGGAAAGCCAGGGTTCCCAGGAGAAGGTGGTCAACCAGGACCTAGAGGCTTACCAGGCCCCTTAGGGCCTCAGGGTGATAATGGACATAAAGGTTTACCTGGCCTTCCTGGGGCCCCAGGGAAGCTTGGACCAAAGGGTGAAAATGGGCTGCCAGGGGAGAAAGGTCATCAAGGCCCTGTAGGAATCCCTGGACTAATGGGTCCCAGTGGGCCACTTGGACCTCCTGGACTTCCAGGACCAAAAGGGGAATATGGACCACCAGGGAAACCTGGGCCACCAGGTGAAGGCAAACCAGGACTCCCAGGCCCTATGGGGCCACCAGGGAAACAAGGCCTTGGTGGATTTCCCGGTAAACCTGGAATGCCTGGCCAGCCTGGTCCTCCTGGTCCACCTGGGCCCCCCGGTCAAGCTCCCGGTGTTGGTGAAATTCTTTCTGAGATGGGTCCAGGTCTGGATGGGGCAAAATCAGCCTACAAAAAACACAAGCCTGGGGGACAAGTTGTTGGCAGGAATGGTCTTGAAATGCCTGCGTTTACTGCTCAGCTTACAACACCTTTCCCTCCCGTCGGCAGTCCAGTGATCTTCAACAAGATCTTGTACAATGGCAACCAGAACTACAACCCCCAGACAGGGGTTTTCACCTGCAGCATACCTGGAATTTACTATTTCGCGTACCACGTCCACTGCAAAGGAGCCAACGTGTGGGTGGCTCTGCAGAAGAACAACGAGCCCGTAATGTACACGTATGACGAGTACAAAAAGAGTTTCCTGGATCAAGCATCAGGGAGTGCGGTACTGCCCCTACAGTCTGGAGACACGGTCCACATCCAGTTACCATCAGACCAAGCCGCAGGACTTTACGCTGGTCAATACGTCCACTCATCATTCTCTGGTTATTTATTGTATCCAATGTAAGGCGGCATAAACAGACCAGCCTATGATTGATTGGTGTCGAAGTCTTTGGTGGAAAGTGGTCTTAAGGTGAAATACTGGAGAATTACATGAGACAATGAAAAGCCATAAACTTGTTGTCCTTTAACATGTGGGTTACATTTACAGTTCATACACTAAGCATTTAAATACTTTAGATATTTTAGATCCTTCAAGTCCTCATAATAGAGGACCCTTACATTTTCTTCATGCACTATTTCTAGACTGCCATTACCATATGCACCAGCTTAATATACTCTCCGCCTTGAAAACGATACAGTTTATCCGTTTATGGTACGTCTGCCTTTCCAGTTATCGCACCGCCCTGCCGTCACGGTAGTTCACTACCGTCAGTGTATCTGAAATGAGGAAACAAGGTTCTTTTTGTTTACTGATACAAACTGGGGTCATATGTATATGTGTATATAATAATGTGTTGCTTTGCTGTTAAAAGTCCCTCAGATATACAACAACACACAACGGCGACACGATAAGATACCAGCCACGTGTTGTTTCCATTCATCGCAAGCAACTGCCGAGAGTCTGCCGAGACGGTTGCTGTGGGGTTCTTGTCTGTAATTTATTTTGTTTTTTAGTTTTTACTACTGAGAGCCTGGATTTGTATATGTGCTGAAAAGACGACGAGACGTAGAAAGAATGAATTTATTTTCGCAATGGTGCTAAACATTCCATTGAACAGTGAGCAATGAAATTTTGTGAACGTCACTTTTGTTTTGTAAATAAAAACTGAACTGACTTAAGACACGCATTTACGTGTGATATGTCCACATTGTCCACAGTGTAACATAGAGACACTCAGCAGTACATACTGTAACATAGACACTCAGCAGTACATACAGTAACACAGAGACACTCAGCAGTACGTACAGTAACATAGAGATACTCAGCAGTACATACAGTAACATAGAGACACTCAGCAGTACATACAGTAACATAGAGACTCAGCAGTACATACAGTAACATAGAGATAGTCAGCAGTACATACAGTAACATAGACACTCAGCAGTACATACAGTAACATAGAGATAGTCAGCAGTACGTACAGTAACAGAGATATTCAGCAGTACATACAGTAATATAGAGATACTCAGCAGTACATACAGTAACATAGAGACACAGCAGTACATACAGTAACATAGACACTCAGCAGTACATACTGTAACATAGAGACACTCAGCAGTACATACAGTAACATAGACACTCAGCAGTACATATAGTAACATAGACACTCAGCAGTACATCTGGTAACATAGATACTCATCAGTACATACAGTAACATAGAAACACTCAGTAGTACATACAGTAACATAGAAACACTCAGTAGTACATACAGTAACATAGAGATACTCAGCAGTACATACAGTAACAGAGATATTCAGCAGTATGTACAGTAACAGAGATATTCAGCAGTACATACAGTAACATGAAGACACAGCAGTACATACAGTAACATAGACACTCAGCAGTACATACAGTAACATAGATATTCAGCAGTACATACAGTAACATAGAGACACTCAGCAGTACATATAGTAACATAGACACTCAGCAGTACATACGGCAACATAGATACTCAGCAGTACATACAGTAACATAGAAACACTCAGCAGTACATACAGTAACATAGAAACACTCAGTAGTACATACAGTAACATAGAGATACTCAGCAGTACATACAGTAACATAGACACACTCAGCAGTACATACAGTAACATAGACACTCAGCAGTACATACTGTAACATAGAGACACTCAGCAGTACATACAGTAACATAGAGATACTCAGCAGTACATACAGTAACATAGAGACACTCAGCAGTACATACAGTAACATAGAGACACGCAGCAGTACATACAGTAACATAGAGACACCCAACAGTACATACAGTAACATAGAGACACTCAGCAGTACATACAGTAACATAGAGATACTCAGCAGTACATACAGTAACATAGATACTCAGCAGTACATACTGTAACATAGAGACACTCAGCAGTACATACAGTAACATAGATACTCAGCAGTACATACTGTAACATAGAGACACCCAACAGTACATACAGTAACATAGAGACACTCAGCAGTACATACAGTAACATAGATACTCAGCAGTACATACTGTAACATAGAGACACTCAGCAGTACACACAGTAACATAGAGATACTCAGTAGTACATACAGTAACATAGAGACACCCAACAGTACATACACTAACATAGAGACACTCAGCAGTACATACAGTAACATAGAGATACTCAGCAGTACATACAGTAACATAGACTCTCAACAGTACATACAGTAACATAGAGATACTCAGCAGTACATACAGTAACATAGAGATACTCAGTAGTGCATACAGTAACATAGACACTCAGCAGTACATACAGTAACATAGACACTCAGCAGTACATACAGTAACATAGAGACACATAGATATACCTTGTACTCATTTACACTAACAACTACTGCATTCTATGATGGTTGCATAGTATGGCAAGTACATCATTCGTACTCAGTATGATATTAGACTCGGTATTAGTGAGCACTAAAAAACATGTACTTGCATTCAGTGTTGATGGCTCACTATGCAAAAAGGCCTATTCATGTATGTTATAGAGGCAATGACTCTGTATACCATCCCTAGTCCTCACATGGGCCCTCTTAATGCAGTCCCTACTTAGTTCCTTAATCCAAATCCTAATCTCACTTAGGCTACTAGTGAGCTAAATGCGCAACACTAATTCCAAAGCACTGCCTGAGCAGTAACTCTAGCTGGAGCTGGAAATCTGATAGAGGTTGTAACTTCTATCTACTTCTGTTAAGCCAGGCGTCCATATCCGATATCCAGGCCCTGGCGCACCATCAGACCCCAAATCTAACAACAGTTATACACAATCAAGATGTGTGTAGTGTTATTGCTACAGAGGTTAGTGGAGAGTCGGCTGTGTGTGTGTAGTGTTATTGCTACAGAGGTTAGTGGAGAGTCGGCTGTGTGTGTGTAGTGTTACTGCTGCTACAGAGGTTAGTGTAGAGTCGGCTGTGTGTGTGTAGTGTTATTGCTACAGAGGTTAGTGTAGAGTCGGCTGTGTGTGTGTAGTGTTATTGCTACAGAGGTTGGTGTAGAGTCGGCTGTGTGTGTGTAGTGTTACTGCTGCTACAGAGGTTAGTGTAGAGTCGGCTGTGTGTGTGTAGTGTTACTGCTGCTACAGAGGTTAGTGGAGAGTCGGCTGTGGGTGTGTAGTGTTACTGCTGCTACAGAGGTTAGTGTAGAGTCGGCTGTGTGTGTGTAGTGTTATTGCTACAGAGGTTAGTGTAGAGTCGGCTGTGTGTGTAGTGTCACTGCTACAGAGGTTAGTGTAGAGTCTGCTGTGTGTGTGTAGTGTTACTGCTACAGAGGTTAGTGTAGAGTCGGCTGTGTGTGTGTAGTGTTATTGCTACAGAGGTTAGTGTAGAGTCGGCTGTGTGTGTGTAGTGTTACTGCTGCTACAGAGGTTAGTGTAGAGTCGGCTGTGTGTGTGTAGTGTTATTGCTACAGAGGTTAGTGTAGAGTCGGCTGTGTGTGTGTAGTGTCACTGCTACAGAGGTTAGTGTAGAGTCTGCTGTGTGTGTGTAGTGTTACTGCTACAGAGGTTAGTGTAGAGTCGGCTGTGTGTGTGTAGTGTTATTGCTACAGAGGTTAGTGTAGAGTCGGCTGTGTGTGTGTAGTGTTACTGCTGCTACAGAGGTTAGTGTAGAGTAGGCTGTGTGTGTGTAGTGTTATTGCTACAGAGGTTAGTGTAGAGTCGGCTGTGTGTGTGTAGTGTTATTGCTACAGAGGTTAGTGTAGAGTCGGCTGTGTGTGTAGTGTCACTGCTACAGAGGTTAGTGTAGAGTCTGCTGTGTGTGTGTAGTGTTACTGCTACAGAGGTTAGTGCAGAATAGGCTGTGTGTGTGTGCTGTTACTGCTGCTACAGAGGTTAGTGGAGAGTCGTCTGTGTGTGTGTAGTGTTACTGCTACAGAGGTTAGTGTAGAGTCGGCTGTGTGTGTGTAGTGTTACTGCTGCTACAGAGGTTAGTGGAGAGTCGGCTGTGTGTGTGTAGTGTTACTGCTACAGAGGTTAGTGGAGAGTCGGCTGTGTGTGTAGTGTTACTGCTGCTACAGAGGTTAGTGGAGAGTCGGCTGTGTGTGTGTGGTGTTACTGCTGCTACAGAGGTTAGTGGAGAGTTGGCTGTGTGTGTGTAGTGTTACTGCTACTACAGAGGTTAGTGGAGAGTCGGCTGTGTGTGTGTAGTGTTACTGCTACAGAGGTTAGTGTAGAGTAGGCTGTGTGTGTGTAGTGTTATTGCTACAGAGGTTAGTGGAGAGTCGGCTGTGTGTGTGTAGTGTTACTGCTGCTACAGAGGTTAGTGTAGAGTCGGCTGTGTGTGTGTAGTGTTACTGCTGCTACAGAGGTTAGTGTGGAGTCGGCTGTGTGTGTGTAGTGTTATTGCTACAGAGGTTGGTGGAGAGTCGGCTGTGTGTGTGTAGTGTTACTGCTACAGAGGTTAGTGTAGAGTAGGCTGTGTGTGTGTAGTGTTATTGCTACAGAGGTTAGTGTAGAGTCGGCTGTGTGTGTGTAGTGTTACTGCTGCTACAGAGGTTAGTGTAGAGTTGGCTGTGTGTGTGTAGTGTTACTGCTGCTACAGAGGTTAGTGGAGAGTCGGCTGTGTGTGTGTAGTGTTACTGCTACAGAGGTTAGTGTAGAGTAGGCTGTGTGTGTGTAGTGTTATTGCTACAGAGGTTAGTGGAGAGTCGGCTGTGTGTGTGTAGTGTTACTGCTGCTACAGAGGTTAGTGTAGAGTTGGCTGTGTGTGTGTAGTGTTACTGCTGCTACAGAGGTTAGTGTGGAGTCGGCTGTGTGTGTGTAGTGTTACTGCTGCTACAGAGGTTAGTGTAGAGTCGGCTGTGTGTGTGTAGTGTTACTGCTACAAAGGTTAGTGTTGAGTCGGCTGTGTGTGTGTAGTGTTACTGCTGCTACAGAGGTTAGTGGAGAGTCGGCTGTGTGTGTGTAGTGTTACTGCTGCTACAGAGGTTAGTGTGGAGTCGGCTGTGTGTGTGTAGTGTTATTGCTACAGAGGTTGGTGGAGAGTCGGCTGTGTGTGTGTAGTGTTACTGCTACAGAGGTTAGTGTAGAGTAGGCTGTGTGTGTGTAGTGTTATTGCTACAGAGGTTAGTGTAGAGTCGGCTGTGTGTGTGTAGTGTTACTGCTGCTACAGAGGTTAGTGTAGAGTTGGCTGTGTGTGTGTAGTGTTACTGCTGCTACAGAGGTTAGTGGAGAATTGGCTGTGTGTTGACCTATATATTGATATATATATAATGTGTATAATTCATTTGAAATACAGTTGTGTAATGTTTTATAGTAGTTTTTTATCTTCTGAAAATTTTGGTATCTTCATTTCTCACTTAAAGTTAAAAGGCAATAGTGATTTGATTTATATCGTGATATATATCGATATTGACTGATATGAAAATAAATAGATTTTTTTCCATATCGTCCAGCCCTATAAGAACTTAAGAACTTTTAAAATTAAAGTTTGTTTTAACCTAAAGCTTTATGTTGAGTTTAGTTCACGTCTGTTTTATTCCTGCTCGTCATATACTCGTATAAGTAAATTCTACATATTATTAAAGCCAACTATCAAGTTTGAGGTTAAATTTAAGGGTAACTGAGCGATATGTCTACATAATCCATAATTTACACAGTGCCTCTACGTTGTCACTACGTTGTCACAACGTTGTGTGTCTGCTGGTGAGAAGCCAAAGTGCTTTCCAGGCCAAAGGTGGCGGTAATGAACTTAAACCGTGAGCGAGTGAACCCAAGAGGAAGAACCACTGCTTCACAGCGAGTTTAACTGTAAGTACTGTGAACCTAAATCTTTCTCTTACACGTTCTAACTTCTTCAAGCTGCTAGGTTTCTGCGCTGTTTATCCGCCATTACTGCGTTTTACGCGGACTAGCCTTTTGTTTTTAAAGCGTGGTGGCTAAAGAAATAGCTAACAAGTTCGCTCTTGTCGCTCAAACGTCGGAATCAAACTTTCCGGACTGGATTTAAAACGTGTTCCTGGGTCAGATGAACTTCTCCTGTTCGTACACGTTCTTGTTTTCCTCTCAGAAGAAGCAGCAGGAGCTTCGACGGAGTTCTCTCGAACTTTCCAGTCCACCTTAAATGGCACGCGCTTCCCGGCACAGCACAGTAGCTGGTGCGCGATTTAAGGTGGACTGGAGAATTCAAACACGAAGTCAAGTTTAGCTGCGGGTAGTTTGCTTTCGTCATGGAAAACGTCAGCACTAGCTTGTACTTCTTGTCTGGATATAATTTTAAACTTTAAAAGTAATACATTTATTTATTTTCTTCAGCGTTTGTAACGGACACGTCTGAGGTAAAACTGGCAGCGTTAGCTAGCTAGCTGCGATAAGTCTGGTAGATATTCGAGTATTCGTAACAGATGGCGTTCTTGTTTGACAGCTTTAGTGTTATTTGTATTAGTTTATTGTACTTTATTATATGGAAACATGTGTTTATTCGTGGTATGAGTTGTTTTTTTCCAGTTTTGGAGGATTTTATGTTGGTCTTTTATTCAGAGTAACGTTAGCATAGCTAGCTAAGTGGATACCGATTAGTTGAGGCTTGTAGTTTAAACTTAAGCGTTTTCCTCTGTTTTGGTAACGAGTAGTCCTCTAAGGCAGGTTGTTGTGTAGCTCTGTCTTTGCTAACGTGTCTGTACTAGCTGTATTAACACAACATTTGTGATTTCCAACTATCAAAAGTTTCTATCTAAAGTTGTGAAGGTAGGTAGCCTGACCTGACCATCTGCCACATTTGTGGTGTAACGGTGGTAAACAACTCTAGCAGTCTATTTAGTAATGTTAGTAATCTGTTTTACCCAGCAAACAATCAATCAATCAACAACCCAGCAATCAATCAATCAATCGACCTTTATTTTTACTTGGGAGTACATTGAGGGAGTCCCTCATTTACAATGTCGCCAAGCATTACAATTGTTAAACAAAAAAGGGACTGAAAATAAATTCAAATGAATTTTAACAAGTACTTAAAGTGTAAAAGAATCAATAAGAACAGAGACAAAACTAAGTAAAGAAAGACAAAAGTAAAGAAAAACAAATAAAAACTGAATAAGAAACTCAGGAATCAGTGTAAAAGAATAGTAAGAGGAAATTAAAATGAATAAATAAATAAAACAGCTGAATATCCAAATTATAAAACCGTTAACTAAAATTAACTAAAACACTGGCAGATGGCAATGACTTTGACACCAGCGAGCTGAGCTTTAGTGTTTCCTACAGTGTCTCCAAGAGCTTTCAGTAAAAGCTCTTGGAACTTGAAGGGTGATCCAATCACTGGAGCGAGTTCTGTAATTTGTACTATTCTCAATGAGCATTGTTGTGATATAGGATGGCATACGCCAGAAAGTGCTTTGAAAATAAAAAGAAACCAATGTTTTTCTCGACGCACATCAAGAGAAGACCTGCCAATGTTGTGACAAAGACCACACAACTTGGTCCCATCTAAAGTTGTTAAAATGCTGTCGAAAGCTGGTGCTTCTTTTGTGGTCTGAACAATATTTCCACAACCTCACCATTAAATTGTTTTACACTTTTGTAACTACCTGTCCTAGAGTTCCAAGCAGATGTTATGGAACCTATGAAGGATACTTTGAGGTTGTGACAACGTATGTACAGTATTGCCACTATGTTGCCAGGATACCAACATCCAAAACCATATGTCATCACTATCAAAAGAAAAACACACAATTTGTCTTTGGTTGATTTTCATTTTTCTTAATATCCTGTAAAACCTTCACAATGACTGGACCAATAGAAATGCTCCAAAAACACTTTGAATAAACCTTCTTATGTTTAAAAGTTTTTTTGTTTTTTTTTATCCTTCTTTGTAAAGTTACTATTTTGGAGAGACAATGATCAACATAATTAGCATAAGCAAGACCGGAAGACAAGCACCCATAATGCAACAGTTGCTGGTTTTGCTGTTGATTCTAGCAGTTCCTAATAAACTTGTACACTGTTGAGTCACAATATTATCACCACTTCCTTTGGATGGCAGCAGCGTTCTGGTTTGGGTAATGTTTCCTTGACATTCTCTGGACCTACTCATCCAGGTGGAAGACACACTCAACGTATTTGGGTCTGAATTCATCCATGCAGATCACGTACACCATACATGTTGATGATCTTCTCTGGGGTGGATGGGATCTTCCAGCAAGACAATGAGACACGTCACACGACTACAAATGACCCACATTGGTTGGAAGAGCTGACCAAGACTTCCAGTTACTACCCTGGACCCTGAATTTCCCAGACTTGAACCCTGTTGAGCATCTGTGGGACCACCTGCATGGTGGTGTTGGCTCTATGGATCCTTCTCCACGCTCCCTCCAGCATCTGTGGGATGCACTGCAGTCAGCATGATACCTCCAGATACCTGAGATTACCTACCAGGACCTCATTGAGTCTCCCAGTTTGTCTAGCTGCTGTCCGTGCTGCACACGGCAGCTGCTCTGGATATTAGCTGGTGCTTATAATAATGTGACTCCACTGTGTAGCTCTACATGTTAATGTTTTTTCACTGTTCCACACCTCCCAGAATAGGTGTACATTCAAGCAATGAGTTTATTGGGACTTCCTTGAATTCGTTTAATGAGTTCCCTGAACATTTACATGAGTTCGCTCACTCATAAAATGAGCGGCGACTTCTTTAGCATGCCTGAAGTTTGTTGTCAAACTCTGTGAACTACACCAGGTGGGTTGGGAGAGATGTGATGTAACAGGCCCCTCTATATATATATATATATATATATATATATATATATATATATATATATAAATTACACACTTCCCATTTTATCAGCTCTACTGACTGTAGAAGTACACTTTGCAGTACTACACTAATTAAACAGACTAATTCTCTGTATACTTTATTGTTATTTAATGATCAGGACCCCCACAGAGCAGCTACTGTTAGGGAGGTGGGTAATTCTCAGCTCTGCAGTGACACTGACGAGGTGCTGCTGTTAGTGTCTGTTGTGCTGGTGTGAGTGGATCAGACACAGCAGTGCTGCTGCTGGAGTGTTTAAACACTGTGTCCACTCACTGTCCACTCTATTAGACAGTCCTACTACTTGCTGGTCCACCTTGTAGATGTAAAGTCAGAGACAGTAGCTCATCTGCTGCTGCACAGTTTGTGTTCCTCTAGTCCTTCATCAGTGGACACAGGACGCCGCCCACAGGACACTGCTGTCTGGATACTTTTGGTTGGTGGACGATTCTCAGTCCAGCAGTGACGCTGAGGTTGTCTGATCCACTCACACTAGCACCACGTTAGTGTCACTGCAGTGAGAATGACCCACCTCCCTAATAGTATCTGCTCTGTGGTGGTCCTGTGGGGGCCCTGATCATTAAAGAACAGAGTAATAAAGTATACAGAGAATCAGATGAACTACAGTCTGTAAGAGGAGCTCCTGTATAGTCAGTGGAGCTGATCTGTATAGATTAAATGAGGTGGTCTTAATGTTATGGCTGATCTGTGAATGTATAGAATGTAATTTATTACAGAATTCTAATTCAGTGTGTTTTTATTTTTTCTGCAGAGGTGCTATGGCTTCACGAGCAGGACCAAGAGCCGCTGGGACAGATGGGAGTGACTTTCAGCACCGGGAACGTGTGGCTTCACACTATCAGATGAGGTGTGTGAAATGTATATACTATATGTTTTAGATTTACATGTATTACACCTCTGTGTAAATAGTTCCTCCTGTCACACTGCTGTGTTTTTAAAAAAATCAGAAGTCATATGGCTCAAACTGGTTCCTAAACAATAGTCTTTCAGTTGTTGTGAGCGAGAAAGTGTTTTTTTTGTTTTTTGGCTATTAGTATAAGCTGGTTTGTGATTCGTTTCCATGCTTTTTTTTTCATTTGTGCATCAGTTGTCCTTATCAGGCGAACATCTTGTGACCTGCATGTAAATCAGCTTATTAACCAAAACAACACATGAATCAAGATAGCAATGTAAATGTGTCATACAACAATGGCACAGAAGTAGTGTTGACCTTTTGTTAGTACTTTATGTACTTGAGGGAAAATGACGTAATGGGCCAGTTAGGGCTGGGCGATAAAACGATAACGATTTAGCGAAATAACGTTTCCGCGATAGAACTTTAAGATGTAGTCGATAGAAAGTCAATAGAATTAAGTTCCGTCCGTGTTTTGAGAGACCACACAAACAGTAAATAAGAATGAGAATAGCGCCGCCCCCAACCAATCAGGTGGCTGAACTAGAGTTCCAGCCACTTCGTGTTTGGTTGAAGCTCACAGCACAGAGTGTCGGCGTAGCGGCAGCTTAACCCACGCGCTAGTAATAAGTTACTGCAGACACCACAGTCGAGCAGAGAGAACGAAATAAGAAAAAACAACGACAGAAAACGTTAAACTACTACTGAAAGAAACATGTTACACGTGTTAATAATCTATAAATAATCTATAAGATAAGATGAACAGGTAAACAGGTGCTGTCCTGCTGCTGTGTTGATAAAGCGCTACTACTAGTGTATCTAAAACGTTTGACTGGTAGTGTACTAAAACGTTTGTCTGGTAGTGTATCTAAAACGTTTGTCTGGTAGTGTATCTAAAACGTTTGACTGGTAGTGTACTAAAACGTTTGTCTGGAAGTGTATCTAAAACGTTAGACTGGTAGTGTATCTAAAACGTTTGGTAGTGTACTAAAACGTTTGACTGGTAGTGTACTAAAACGTTTGACTGGTAGTGTATCTAAAACGTTTGTCTGGTAGTGTATCTAAAACGTTTGTCTGGAAGTGTATCTAAAACGTTAGACTGGTAGTGTATCTAAAACGTTTGGTAGTGTACTAAAACGTTTGACTGGTAGTGTATCTAAAACGTTTGGTTGGTAGTGATCTTAAACGTTTGGTAGTGTATCTAAAACGTTTGTCTGGTAGTGTACTAAAACGTTTGACTGGTAGTGTATCTAAAACGTTTGTCTGGTAGTGTATCTAAAACGTTTGACTGGTAGTGTACTAAAACGTTTGTCTGGTAGTGTACTAAAATGTTTGACTGGTAGTGTATCTAAAACGTTTGTCTGGTAGTGTATCTAAAACGTTTGACTGGTAGTGTACTAAAACGTTTGTCTGGAAGTGTATCTAAAACGTTAGACTGGTAGTGTATCTAAAACGTTTGGTAGTGTACTAAAACGTTTGACTGGTAGTGTACTAAAACGTTTGACTGGTAGTGTATCTAAAACGTTTGTCTGGTAGTGTATCTAAAACGTTTGTCTGGAAGTGTATCTAAAACGTTAGACTGGTAGTGTATCTAAAACGTTTGGTAGTGTACTAAAACGTTTGACTGGTAGTGTATCTAAAACGTTTGGTTGGTAGTGATCTTAAACGTTTGGTAGTGTATCTAAAACGTTTGTCTGGTAGTGTATCTAAAATGTTTGACTGGTAGTGTATCTAAAACGTTTGACTGGTAGTGTATCTAAAACGTTTGACTGGTAGTGTATCTAAAACGTTTGGCTGGTAGTGTATCTAAAACGTTTGGTTGGTAGTGATCTAAAACGTTTGGTAGTGTATCTAAAACGTTTGTCTGGTAGTGTACTAAAACGTTTGTCTGGTAGTGTATCTAAAACGTTAGACTGGTAGTGTATCTAAAACGTTTGACTGGTAGTGTATCTAAAACGTTTGACTGGTAGTGTATCTAAAACGTTTGTCTGGTAGTGTATCTAAAACGTTTGGCTGGTAGTGTATCTAAAATGTTTGGTTGGTAGTGATCTAAAACGTTTGGTAGTGTATCTAAAACGTTTGTCTGGTAGTGTACTAAAACATTTGGCTGGTAGTGTATCTAAAACGTTTGACTGGTAGTGTATCTAAAACGTTTGACTGGTAGTGTATCTAAAACGTTTGACTGGTAGTGTATCTAAAACGTTTGGCTGGTAGTGTATCTAAAACGTTTGGTTGGTAGTGATCTAAAACGTTTGGTAGTGTATCTAAAACGTTTGTCTGGTAGTGTATCTAAAACGTTTGTCTGGTAGTGTATCTAAAACGTTAGACTGGTAGTGTATCTAAAACGTTAGACTGGTAGTGTATCTAAAACGTTTGGCTGGTAGTGTATCTAAAACGTTTGACTGGTAGTGTACTAAAACGTTTGACTGGTAGTGTATCTAAAACGTTTGACTGGTAGTGTACTAAAACGTTTGACTGGTAGTGTACTAAAACGTTTGACTGGTAGTGTATCTAAAACGTTTGACTGGTAGTGTATCTAAAACGTTAGACTGGTAGTGTATCTAAAACGTTTGGCTGGTAGTGTATCTAAAACGTTTGACTGGTAGTGATCTAAAACGTTTGACTGGTAGTGTACTAAAACGTTTGACTGGTAGTGTATCTAAAACGTTTGACTGGTAGTGTATCTAAAACGTTTGACTGGTAGTGTATGAGCTTCAAGTGCTGGTGTGTAGCAGCTGTACTGTTGTGCAGAGCTGACAGAGCACCACACTGTTGTGTTTCTGTGTGAAACACTCCCACAACTTTAGATGTAGGTGAGAGATTGTTTGTAGCTGCAGCTTGCGCTCCGGATAAATCCATGCTTTCAGTAGACGCGGCCACCTTTGCGACGCATCGACGCACGTTATGCTAACGTAATTTTGTAATCGATGAACATAAACATGTCTACTGTATGAGTTCGAGAGAGAACGCTGAGGCAAAGTTGACTTTAAAATCCAAAAACCCGAGCAAGGAAACTTTTTTTTTTCTACCGAAACAGAATCGCTAAACAAACTCACCATTTGAGCCGATAGAGAGTCGACTCACCGCTACGAGTCCTTTCCTCAGAACTTCAAGGGCCAGCAACAGCCTGCCATATACACAACATTACACAACTGTATTACACTCACACACACACACACACACACACACACACACACACACACACACACATATATATATATATATATATATATATATATATAGATATATAGATATATAGATAGATAGATAGATAGATAGATAGATAGATCTTTATTGATCCCTTTGGGAGGGTTCCCTCAGGGAAATTAAGATTCCAGTAGCATCACAATAAATTACAATAAACACACAAGAAACATATGAAAGGAATATAAATAAAAGAAAACCAATGTACAAAATAAAGAAAAAAGAAAGAAAAAGAAAAATCTAACTGGGGAGGTATTGCACACTATTATTGCACTTGTTTATGTTAACTAGTGTTATTGCACTTATTTAATGTTAAATGTTAACTAGTTTTATTGCACTTAGTCCGGTGGTGTTATTATCAGTCTACTGCTCCATCCCATCCTCTGTCCTCCTGTGACCCCTCCTCCCCTGCAGAGAGGAGTTGTACAATCTGATGGCATGAAGGACAAAGGAGTTTTTGAGTCTGTTGGTTCTGCACTTAGGAGGAGTAGTCGGTCACTGAACAGACTCCTCTGGTTGCTGATGACGGTGTGCAGAGGATGACGGGCATCGTCCATAATGTCCAGAAGTTTGTCCATTGTCTTCTTCTCTGCCACCGTCACCAGAGAGTCCAGTTGCAGGCCGATCACTGAGCCAGCCCGCCTGATAAGTTTGTCCAGCCTGGATATATATATATATATATATATATGTGTGTGTGTGTGTGTGTGTGTGTGTGTGTGTGTGTGTGTGTGTGGTTAATACAGTTGTGTAATGTTCTATAGTACATTTGTCTGAAAATAAAAAACTATTTAACAAAAAAAATTTGATACCTTCATATCTCACTTAAAATAAAAAGGAAATAGTGATTTGATTTATATCGTGATATATATCGATATCGACTGATATGAAAAAAAAATCTCGTGATAAGATTTTTTCCCATATCGCCCAGCCCTAGGGCCGGTGAGAGATAACGATGGATTTAAAAACTTGGCAACCTACGTAACTCAATTGGAGAATTGATATTTATTTGCTTTGGCAAAAAATCAAATTTACATAATGTTTTTAAACAGCTGAGGCATGTTTGCTTCTTGAGTTGTGCACTGAAACTCTGAGGCTTATGTAGCTAACAAACAATAAAAGCTTATACTCCGCCAATTAGCATCCCTAGATCATTTTACACTTGTCTTAATATGTATAAGCTTGTTAAGTAATGTTAAAGTAGACTTGCTTCTGTGCTGTCAGACAATGTGTGGGCACAAGTCAGGCTTTGGGGTGCGGCCACTGCTCTTTTGCCTACCTATGTAACCCAGTACTAACCTGGCTGTTCTACCTCTCCTGCCCTCCAGTGTGTCCCTGAAGTCCGAGATCAAGAAACTGAACCTGGTCCATGCTGTGGTTTGGGCGCTGGTGGCGGCCCAGGTGCTGGTCAGCCAGTTGAACCTGGTATCCCACAAAGTCGTGGCCAGCCCGTACCAGTGGGAGTACCCTTACCTCCTTAGTATCATCCCCACGGCGGTCAGCTTCATGGCTCTGCCACGGAACAACATCAGCTACCTGGTGATCTCAATGATCAGTGCAGGGCTCTTCTGTGTGGCGCCCATCATTTACGGTGGCATGGAAATGTTCCCCGTAGCCCAGCAGCTCTACCGCCATGGCAAGGCTTACCGCTTCATCTTCGGTTTCTCCGCCGTCTCCGTCCTGTACCTGCTGTTGGTCATAGTCGTACAAGTGCACGGCTGGCAGATCTACTACAGCAAGAAGCTGCTGGACACCTGGTTCACCACCACACAGGACAAGAAGAAGAAATAAAGGGAGACAAGAACAGTCGTCCATATTGGACTTTCTGCTTTCTGTTTGTCGGTCATTACCAAATTCCTTTTCTGAACGTTTGTCCTTTGGTTAAGAGGAGATAAAGCAAGGATGCCCTGATCTTGCCACACTGAGCTCCACTTGTTTTGCCGCATTGCCTTGTCTGAAGGCCTTTAGCTCAGATTAGGACTTGGAGATTAGGACTTTCATCTCTTGGACTAAAGCTGCATCAATGTCGAGCAACAGCGTCAAGGCATCAAAAGCAACTGTGCCACACCGTCGTGTTCCAGCCTGTGTGGTTAGTCTGCAGTTTTGGAATATCTGTTGTAGTTCTTCTGCTGTTCCTGATGTGATGGCTTTACTGTTCTTTCTCTCAACTTCATCTTCTCCCCAGTCTGCAGTTAGGTGCCCAAAAACTGTACCTTTCTGGGTGGACTCGAGAGCATTCCGGTCTTTTTGGAACATGTTTTTAGGCAAGCACTGGAGAACAAAAAACATCTGGTTATTTAAGGGCATAATAAACTATATTTTTAATGTAAGATCAAAGCACAATGTTTGTTTTTGTTTGAATCAATTGTTCTACTAATTAGCGGTGGGCGATATGGCCCTACAATAATATCACAATATTTAATGGTATTTTTGCAATAACGATACTTGGCGATTTAAAATTTTTTAAATATTTCAAGAATATACGACTGCAACAAAATGAAAATGAAATTTTATTATTGCATACGATATGATAGGGCACACCCCTAACTGGGATATTAAAAAATACAAGAATTTTCATCAGATTGTAACAGAAGTCAATGATCCAGAATGTCACGATACTAAATAATGCACTCCAAATATCTCCATATATCCAGAACTGAAGTAAAGTAAATGATACTGGAGATAAAATCTGTTTCTAGTAGATGTATGATGGGAAATGAGAAAAGTGTTTATTTTTCTTTTTCTAAAAACAGTAAAAGTAGTACCTGATGTGATAATTAGTGATGGGTGATATGGCACGATATTTCAGGGTATAATATCATCCACCATATTCGAAAATGTTGCCGATATTATTGTGTTCGATACGATATGGCACACCCCTACTACTAATTCTGGTCACAGTGAGCTCCCCATTGTAGCTTTATTGGACAGTAGCTTCAGGAACATTGTAGCACACATACAGCTAGCTAGACCCTTCTGTTCATCGCAGCTTGCAAGTCCGACTTGGGACACAAGTCCAGGAAGCCATCTTTTGCATGGAAATCTTACCTGTTACCAGGGAAACACAACTAGCCGCCTTTACACAAATCCAAATTGCCGTATTGGCCCCCGAGCCCATCTAGCTTAAGCATCTTAATATCAGTCTTGGCACATGAGCTAGATGTCTTACAAATAAGACTATCTGCCTTGGCATGCAAATCTCATTAGTGGTTGGTAAATTAATCTGACTAGCTGTTTTGAGACTTAAATAGGTCGGTTATTCTTGTTACTCAGTAACACATCTTGGCGAAACCCTGTTGTGTGCCTTCTAAAACAAATCTAAATAGAACACAAAACCAAAACTTGTCGTCTTGGCACTCAAGCCCAGCTAACCAACTTGGCATGAAAACCTTCATCTTAGTACGCAAACCAAACTGGCTTGTCTTGGCATGTGGGCTCAGCAAGCTATCTTGGCAAGCAAACTCAATTATCCACATTAGGACACACATTCAATTAGCCATTTTGGAAACAGATCCCAACTAGCAGTCTTGGATCACAGATATAATTAGCTACATTTGCACACAAACTCACCTCTTGGTTTTATAATGTGAACCCAACTTGCCGTCTTGCTCCTCAGATCCCGCTATTGGTCTTGGCCAAGGGAGTAGGTTTGCATATGGATGGTAGGCACATGTCGCTACCATTTATTTTAGGTTTAAAGTATTGTCCCTACCATTATTCTAGGCTCAAAGTATTGTCCCTACCATTATTCTAGGTTTAACGTATTGCCCCTACCATTATTCTAGGTTTAAAGTATTGTCCCTACCATTATTCTAGGTTTAAAGTAACTGTTCCTACCAACGTTTTGAGTTTAAAGTAACTGTCCCTATCAACGTTTTGAGTTCAAAGAGTTGCTCCTACCAACATTTTGGGTTGAAAGAATTGTCTCTACCAACATTTTGGGTTTAAAGAATTGTCTCTACCAACATTTTGGGTTTAAAGAATTGTCTCTACCAACATTTTGGGTTTAAAGAATTGTCTCTTCCTACATATTGGGTTTAAAGAATTGTCTCTACCTACATTTTGGGTTGAAAGAATTGTCTCTACCAACATTTTGGGTTGAAAGAATTGTCTCTACCTACATTTTGGGTTGAAAGAATTGTCTCTACCAACATTTTGGGTTGAAAGAATTGTCTCTACCAACATTTTGGGTTGAAAGAATTGTCTCTACCAACATTTTGGGTTGAAAGAATTGTCTCTACCTACATTTTGGGTTGAAAGAATTGTCTCTACCAACATTTTGGGTTGAAAGAATTGTCTCTACCAACATTTTGGGTTGAAAGAATTGTCTCTACCAACATTTTGGGTTGAAAGAATTGTCTCTATTAACATTTTGGGTTTAAAGAATTGTCTCTACCAACATTTTGGGTTGAAAGAATTGTCTCTACCTACATTTTGGGTTGAAAGAATTGTCTCTACCAACATTTTGGGTTGAAAGAATTGTCTCTACCAACATTTTGGGTTGAAAGAATTGTCTCTACCAACATTTTGGGTTGAAAGAATTGTCTCTATTAACATTTTGGGTTTAAAGAATTGCTCCTATAAGTAACAGGTTGTTGGTTTGCTGGTTTGTGTTATTTTTAGCCTTTAGCTCGTATGAATAGGCTGAATGAATAGTGTAGTTGTAGTGTGACTCAGGGTTTGTCGTGGTGGAAACTGTACCTGAGAGAAAGGAATTCAGTGTAGTCTGCTTTGCATAGTTAAGGACCTTCATTAAGAGATTTGAAAGTCTAACATGCCCTCAGACATCACTCGTACATCACTGTTCAAATGTTTGAAGTCGCTTTTTTATAGCATTGCATATTCATTTGTGTTGTTTTATGTGCAGTAGCTTGTACCATTTAGATATAAATGCTTTAACATAAACAAATTTAAAATAATTTAGGCATGCCTACCCAGGTTCTTCTTATCTGCACCATATTAATAGTACTAATATTAGTGAATAAGTGTGAAGAGATCAGAACTATAGAATTATAGGTATGGAATTATTCCTGGAGCAGAATTAAACATTTGGTTGTGTATACTACCAGTCAAACGCTTTATTACACTACCAGTCAAACGCTTTATTACACTACCAGTCAAACGCTTTATTACACTACCAGTCAAACGTTTTATTACACTACCAGTCAAACGCTTTATTACACTACCAGTCAAACGCTTTATTACACTACCAGTCAAACGTTTTAGATACACTACCAGTCAAACGCTTTATTACACTACCAGTCAAACGCTTTATTACACTACCAGTCAAACGTTTTAGATACACTACCAGTCAAACGCTTTATTACACTACCAGTCAAACGCTTTATTACACTACCAGTCAAACGCTTTATTACACTACCAGTCAAACGTTTTAGTACACTACCAGTCAAACGCTTTATTACACTACCAGTCAAACGTTTTAGATACACTACCAGACAAACGTTTTAGATACACTACCAGTCAAACGTTTTAGATACACTACCAGTCAAACGTTTTAGATACACTACCAGACAAACGTTTTAGATACACTACCAGTCAAACGCTTTATTACACTACCAGTCAAACGTTTTAGATACACTACCAGTCAAACGTTTTAGATACACTACCAGTCAAACGTTTTAGATACACTACCAGCCAAACGTTTTAGATACACTACCAGTCAAACGTTTTAGATACACTACCAGCCAAACGTTTTAGATACACTACCAGTCAAACGTTTTAGATACACTACCAGTCAAACGTTTTAGATACACTACCAGTCAAACGTTTTAGATACACTACCAGACAAACGTTTTAGATACACTACAATATATATATATATTCCTCCTGCTTGTAACACCTTGTAAGGTGTTTTAATTTCAAATTCCAGAACTGAATCAGGTTGTGTTTCAGCTTGGCACAGTGGTACCTACAAAGAAATATAATCAACCAAAAATGAAGTTCTTTTATTTTTTATCAACTGCAGGTGATGCTAAGTGTACAAAACCTGTTTGTTTTTTGCTATTATGAGGAGGTTGCCAGGTTGGTATTGTTGTTTGCACACCTTTGTGGCAGGTACCATGGAATTCTTTTGCTTTCCAAATCCCAACCACTGATTTGACTACAGCCGTACTTGCGCCCGCAAAGAGCGAGAGATAGGCAGGACGGACGGACGGGCTCGACTGGAGGGAGAGCGTCATGGTTAGTTTGTAATGAGACCAACACTGTCCGGCTTTTAACACCTGACCTACATGTTTGCTTTTGGACTTCCAGACCTGCCGCGGCTCCCCGGAGGTAAGCGACCTCTTTTTATGTACTGTATCATTTTAAAGTTTCGACCCACCTGATTGAACTGTAAGTTTTGTTGATTTTTATATATTTTGATTAGAATTCTTCTGGGTTCAATTATCAATAAATACTAGGACAGAGTTCATAGACTAGAACAGAAAGCAAATACAGAAGCAGGTCAAGGCACGTTGGAATACAAGGATCAAACAAAGTAGGACTTGAATGTGAATATACCAATAAATTAATAAAAATCAACCAGTAAGTACTAACAGATTTCCAAATATACACATCAAGAAGACCAGAGCTTCCAAAGTTTTTACCAAAGTTATGATACAAACCAATGGTAGGTTCTCCAGAGGTAAAGAAATGTTATTTTTAATAAGGCTTGTGTTCAGTGCCTAGACCAGTGGTGTTTAGAGTCAGTAAGGTCCGGCTAGAGGAGATCTCCTCAGGCCAAGGTCTGGACCATCACACCACACATACCGTTCAGTATATTTCAGTATATTTACTGTTTAAATTCTGAACTGAATGAATTATTTATAAAACTTCTAATAAATGTTTTTAAGATTCAAGTTACACTGTACCAGTAGCGAACTGTGACCCTTAAGCCTCAGTCCTCGGCTTCCATCGTTAGCTAGCGGTGGTAGCCTAGCGCTAGCTAACTGTTTCTCCAGCTAGCGTCGCCACAGTGGGCGGAAATGATCATACAGTTAAGCCCCGCCCACTTAGAGGGAAGATATGATTGGTCAGTTTTACTATCATTTGAAATTGGTATGGCGCTGAACTATAACTGCCTGGACCCCTCTGTAGATGAACAGCAGGACCACCAATGACCAACATTCTGCGGAGGCATCACAGTCCTTATAGGGGGAGACACACTTAACCCCTCACGCTCCAACACAGATTGAACAGACACGTTTGAATAATTTATTTGTCTATATTTTTATAATTGTTTAGATGTTGATTGACAAACTGTAAGTAGATAAAATACAAATATATATATAACTGCTTCTCTACCAAAATATATATACAGTCCACAAATTGTCCGAGTTCTTGTGCGTGAGGCGTGTAGGCTACGGGTCATTTGTGCCTCTAAAAGTCGGGTCAGAGCGAAAACTCTTAGTATTTAATTATTTATAGCCATTTATAGATAAAGGTACCCTAGGAAGGAGGTTCTGATCCAGGAACAGCTACCATGTGTATGGGTATTAATGGTGTTTGGGAAGGAGGCTCTGATCCAACCCAACTACTATGTGTATCAGTACTGTACTATATATAGTACTATATATATATATATAAATAAATCATCCATTGGTTACAAATCCATAACAAAATAAGAAAAATCCTAACATTAGAGTAATCTAAAAATTAGTCGTTCGATTAATCGACTAATCCAAAAAAATAGTGGTTAGATAAATTGATTATAAAATTAATCGATAGGTGCAGCCCTAATAAGTACATAGAATGTAACATAGTTGCTGTTAAAAGAAAAATAAAAGATTTTTTTTTTTTAACTTTAAACGGAAGTCACTGAAAATAGATTTTATCTATTTGCATATCTGAATATCAGTTGATGTTTGTGTTTACAGCGAGTGAGAATTACTGTGGACTGGCTGTCACTGTGGTAGAGCTTCTTATGGCTAAGATGCTGTTGGAGAACATGGTGGATCTTTGTCTGCTGTTAATTCTTGCTTCAGGTACGTTTTGTTGTTTTGTACGGTTTTTTTTGCCTAAATTAGTGATTAAGATTAAAAAACAAAGCACCAAAACTTCACTATATTGCCAAAAGTACTCGGACATCTGCTTTCACATGCATGTAAACCTGAGAGATGGCCCATTCTCAAGCCATTAAAGAGTTTAATATGACGTCGGCCCAACCTTTGCAGCTATGACAGCTTCAGCTCTTCTGGGAAGGCTCTCCACACGGTTTAGGAGAGTGTTTATGGGAATGTCTGACCGTTCTTCAAGAAGACCATTAGTGAGGTCAGGCGCTGATGTTGGACGAGAAGGTCTGGCTCACAGTCTCCGCTATAATTCATCCCAAAGGTGTTCTATCAGGTGTTGCATCCAAGACGTACATCACCAAGTGAAATGCAGAGTGTCAGATGTAGTGGAGTAAAGCACACCACTACTGGACTCCAGAGCAGTGGAGACGTGTTCTCTGGAGTGACCAATCACGCTTCTCCGTCTGGCAGTCTGATGAACAAGTCCGGGTTTGGTGGTTGCCAGGAGAACTGTACCTTCCTGACTGCATTGCGCCGAGTGTAAAGTTTGGTGGAGGGGGGATTATGCTGTGGGGTTGTTTTTCATGAGGTGGGCTCGGACCCTCAGTTCCAGTGAAAGGAACTCTTAATGCTTCAGCAGACCGAGAGATTCTGGACAATTTCATGCTCCTGACATTGTGGGGACAGTTTGGGGGACGGCCCCTTCCTGTTCCAACATGACTGCCCACCAGCGCACAAAGCAGCTCCATAAAGACATGGAGGAGCGAGTTTGGAGTGGAGGAACTTGACTGGCCTGCACAGAGTCCTGACCTCAACCTGATAGAACACCTTTGGGATGAATTAGAGCGGAGACTGTGAGCCAGACCTTCTCGTCCAACGTCAGTGTCTTCTGGACACTCTCCTAAACCGTGTGGAGAGCCTTCCCAGAAGAGCTGAAGTTGTTATAGCTGCAAAGGTTGGGTCGAAGGTCATGTTTGTGCAGGTCATTAGAACATCAGAGTCTGCTAAACAATCCTGAAGGTCTTTTAGAGTCAAACGAGGTTTCTGAGTTCTCAGTTTTCTAGGTCAGTAGTTATAGATCGTTATAGCAGGTCATTAAAGGTTTGAAGTGACGTGAGATAATTAGATCTAACTGTTATCATGGAAACTTTGGTCAACTGGTTCATCTGTTTTGTAAATACAGCACCGACGACGGTTAGCGATGCAGTCAACAGCACTGCATTACCTACCAACGACAGCATTGAGACCACCAGCACAGATATGAGCTACGTAACAGCCTTAACGTCTACGGAGGCTCCAACAACCATGCTCAACTCAACAACCACGCCCAGCTTAACATCCACATTGGCCTCAGTGACCACATCTTCTACGACGTTCACGCCCGACTCAACAACCACATTGGCCTCAGTGACCACATCTCCTACGACGTTCACGCCCAGCTCAACAACCACATTGCCCTCAGTGACCACATCTACGACGTTCACGCCCAGCTCAACAACCACATTGCCCTCCGTGACCACATCTTCTACGACGTTCACGCCCAGCTCAGCAACCACATTGGCCTCAGTGACCACATCTTCTACGACGTTCACGCCCAGCTCAACAACCACATTGGCCTCAGTGACCACATCTTCTACGACGTTCACGCCCAGCTCAACAACCACATTGGCCTCAGTGACCACATCTTTTACGACGTTCACGCCCAGCTCAACAACCACATTGGCCTCAGTGACCACATCTTCTACGACTTTTACGCCCAGCTCAACAACCACATTGCCCTCCGTGACCACATCTTCTACGACGTTCACGCCCAGCCCAACGACCACATTGACCTCCACTACGACACTCCCAACCAACTCAACATCTACAACAAGCAGTCCTTCCTGTAAGAATGGTGGCCACCAAGACAAGAGTGTCTGCCTCTGTCCCGACAACTACAGTGGGACGTCTTGTGAAATACGTAAGTCGCATTATCTTCTTATTTTCTGATACTGACACACATGGTAGCTGATCCTAGATCAGAACTGCTTTCCTGAACTCCATCAATACTGATACACATGGTAACTGATCCTGGATAAGAACTTCATTCCCAAATTCCATTAGTACTTATACACATGGTAACTGATCCTGAATCAGAACCTCCTTTCTAAACTCCATTAGTACTGATATACATAGTAGTTGGGTTGGATCAGAACCTCCTTCCTAAACTCTATCTGTACTGATGCACATGGTAGCTGATCCTGGAACAGAACCTCCTTCCAAATCTCAGTCAATACTGATACACATGGTAACTGATCCTGGATCAGAGCCTCCTTCCCAAACTGTATCAGTACTAATACACATGGTAGCTGATCCTGGATCAGAGCCTCCTACCTAAACTCAGTCAATACCCATACACATGGTAGCTGATCCAGGATCAGAGCCTCCTACCTAAACTCCATTGCTACTGATACACATGGTAACTGATCCTGAATCAGAACCTCCTTTTTAAACTCCATTAGTACTGATATACATAGTAGTTGTGTTGGATCAGAACCTCCTTCCCAAACGCCATCAGTACTGATACACATGGTAACTGGTCCTGGACCAGAACCTCCTTCCTAAACTTTATCAGTACTGATACACATGTTAGCTGATCCTGGAACAGAACCTCCTTCCTAAACTCTATCTGTACTGATGCACATGTTAGCTGATCCTGGATCTTAACCTCCTTCCTAAACTCCATCAGTACTGATACACATGGTAGCTGATCCTGGACCAGAACCTCCTTCCAAATCTCAGTCAATACTGATACACATGGTAGCTGATCCTGAATTAGAACCTTCTTCCTAAACTCCATCAGTACTAATACACATGGTAGCTGATCCTGGATCAGAACCTCCTTCCAAATCTCAGTCAATACTGATACACATGGGAGCTGATCCTGGATCAGAACCTCCTTCAAAAAAACTCCATCAATACTGATACACATGGTAGCTGATCCTGGATCAAAGCCTCCTACCTAAACTCAGTCAACACCCATACACATGGTAGTTGATCCTGGATCAGAACCTCCTTTTTAAACTCCATTAGTACTGATATACATAGTAGTTGTGTTAGATCAGAACCTTCTTCCCAAACGGCATCAGTACTGATGTACATGGTAACTGATCCTGGACCAGAACCTCCTTCCTAAACTTTATTAGTACTGATACATATGTTAGCTGATCCTGGATCTTAACCTCCTTCCTAAACTCCATCAGTACTGATACACATAGCAAAAGGTGGCTACTGTGTTCAAATGAAGAAAAAATTAAAAATGGCCAAAAATGGAAATGGTTTTCTTTGGACAGTGAGGAGATCCCGCACAGGACCACCTTGGAGCAGGTACTGTTAGGGAGGTGGATCGTTCTTAGCACTGCAGTGACACTGATGTGGTGGTGTCTGCTTCCGACTAACGTTCCCACTTTATTTTCTCCCAACAGCAAACTTCTGTCCCGAGGCAACAGTGAACACGTTGAACACGGTGAAGACGTTTCCAAAAACCGTTGTTGGGCAATTCAGTTATTCAGTAGAGACGTGTCCCGAAGGATCTATCAACGGTAAAGTCCAGCAACTCACTGTCTATTATTCTGGTTGCACAAATATATTGTTATTTGTTTTTGGCTTTCTGCCAGATCCTCACCGCGTAAATCATCCTACCGTTTCCAAAATATCAACTCCATTAATACACCACCATACTAACCACTACACCACCATACTAACCACTACACCACCGTACTAACCACTACACCACCATACTAACCACTACACCACCGTACTAACACTACACCACCGTACTAACCACTACACCACCATACTAACCACTACACCACCATACTAACCACTACACCACCATACTAACCACTACACCACCACACTAACCACTACACCACCATACTAACCACTACACCACCATACTAACCACCACACCACCATACTAACCACTACACCACCGTACTAACCACTACACCACCATACTAACTACTACACCACCGTACTAACCACTACACCACCATACTGACCACTACACCACCATACTTACCACTACACCACCGTACTAACCACTACACCACCATACTGACCACTACATCACCATACTAACCACTACACCACCTTACTAACCACTACACCACCATACTAACCACTACACCACCGTACTAACCACTACACCACCATACTAACCACTACACCACCGTACTAACCACTACACCACCATACTGACCACTACACCACCATACTAACCACTACACCACCTTACTAACCACTACACCACCATACTAACCACTACACCACCATACTAACCACTACACCACCGTACTAACCACTACACCACCATACTGACCACTACACCACCATACTGACCACCACACCACCATACTAACCACCACACCACCATACTAACCACTACATCACCATACTAACCACTACACCACCATACTAACCACTACACCACCATACTAACCACTACACCACCTTACTAACCACTACATCACCATACTAACCACTACACCACCATACTGACCACCACACCACCATACTAACCACCACACCACCGTACTAACCACTACACCACCATACTAACCACTACACCACCGTACTAACCACTACACCACCATACTAACTACTACACCACCATACTAACTACTACACCACCATACTAATCATATTTGTAGGTTTACCAGCAAAACACCCTGTAGTTTGAGTTTTAACTTCAAAAAAAGTTCTCAGGCTGCCTTAATAATTTAGGTTCTTCGAATTTAATTATGAAGTTTGTTGTTTTTACAGTGTATGAATAGAATTTGCACTTTTTGAAAGTGTTCATAATTTGAAACATTTTGTTTTCTGTCTCTCTGTATTTGTATCTCACAGCTGGATTGCCGATAGCCACCGCTCTTTGCTTGAATGACACCAAATTATTTGATGTCCCTCGGGAGCTGGAATGCAGCTTAACCCTTGATATCATTAACGGAAATGTAAGTAATTTACAGCTGTTTTCTGTAGACATGGTTTCTTTTTTCTGCGTAACTGTATAAACCTGAAAGATTCTGAAAGCTATACTACCACGTACAAGTCACCAAAGTCTTTATCTCATTAATGTGTTCACCAATAAGAAGAGCAGATCTGATTAGATCAGATGTAAATAATCAGACATACAATACAAAGTAACATGAATATGTTATTGTGAGAGAAGTAGATCAGATCTTGATCCAGTTTGAAGAACAAAGTTAGGTTCCAGATTTCTCCTGGACGCCCCAGACATTGTATGAATGTGTTCAGTTCCTTCAGCAGCAAATCTTGATTTATCTTAATGAAGTACTGAGCAGTCAAAGCAGGTATTAGATGAGAGCTGATAATAATACTGGGTCGTTTAGGAGAAGCTTGGAAAGGGTTAAATAAACACACTGACGTATGAAAAAGCTTGACTGTCCCCAAATACCTAAAACTGCTACACAGCACTATATATATAGTGGTTAGTATGGTGGTGTAGTGGTCAGTACGGTGGTGTAGTGGTTAGTATGGTGGTGTAGTGGTTAGTATGGTGGTGTAGTGGTCAGTATGGTGGTGTAGTGGTTAGTACGGTGGTGTAGTGGTTAGTACGGTGGTGTAGTGGTTAGTATGGTGGTGTAGTGGTCAGTATGGTGGTGTAGTGGTTAGTACGGTGGTGTAGTGGTTAGTATGGTGGTGTAGTGGTTAGTACGGTGGTGTAGTGGTTAGTATGGTTGTGTAGTGGTTAGTATGGTTGTGTAGTGGTTAGTATGGTGGTGTAGTGGTTAGTATGGTGGTGTAGTGGTTAGTATGGTGGTGTAGTGGTTAGTATGGTGGTGTAGTGGTTAGTATGGTGGTGTAGTGGTTAGTACGGTGGTGTAGTTGTCAGTATGGTGGTGTAGTGGTTAGTACGGGTGTGTAGTGGTTAGTACGGGTGTGTAGTGGTTAGTACGGGTGTGTAGTGGTTAGTATAGTGGTGTAGTGGTTAGTACGGTGGTGTAGTGGTTAGTACGGGTGTGTAGTGGTTAGTACGGGTGTGTAGTGGTTAGTATGGTGGTGTAGTGGTTAGTATGGTGGTGTAGTGGTTAGTACGGGTGTGTAGTGGTCAGTACGGTGGTGTAGTGGTCAGTACGGTGGTGTAATGGTCAGTACGGTGGTGTAGTGGTTAGTACGGTGGTGTAGTGGTTAGTACGGTGGTGTAGTGGTTAGTATGGTGGTGTAGTGGTTAGTATGGTGGTGTAGTGGTTAGTACGGTGTTGTAGTGGTTAGTATGGGGGTGTAGTGGTTAGTATGGTGGTGTAGTGGTTAGTATGGTGGTGTAGTGGTTAGTACGGGTGTGTAGTGGTTAGTACGGGTGTGTAGTGGTTAGTATGGTGGTGTAGTGGTTAGTACGGGTGTGTAGTGGTTAGTACGGGTGTGTAGTGGTTAGTATGATGGTGTAGTGGTTAGTACGGGTGTGTAGTGGTTAGTATGGTGGTGTAGTGGTTAGTACGGGTGTATAGTGGTTAGTACGGGTGTGTAGTGGTTAGTACGGGTGTGTAGTGGCTAGTATGGTGGTGTAGTGGTTAGTATGGTGGTGTAGTGGTTAGTACGGGTGTGTAGTGGTTAGTACGGGTGTGTAGTGGTTAGTATGGTGGTGTAGTGGTTAGTACGGGTGTGTAGTGGTTAGTATGGTGGTGTAGTGGTTAGTATGGTGGTGTAGTGGTTAGTACGGGTGTGTAGTGGTTAGTACGGGTGTGTAGTGGTTAGTATGGTGGTGTAGTGGTTAGTACGGGTGTGTAGTGGTTAGTATGGTGGTGTAGTGGTTAGTACGGGTGTGTAGTGGTTAGTACGGGTGTGTAGTGGTTAGTATGGTGGTGTAGTGGTTAGTACGGGTGTGTAGTGGTTAGTATGGTGGTGTAGTGGTTAGTACGGGTGTGTAGTGGTTAGTATGGTGGTGTAGTGGTTAGTACGGGTGTGTAGTGGTGGTGTAAAACATGCAATAAAATGATTACATTAAGCTTGTCCCTCACAGAGCTGTGGTGTGGGAGCTCTCTGGTATGAAACGAGAAGAAAACGAATGGTGTGTAGGTGGTGCAGCTACGTTAGATCTTCTGAGTGTCTGTTTCAGTGTTATGTTGGACTGCTACTTCTTACTTCACCACTCTTTCTTCTTCAGCTTTCACAATCCAGTATCAACAGTCAGCAGTTAGCATTCAGCACCCAGATCCTCACGTCCAAACCTGAAGTTCTCACCGCCAAGAACATCAGCGCTGCTGCTCAGATAGCCAGCATTCTGCTGTCCTCAAACAATATCACTGAGGTCTGGTATTTCCAGCACTCGACACAAGTACAACACAGCTGGAGAGATCAGACACAGCATTGCTACTGCTGCTGGAGTGCTTAAGACTGGTCCACCAACCAAAACTATCCAGACAGCAGTGTCCTGTGGGCGGCGTCCTGTGTCCACTGATGAAGAACTAGAGAAACTGTGAGCAGCAGATGAGCTACTGTCTCTGACTTTACATCTACAAGGTGGACTAGCAAGTAGTAGGAGTGTCTAATAGAGTGGACAGTGAGTGGACACCGTGTTTAAACACTCCAGCAGCAGCAGCACTGCTGTGTCTGATCCACTCACACCAGCACAACACACAGTCACTAATGACCCACCTTCCTAGTAGTATCTGCTCTGTGGTGGTCCTGTGGGGGTCCTGATCATTAAAGAACAGAGTAATAAAGTATACAGAGAATCAGATGAACGACAGTCTGTAGGTGTGTGTAGGTACCAGGAGGTGTAGTTAATGAAGTGGCTGGTTTGTGTAGATTTAACTGAACTTCTACAGCTACACACCCTTTCAGACCCAGGGTGTTGAGGTGTCTTCTCACAGTGGAAGGTTGAACAGAAACACCTGTAGATGTTCTCAGATCTGAAGCAAGAGTGGAGCTTGATGTTCTCCTCTCTCACAAAGATGTGAATAATTGTTAAATAAGTAATAAACACATCCCGCTTGTATACATAACAAAAGTGGATCATCTGATCTTCCCAGGAACATCTCATGAACATCTCATCTGACTTTTGCACAGTGCTGTACATTTTCTTGACAGTAGAATTGTCCGCACCCTGAATAACTACTATCTTCTTACTTTCTGCTCAGGACATCAAGTTGGCTGCAGTGACCACGGTCAGCCAGCTTCTTAATGCCAGCGTGCAAAAGTTCTTGGACACCACTGTTAATTCTACTAGCAAGTATGGCCACTCATTTCACACTCATTTTAGAGCATCCACAGAAAGAAGAGCAAACAGTCTTTTTGTTGTTTTTTAAAACAATAGTTTGTCTCTGATAAACAAATGGTATGAGCCACATTTTTCCTCATGCCCTCCCCCCAACCAGCTTACCCCAAAGCTGTGAAGTGGCCCACCCACCAAAACAATTGTGCGCTCTTCCACCCAAACAACCTCCCACCCTCTTAAACAATCACCAACCTAACCAACCAACCTACCAGCCAACTAGCCAACTTCCCACCCATCCAAACAACCCACTGACCACCCAACCAACCAACCTACCACCCGACCGACCAAATGCCTGCACAGCCACCCACCTAACCAACAAACCAGCCAACAACCCACCCACCAACCACCCACCCAACCACCTGCCAGACCACCCTCCCAAACAACCACCCACCTAACCATTCAACCGACCGGCCATCCAGCCAACTTCCCACCCATCCAAACAACCAACCACCCACCTACCCAACAAACCTACCACCCGACCGACCAAATGCCTGCACAGCCACCCACCTAACCAACAAACCAGCCAACAACCCACCCAACCGACCATTCAAACCACCAACCATCCAACCCACTAACCCAACCAACCAGCCAACTACCCACCCATCCAACCAACCACCCACTCCATCAACAACCAACCGACCATCCAAACCACCCACCAACCACCCACCCAACCACCCGCCTGACCACCCTTCCAAACAACCACCCACCTAACCAACAAACCAACCAACAAACCACCCATTCAACTAACCAACCACCCACTCAATCAACTGACCATCTAACCCACCAACCATTCAACTACCCACCCAACCAAGCACCCATTCAACTAACCAATCAAACACTCAACCCACCAACCAACCACCCACCTACCCACCCACCCAACAACCTGCCTGACCACCCTCCCAAACAACCACCCACCTAAACAATCAACCAACCAGCCAACTTCCCACCTATCCAACCACCCAACCAACCAACCTACCACCTGACCGACCAAATGCCTGCACAGCCACCCACCTAACCAACAAACCAGCCAACAACCCACCCAACCAACCATTCAAACCACCAACCATCCAACCCACTAACCCAACCAACCAGCCAACTACCCATCCAACCAACCAGCCTTTCAACTAACCAACCACCCACTCCATCAACCAACCAACCGACCATCCAACCCACCCACCAACCACCCACCCAACCACCTGCCTGACCACCCTCCCAAACAACCACCTACCTAACCAATCAACCGACCGGCCATCCAGCCAACTTCCCACCCATCCAAACAACCAACCACCCACCTACCCAACAAACCTACCAACCGACTAACCAAATGCCTGCACAGCCACCCACCTAACCAACAAACCAACCAACAAACCACCCATTCAACTAACCAACCACCCACTCAATCAACTGACCATCCAACCCACCAACCATTCAACTACCCACCCAACCAAGCACCCATTCAACTAACCAATCAAACACTCAACCCACCAACCAACCACCCACCTACCCACCCACCCAACAACCTGCCTGACCACCCTCCCAAACAACCACCCACCTAAACAATCAACCAACCAGCCAACTTCCCACCTATCCAACCACCCAACCAACCAACCTACCACCCGACCGACCCAAATGCCTGCACAGCCACCCACCTAACCAACAAACCAGCCAACAACCCACCCAACCAACCATTCAAACCACCAACCATCCAACCCACTAACCCAACCAACCAGCCAACTACCCATCCAACCAACCAGCCTTTCAACTAACCAACCACCCACTCCATCAACCAACCAACCCACCAACCAACCACCCACCAACCCACCCACCCAACCATCTGCCTGACCACCCTCCCAAACAACCACCCACCTAACCAACCAACAAACCACCCATCCAACCAACCACCCACTCCATCAACCAACCAACCGACCATCCAAACCACCCACCAACCACCCACCCAACCACCTGCCTGACCACCCTCCCAAACAACCACCCACCTAACCAATCAACTGACCGGCCATCCAGCCAACTTCCCACCCATCCAAACAACCAACCACCCACCTACCCAACAAACCTACCACCCGACCGACCAAATGCCTGCACAGCCACCCACCTAACCAACCAACAAACCACCCATTCAACTAACCAACCACCCACTCAATTAACTGACCATCCAACCCACCAACCATTCAACTACCCACCCAACCAAGCACCCATTCAACTAACCAATCAAACACTCAACCCACCAACCAACCACCCACCAACCCACCCACCCAACCATCTGCCTGACCACCCTCCCAAACAACCACCCACCTAACCAACCAACAAACCACCCATTCAACTAACCAACCACCCACTCAATCAACTGACCATCCAACCCACCAACCATTCAACTACCCACCCAACCATGCACCCATTCAACTAACCAATCAAACACTCAACCCACCAACCAACCACCCACCTACCCACCCACCCAACCACCTGCCTGACCACCCTCCCAAACAACCACCCACCTATCCAACTACCCAACCGACCAACCACCAACCTAACCAACCAGCCAACTACCCACCAATCAACCGCCCATTTAACTAACCAACCACCCAACTAACCAACCAACGAACCGCCCGCCAAACCAACTAACTAACCAACCAGCCACCCTCCCACCCAACCGACCATTCAAACCACCAACCATCCAACCCACTAACCCAACCAACCAGCCAACTACCCATCCAACCAACCACCCACTCCATCAACCAACCAACCGACCATCCAAACCACCCACCAACCACCCACCCAACCCACCCACCAACCACCCACCCAACCACCTGCCTGACCACCCTCCCAAACAACCACCCACCTAACCAATCAACTGACCGGCCATCCAGCCAACTTCCCACCCATCCAAACAACCAACCACCCACCTACCCAACAAACCTACCACCCGACCAACCAAATGCCTGCACAGCCACCCACCTAACCAACCAACAAACCACCCATTCAACTAACCAAGCACCCACTCAATTAACTGACCATCCAACCCACCAACCATTCAACTACCCACCCAACCAAGCACCCATTCAACTAACCAATCAAACACTCAACCCACCCACCCACCCAACCATCTGCCTGACCACCCTCCCAAACAACCACCCACCTATCCAACTACCCAACCGACCAACCACCAACCTAACCAACCAGCCAACTACCCACCAATCAAACGCCCATTTAACTAACCGACCACCCAACTAACCAACCAACGAACCGCCCGCCAAACCAACTAACTAACCAACCAGCCACCCTCCCACCCAGTTGGGCTTTGAACCATGCAGAAGTATGGCTGTAGAGGATGTGTTCTGTTATTTGTTTTTCATGCGTTTACCTGGTTTGTGTGTTTGATGTCTCCACAGTCTCACCCAAACTCTGCAGGATTTCTCAATGAGCTCTGCAGGCTCACTGCTGGTCCAGCCAAACCTGGCAATACAGTCAGTGAAGATCCAACCTAACGCAGCACTGGTCCAGTTCACAGCTTTTAAAGGTCAGTGCGGCTGGAGGGGCGTAGTTTCTAAGAATGATGCTGCTGTACATGGCGGTTCTAGATTACTATATTAGATTACATAGACAATTGAGGCTTGTCCAAGTCTAGGTGACATATCTAGAACTTCCAGAAGGCCTAGAATAATGTTTGCTGAGAGGAGTTAGTAAACCAAGAGCTCATCCTTGATGCCCATCAGGCTGGAAAAGGTTATAAACCCATTTCTAAAAAGTCCACCATTACACTACCCAAGAGAGGTCCACCGATGAAGATCACTCCAAGAACAAGGAGTGTAATAGTCAGTAAGGTCACAAAGGAGAACTTCTAAGCAGCTGAAGGCCACAGTGGCTAGTGCTAATTAGTAATATCACTCTCCCGCATGTCCTGTAGGTTTGTCGGACACCTTCTTACCCAACAGAATCAACGTTACTCAAATCCATGTTCCTCAGAAGGACTTTCCCGTTGATGTCCAGATGTCCATCCAACTCAAAGGAACTACAGGTGTACATTACACGCTCTGTCTTAATGCTGTACAGCCCAACCCTGTCAATCAATCACTGTAAACTCCTCCTACACTGTCAATCAATCACTGTAAGCTCCTCCTATACTGTCAATCAATCACTGTAAACTCCTCCTACACCGTCAGTCAGTCACAGTAAACTCCTCCTACACTGTCAGGCAATCACAGTAAACTCCTCCTACACTGTCAGGCAATCACAGTAAACTCCTCCTACACTGTCAATCAATCACTGTAAACTCCTCCTACACTGTCAATCAATCACTATAAACTCCTCCTACACCGTCAGACAATCACAGTAAACTCCTCCTACACTGTCAATCAATCACTGTAAACTCCTCCTACACTGTCAATCAATCACTCTAAGCTCCTCCTACACTGTCAGTCAATTACAGTAAACTCCTTCTACACTGTCAGTCAATCACAGTAAACTCCTTCTACACTGTCAGTCAATCACAGTAAACTCCTTCTACACCGTCAGTCAGTCACAGTAAACTCCTCCTACATTGTCAGTCAGTCACAGTAAACTCCTCCTACACTGTCAGTCAATCACAGTAAACTCCTTCTACACCGTCAGTCAGTCACAGTAAACTCCTCCTACATTGTCAGTCAGTCACAGTAAACTCCTTCTACACCGTCAGTCAGTCACAGTAAACTCCTCCTACACTGTCAGTCAATCACAGTAAACCCCTACTACACTGTCAGTCAATCACAGTAAACTCCTCCTACACTGTCAGTCAGTTACAGTAAACTCCTCCTACACCGTCAGTCAGTCACAGTAAACTCCTCCTACACTGTCAGTCAGTCACAGTAAACTCCTCCTACACTGTCAGTCAGTTACAGTAAACTCCTCCTACACCGTCAGTCAGTCACAGTAAACTCCTCCTACACTGTCTGTCAATCACAGTAAACCCCTACTACACTGTCAGTCAATCACAGTAAACTCCTCCTACACCGTCAGTCAATCACAGTAAACTCCTTCTACACTGTCAATCACAGTAAACTCCTTTATTTAGGTTTATTTAGCAACTGTGACCATTCAAAGTACTTTACAAATATATAAAAATGAAAAATAGTGCTTATTGGTCCGTGTACAAATACAGTAGGCATAATATTTCACACAGATTCAAAGTCTGATTCCTGCCAGAAAATAAAAGCAGTTTCTACTGTGAGAGATTTAAATGGCCTGAACGCGGTGATCACTGATAATAGAATTAGTACCTTGCTGAAGGTGACTAGGACAGTTTGTGGTTCATACAGTTTGTGGTCTTTGTTTGAGGTCTTAATGCTTTCTTTGTTTCTTGGTAGACTCGTCTCGCAGTGACGCTGCCTCTGACTCGAGTGCTGCCTCTGACTCGAGTGCTGACGTGGGATTTGTGCTCTACAATAATGACCAGTTCTTCAAGTCTAAAGTGTTTGAAGACGTTTTGGGCACTAAAAGAAAAGTGATCTCAGGAAATGTGAAGGGAAACAATCTCCTAGAATCGGTCTCGATTGGGGTCGTGAAAGACACGGTAAGATGTGTCTCCGTCAATCGCTGATTTTTAAGCCAGTCAAAATCTTGCTGACAGCTGATTGGCTGATTTCGGCTGCATTATTAAGCTAGTCAAAGCCTTGCTGACACCTGATTGGCTGATTACAGCCATATGTTCCTTAGAGGTTTTAGGATGCACCATGCAGAGTCTCAGCTTGCTCGAATGTGCATCTATATTTTTGAGTATTATAGCGCCCTCTATTGATTTACATACAAGTTTCAAATTTAGAGGCATCCACCCACAAGGGCATATATTTATATATTAGAGATGGAAAGATCGATCGGCTATGTATCGTTATTGGCTGATTTTTAATGAAAATATGTGATCGGTGATCGGCCGATATTTCTCCAATTTAGCCAATCCCGATGGCGTTAAACAAATTAGCCTAATTTCTGTATTTCCAGCTAGCGTTGAAACCCCCTCCGGCCTGCTCCCTGCAATTCCTATCTGAACCACTAGGTGGAAACACATACCCTTTCATTTTCCGCAGACTGACTAAAGCAGCGGCCTTGCGAGGTCAGTTTACGCCGTTCACCGCATGCGCTAATAGAAAACATGTCGTCCGTCTGGCAGTTTGTTACCGTATGTGACGCAGACTCATCCAGGACGTTCTGTAACATTAGTAAAAATGTCTTGCTTATGCTAATAACTACGCGTGGCCCTGCCATGGCATATAGCCCCGCCCTCGATCGCTATTGGCTATCAGCCGATCGTGCTGAAAGGTGATTAAGAGTTCCTTTCACTGGAACTGATAATAATCCCCCCTCTACCAAACCTTACACTCGGCACAATGCAGTCAGACGAGTACAGTTCCTGTGGCAACTGCCAAACTCAGTCGTCCATCGGATTGCTATGACATATAGCCCCACCCTCGATCGGTATCGGCTATTAGTCGATTGTGCTGAAAGGTGATTGACGATTGGAATCGGCCTCAAAAACGCTGATCAGTCCATCTCTAATATATATATATATATATATATATATATATATATATATATATATATATATATATATATATATATATATATGGGGTAACCAAAGAGGGCTGAAAGCTGATTGGATGTTGGTCGGGCTATTTTAGTTGGAGTTTAGTTGCAGTGATGAGTTGAACGAGTTTTCCGTTGCCTTCAAGTTGCCGAGATGCCGACTACGTTCGCCACAACAGGAATCTAGGAAGGTCTGCTTTAAAGATAGTTTGTGCTAACATAGAAATTCTAATTCTGGGTTGCAGAGTTTGCAAAACATGAGCATCCAGGACTTTGCGTGTGTTTCCTGGGACTATGAAAAGGGAGACTGGAGTACAGAAGGCTGCTACAAAGACACAAAGCACTTCAACAGCTCCACCATCCTGACCTGCCGCTGTACACACACTACTAACTTCGCTGTGCTGATGGTGAGGCTGTGTTGTCATCCAACAAGTTCTTGCACACGACTTTCATCAGACTAGGATGTACACTACTGTATTACCAAAAGTATGTCGGCCCAACCTCTGCAGCTATAACAGCTTCAGCTCTTCTGGGAAGGCTCTCCACACGGTTTAGGAGAGTGTTTATGGGAATGTTGGACCGTTCTTCCAGAAGAACATTAGTGAGGTCAGACACTGATGTTGGACGAGAAGGTCTGGCTCACAGTCTCCGCTCTAATTCATCCCAAAGGTGTTCTATCAGGTTGAGGTGAGGACTCTGTGCAGGCCAGTCAAGTTCTTCCACACCAAACTCCTCCTCCATGTCTTTATGGAGCTGCTTTGTGCGCTGGGGGGCAGTCATGTTTGAATAGAAAGGGGCCGTCCCCAAACTGTCCCCACAAAGTTGGGAGCATGAAATTGTCCAGAGTCTGTTGGTCTGCTGAAGCATTAAGAGTTCCTTATCCCCCCTCCACCAAACTTTACACTCGGCACAATGCAGTCAGACGAGTACCGTTCCCCTGGCAACTGCCAAACCCAGTCGTCCATCGGATTGCTAGATGGAGAAGCGTGATAGGTCACTCCAGAGAACACGTCTCCACTGCTCTAGAGTCTGACGCTCCGCATTGTTCTTGGTGATGTAAGGCTTGGACGCAGCTGCTCGGCCATGGAGACCCATACCATGAAGCTCTCTACGCTCTGTTCTTGAGCTGATCTGAAGACCACATGAAGTTTGGAGGTCTGTAGTGATGGACTCTGTAGAAAGTTGGTGACCTCTGTGCTCTATGCTCCTCAGCATCCGCTGACCCGCTCTGTCATTTTACGTGTTCTACCACTTGGTGTCTGAGTTGATGTCGTTCTCAATCACTTCCACTTTGTTCTAACACCGCTGACAGTCCACTGTGGAATATTTAGTAGTGAGGAAACTTCACCCCTGGACTTCACAGGTGGAGTCCTATCACGGTACCACGCTGGAGTTCACTGAGCTCCTGAGAGAGACCCACCCTTTACTAATGTGTGTAGAAGCAGTCTGCAGGACACCTGTGGACGTGGAAGTGATTGGATGAGTACATACTTTTGGCAATATAGTGTATATTAAACCACCTCCTTCATGTTAAACCCAAGTTGGAGCCCAAGCTTGTTATACCATCCACGTCCATCCGTTCTGAAAGAATGAATAAAGAATGAATATTATGTATAAATGTTAATTAAGTGAATTTTGTGTTTCTTTGCAGAGCTTTAGCCCGGAGTATGAATATTCCCTGGCTTTAAGTGTGATCAGTATAATCGGCTGTGCTCTGTCTGTTGCCGGTTTGGTCATTACGGTACTGTTCCAGATCCTGACGAGGTAAGAACAAGATTTGAGCTGAACCAGAGTTTGAGGCCAAACATTTTTTCCAACATATTTGCTTTAAATCAGGAAATAACCTAATGTTTATATTGAAATTATGAAATGATCTAAATATGAATAGGATAATATAGTGAAAACATAGCATAGCACTCTATTACTATGAACCCGGTGTTGGGGTTACAGTAGTGTATACAGTAACATAGGAAAGGAATACGGGTCAAGTTTAACCCATGTTCTGCGTTAAAAGGAATTTGTGCATCAAAGGGTTAACAGAGTGGCATAGCAGCTTCTGTACACCAGGTGGCGCCAATAAGTCTCCAAAGTCTCCTGGAAACTTGATAAAGAAGGCAATTTTTTCATAACCATGTGCTGTTCATAAAAGTAAATACTATACTGAATTATTATTAGATTCAGTAAGATTATTATTTATTATTAATAAAAGTTCTTAGTTCTTAAATATATATATACATAGTTTGAATAAAATTAATAAAATAAAATGTATTCTTTTTTTTAGAGATATGAGGGTTTATTCAGGCAGTGATTGTGTATTTAATGTCATATTCACAGTTATATTAAATAAACATCTAAATTTCATAAAAGTAAATACTATAAAAGTAAATACTATAGAAATAAATATTATAATTATTTGTTTATAATTACTTTTGTAATTACATCTTACGGAATTATTATTAGATGCATCTAGATATTATTTTATATAATAAATAAAAGTTCTCAGTTCTTAATGATACAGTTTATGTATATATATATTTATATATATATTATGGTGGTCAGTATATATATATATATATACATATATATATATATATATATATATATATATATATATATATATATATATATATATATTAAAAAAAAATATATATATATATTTTTTTTTAATTCAGGCAGTGATTATGTTTTTAATGTTATATTCACAGTTTCACTAAATAAACTGATTACTGATAAATATTTAAAACCTGTAAGGTTATATATTTTTGTTTTGCGTGCACAGACTTACTGATGGCTCTTGGCTCAGTCTGTAATTATACACAGTCCTTACAAGACTTTACATTTATTTCTTATTTATTAACATCATTTGTCCAAAAATATTCTTTGTCTTGCTTTGGAGACATAATGTACAAGGAATAAAATACTATTTAAGTTTTTTTAAATTTACTATTTAATACATGTTAATGCCATACTTTACATATTGCAAAATCACAATAATATTGAATTGTAACTAAAATACAATTCAATATTGAATTGTATTATAACTGAAGTACTGCAGTAATAATTTATTGTAATTAAAGTATCACAATACTATTGTATTGTAACTGTAGTGTCACAATATTTTATTGTAATCGAAGTATCACAAAAATGCAATCCAATTGTAATTGGATTATGACAATAATACTGTATTGTAAGTGAAATATTGTGATAATATTGTATTGCAATTAAAGTATCGCAATAATATTTTATTGTAATTTAAGTATCACGAAAATATGATATTGTAAATTAAATTGAAACTGAAGTATCACAATGCATTTTTTGGTCATTTAAATTACAATAATTTTGTTCTAATTAAAGTATCACAATAATATTGGAATGTACGTAAAGTATCACAATAATATTGTATTGTAACTAAAGTATCACATTAATATTTTATTGTAATTAAAGTATCACAATAATATTGTATTGTAACTAAAGTATCACCTTAATATTTTATTGTAATTAAGGTATCACAATAATATTGTATTGTAACTAAAATATCACCCTAATATTTTATTGTAATTAAAGTATCACAATAATATTGTATTGTAACTAAAGTATCACATTAATATTTTATTGTAATTAAAGTATCACAATAATATTGTATTGTAACTAAAATATCATCTTAATATTTTATTTTAATTAAACTATCAAAATAATATTGTATTGTAACTAAAGTATCACATTAATATTTTATTGTAATTAAAGTATCACAGTAATATTGTAGTGTAACTAAAGTATTACATTAATGTTTTACTGTAATTAAAGTATCACAGTAATATTGTAGTGTAACTAAAGTATTACATTAATGTTTTACTGTAATTAAAGTATCACAGTAATATTATATTCTGACTAAAACATTGCAATACTATTGCATTTAACTTAAAAAATATTGCAAGAATATAGTATCGTAACTGAAGTATCACAATAATAGTATAATTAAAGTATCGCAATAATATTATATCGTGTGGCCTTCAGTGAATCTAACTTCTAATAAATACATCCCAACATTCTCTCGACTCGCTCGAGCTGCTTCCAGGTCTTCATTAGGATCATGAAGGATTGTTAGTGTGGTATATAAGAGTGTTATTTATTATTAACTATTAATTTATTAATTCTTAATATCTAAACTGGGACCGTTCCTTTAACTACACCCGCCCTTCTGTCCACAGAAAGTCCCGAGGACTCAGTCCCACTCTTCTAATGATCAGCATCTGCACCTGCATGACCGCTTACTACCTGCTCTTCCTCTTCGGCATCAACAACCTGGAGACGCAGAGCGCTGCCTCTGGCCCGTCTCCAACCAACTCCATCCCAGCCTCCAATCTTCACCAGGAGCCCGACCGGGGGTCCTGCACGGCCGTCGCTGCCCTGCTGCAGTACTTCCTATTAGCCGCGTTCACCTGGAGCACCCTGTACGCCGCCCACATCTTCTTCCTGATCAAAAACACCATGTCGGGTCCACCACGGAACTTCAACGCCTTCTCCGTGGTAGCCGGCTGGGGTAAGACGCCACGGCAGTAACGGACCCTCAAGTTCTGAGTCTCACTTTAGGGTTTGGAGTCCAGACGACTCGCTCAAGCTCGGTTTTGATCTTTGTAGATACAAATCGTTGCATTTGAAGATCTTTTCAAGCTTCCAAAATTTGGTGGTGGTTGGTGGACCTCCATACCGAGGAGCTCCACAACGGCTGTTGTTTACTGTCCTGTGGAGTAACCAGCACTCACTCTTACTGACGACCAGCACCATCAGCTCAGCTTCTCATTCACCAGTGTTCACCCCCAGATCACCCTTACACACTACAATACTCACTCCTACTGACCACCAGCACCATCAGCTCAGCTTCTCATTCACCAGTGTTCACCCCCAGATCACCCTTACACACTACAATACTCACTCCTACTGACCACCAGCACCATCAGCTCAGCTTCTCATTCACCAGTGTTCACCCCCAGATCACCCTTACACACTACAATACTCACTCTTACTGACGACCAGCACCATCAGCTCAGCTTCTCATTCACCAGTGTTCACCCTCAGATCACCCTTACACACTACAATACTCACTCCTACTGCTCACCAGCACCATCAGCTCAGCTTCTCCTTCACCGGTGTTCACCCTCAGATCACCCTTACACCCTACAATACTCACTTCTACTGACCACCAGCACCATCAGCTCAGCTTCTCCTTCACCAGTGTTCACCCCCAGATCACCCTTACACACTACAATACTCACTCCTACTGACCACCAGCACCATCAGCTCAGTTTCTCATTCACCAGTGTTCACCCCCAGATCACCCTTACACACTACAATACTCACTCCTACTGGACACCAGCAGCATCAGCTCAACTTCTCATTCACCAGTGTTCACCCCCAAATCACCCTTACACACTACAATACTAACTCCTACTGACCACCAGCACCATCAGCTCAGCTTCTCATTCACCAGTGTTCACCCCCAGATCACCCTTACACACTACAATACTCACTCCTACTGACCACCAGCACCATCAGCTCAGCTTCTCCTTCACCAGTGTTCACCCCCAGATCACCCTTACACACTACAATACTAACTCCTACTGACCACCAGCACCATCAGCTCAGCTTCTCATTCACCAGTGTTCACCCCCAGATCACCCTTACACACTACAATACTCACTCCTACTGACCACCAGCACCATCAGCTCAGCTTCTCCTTCACCAGTGTTCACCCCCAGATCACCCTTACACACTACAATACTCACTCCTACTGACCATCAGCACCATCAGCTCAGCTTCTCCTTCACCAGTGTTCACCCTCAGATCACCCTTACACACTACAATACTCACTCCTACTGACCACCAGCACCATCAGCTCAGCTTCTCCTTCACCAGTGTTCACCCCCAGATCACCCTTACACACTACAATACTAACTCCTACTGACCACCAGCACCATCAGCTCAGCTTCTCATTCACCAGTGTTCACGCCCAGATCACCCTTACACACTACAATACTCACTCCTACTGACCACCAGCAGCATCAGCTCAACTTCTCATTCACCAGTGTTCACCCCCAGATCACCCTTACACACTACAATACTCACTCCTACTGGACACCAGCAGCATCAGCTCAGCTTCTCATTCACCAGTGTTTACCCCCAGATCACCCTTACACACTACAATACTCACTCCTACTGACCACCAGCAGCATCAGCTCAACTTCTCATTCACCAGTGTTCACCCCCAGATCACCCTTACACACTACAATACTCACTCCTACTGACCACCAGCACCATCAGCTCAGCTTCTCCTTCACCAGTGTTCACCCCCAGATCACCCTTACACACTACAATACTCGCTCCTACTGACCACCAGCACCATCAGCTCAGCTTCTCATTCACCAGTGTTCACCCCCAGATCACCCTTACACACTACAATACTCACTCCTACTGGACACCAGCAGCATCAGCTCAGCTTCTCATTCACCAGTGTTTACCCCCAGATCACCCTTACACACTACAATACTCACTCCTACTGACCACCAGCAGCATCAGCTCAACTTCTCATTCACCAGTGTTCACCCCCAGATCACCCTTACACACTACAATACTCACTCCTACTGCTCACCAGCACCATCAGCTCAGCTTCTCATTCACCAGTGTTCACCCCCAGATCACCCTTACACACTACAATACTCACTCCTACTGACCACCAGCACCATCAGCTCAGCTTCTCCTTCACCAGTGTTCACCCCCAGATCACCCTTACACACTACAATACTCGCTCCTACTGACCACCAGCACCATCAGCTCAGCTTCTCATTCACCAGTGTTCACCCCAGATCACCCTTACACACTACAATACTCACTCTTACTGACGACCAGCACCATCAGCTCAGCTTCTCATTCACCAGTGTTCACCCTCAGATCACCCTTACACACTACAATACTAACTCCTACTGACCACCAGCACCATCAGCTCAGCTTCTCATTCACCAGTGTTCTCCCCCAGATCACCCTTACACACTACAATACTAACTCCTACTGACCACCAGCACCATTAGCTCAGCTTCTCCTTCACCAGTGTTCACCCCCCAGATCATCCTTACACACTACAATACTCACTCCTACCGAGCGCACAAGGGTGAAGCAGCTCCTTCACCAGTGTTCACCCCCCAGATCATCCTTACACACTACAATACTCACTCCTACCGAGCGCACAAGGGTGAAGCAGCTCCTTCACCAGTTCTCCTGTTTCCACCTTAAGTGGAGGTGCAGGTACGTTCTGGCTCCTGCTGCACTGTTTAAGGTGGAACAGGAAAACTGGTGAACGAGCTGCTTCACCCTCGTGCGCTCGGTAGGAGTGAGTATTGTAGAGTGAACAGTTGGTCTGGGGGTGATGTGACTGGTCACTGGTGAGAGGTTTAAAACCACAGCTACAAGAACCTGAAACAGGAAGTTCAGGTTCTCGTCCTGACTGCAGACAAAGGGCCATCTTGCTGCTCTCTCTATTCACAACCAATCAGCCAAACCAACCACCTGCTATCATCCAATCAGCAGCCTGCTCACAAGTGTTGGGATACAGGATCCAGCAGTGAGGTCAATGTAATTGGTTAGAACCGTGGGAGAACGTTGGAAGCAGTTCTGTATACCGGGGTCCATTATTGTTTTTGCACTGGGGGCCCACAGGGTCCTAGTTACCCCACTGGTTTGTCTAATACCCTTTTCCTTTTCCCCTCCCCTTCAGGTGTTCCTGCTGTGATAGTTGGAGTCTCATTAGGAGTCACATACCGACCAGCCACGCCCCTAAACTACCGACAGGAGGAGTTGTGAGTAATACGTCTCTCAGTTTCTCTGCTTGGTGAAAATCAGTCGGTGTTTCTAATAAAGTGGCCAGTTAGTGGACGCACAAGGTGGGTGTTTCTAATAAAGTGGCCAGCTAGTAGAAGTACAAGGCAGGTGTTTCTAATAAAGTGGCCAGTTAGTGGAAGTACAAGGTATGAGTTTCTAATAAAGTGGCCAGTTAATGCAAGTACAAGGTATGTGTTTCTAATAAAGTGGCCAGTGAGTGGGCGCACTTGGGTGTTTCTAATAAAGTGGCCAGATAATGGAAGTACAAGGTATGTGTTTTTAATAAAGTGGCCAGTTAGTGGAAATACAAGGTGGGTATTTCTAATAAAGTGGCCAGCTAGTGGAATTACAAGGTGGGTGTTTCTAATAAAGTGGCCATTTAGTGAAAGTACAAGGTCGGTGTTTCTAATAAAGTGGCCAGTTAATGCACCTACAAGGTAGGTGTTTCTAATAAAGTGGCCAGTTAGTGGAAGTACAAGGCGGGTGTTTCTAATAAAGTGGCCAGTTAATACAAGTACAAGGTTGGTGTTTCTAATAAAGTGGCCAGTTAGTGGAAGTATATGGTAGGTGTTTCTAATAAAGTGGCCAGTTAGTGGAAGTCTGTGGTAGGTGTTTCTAATAAAGTGGCCAATTAGTGGAAGTACAAGGTGGGTGTTTTCTAATAAAGTGGGTGTTTCTAATAAAGTGGCCATTTAGGGGAATTACAAGGTGGGTGTTTCTAAAAAAGTTGCCAGTTAGTGGAGGTACAAGGCAGGCGTTTCTAATAAAGTGGCGAGTTAGTGGAGGTACAAGGCAGGTGTTTCTAATAAAGTGGCCAGTTAATGCAAGTGCAGGGAAGATGTTTTTAATGAGGTGGCCAGTTAGTGAATGCACAAGGCGGGTGTTTCTAATAAATTGGCCAGTTAGTGGAAACACAAGGTGGGTATTTCTAATAAAGTGGCCAGCTAGTGGAATTACAAGGTGGGTGTTTCTAATAAAGTGGCCAGTTAATGCAAGTACAGGGGAGATGTTTCTAATAAAGTGGCAAGTTAGTGGATGCTTAAGGTAGGTGTTTCTAATAAAGTGGCTAGTTAGTAGAAGTACAGGGTAGATGTTTCTAATAAAGTGGCCAGTTTTTGAAAGTACCAGGTAGGTGTTTCTAATAAAGTGGCCAGTTAGTGGAAGTACAAGGTGTGTGTTTCTAATAGTTCATGCAAGTACAAGGTGGGTGTTTCTAATAAAAATGGCCAGTTTGTGAAACTTCCAGGTAGGTGTTTCTAATACATTGGCCAGTTAGTGGACACACAAGGTGGGTGTTTCTAATAAAGTGGCCAGTTAGTGGAAGTACAAGGTGGGTGTTTCTAATAAAGTGGCCAGTTAATGCAAGAACAGGTAGGTGTTTCTCATAAAATAAAATGTAATAAAATCACAAGTTTAGTTTCAGTATAACTTCCTGTCGACAGTCGTATCGTTGAGCTGTCTGGTTCTGTGTACGTGTTGCAGTTGCTGGCTGGCGATGTTGGATCTCAAGAGGAAGGTGGACCTGCGGAAGCCCATGCTGTGGGGCTTTCTTCTCCCTCTTGGTCTAATGATTTTCTTCAACATAGGTGTACTCTTTTACTTCGCATGCACTACCTGCAGGACTGATGCATCACTCAACAGGTGTGTATAGGTGCATTTCATAGTGCTTTCTCTGAATATTTCATATGTGGACACCCAGTCCTCACACCAACATGAGTTTGTTAGATGTCCCATTCAAAAACCATGTCTGTTAATATGGAGTTGCTGCTTTAACAGCCTCCTCTCTGCAGGGAGCTCTTTGTGGAGCTGGGACAGGGACTCAGTCAGGCTGGGACAGGAAAGCCTTCTTCCCCAAACTGCTGCTGGAACTATAGATCTGTGTAAAATGTTTTTGTGTGTTGTAGCAGTAACATCACCCTGAGCTGGAACTCAGAGGCGTAAACCCTAAAAAACAGCCATAGACACCCAATTATTCCACCTCCACCAAACTTTCAGCACTCTACATTTATATAGGTAGCATCTCCTGGACTTCACGCTGCTCCAGAGTCCAGTGGTGGAGCTTTACACCACTCCAGAGTCCAGTGGTGGAACCTTACACCACTCCAGAGTCCAGTGGTGGAGCTTTACACCACTCCAGAGTCCAGTGGTGGAGCTTTACACCACTCCAGAGTCCAGTAGTGAAGCTTTACACCAATCCAGAGTCGTGTGTAGGAACTTTTCACCACTCCAGAGTCCAGTGGTGGAGCTTTACACCAATCCAAAGTCGTGTGTAGGAACTTTTCACCACTCCAGAGTCCAGTGATGGAGCTTTCTACCACTCCATAGTTTAATGAATTATACTGTTTATAGTTACTAGAAGGTTCAGGTCTTCATTCCTTCAGCCAGGTCAATGGTAAAGCATGGTGTTCTTCCATTTTCTGCAGCTCACAAGCGCCCCCTCTCAGGAAGAAGATACTGAGCAGCGTGTCCCTGGCGGTGGTGCTGGGGCTTTCCTGGACCATCGGCTACTTCATGCTCGTCTCCCATGACCCAGTGACCCATACCATTCTCAGCTACGCCTTCTGCCTGTGCAACACCACGCAGGTGAGATTAATTGTGTCTGTTTTAATAATTCTAATAATTATTGTCCATTTTATCAGCTCCACTGACCAAATAGCCTTACTTGGTATAGACTGACCACTAGTTTAGAGGATATCAGGAGAGAAGATCCAAACAGAAGATCACAGTAGATGTTGGAGGTGATGCTGATGTGAGCTGCTATTGAGCAGCAAATATAAGAACCACCAAGAAAACAAACCACCACATACTAAAGTGTTGCTCACCAGTGTTCACTTCCAGATCACCCTTACACACTACAATACTCACTCCTACTGACCACCAGTGTTCACCCCCAGATCACCCTTACACACTACAATACGCACTCCTACTGACCACCATCAGCTCAGCTTCTCCTTCACCAGTTCTCCTGGTTCCACCTTAAATGGAGGTGCAGGTACGTTCTGCTGCACTGTTTAAGGTGGAACCAGGAGAACTGGTGAACGAGCTGCTTCACCCTCGTGTGCTCGGTAGGAGTGAGTATTGTAGAGTGAACAGTTGGTCTGGGGGTGATGTGACTGGTCACTGGTGAGAGGTTTAAAACCACAGCTACAAGAAACTGAACCAGGAAGTTCAGAACCTTTTGGTACTTGATTATGAGCGACATAATACTGAGAGATTCTGAGAGAGTGTGATAGCGCCCCCTATGTGGAAAATGACTTACTGCCCTCCAGCTGACCCAATAAATCCATTATGTATTATTTGATACTATATCGTCGCTGTCCAAGGAAAACCAGTATCTCCAAAATTTCAACTTTACAGGAGAGACCAAAAACCTACTTTCCTTTCAATGCAAGTCAATGGAACCAGAATTTTTTCCAAGCTATTTTGGAGCACTTGTATTGGTTCGTTCATTATGGAATTTCTACACAATGTAAATAACCACTGGTGTGTTCAAAAAATGTAGACAACTCAAAATCGACCAAATTTCTAGATACATGTTTTTCATTGGACAGCGACGAAGTGGTTGTTCTATTAAAAGTGGGTGGTCAGTTCAATGCTTAGCTCATCCAGTATCAACGTTCTCTCTCTAAAGGGCGTTCAGATCTTCATCTTATTCACTCTGAGAACAAAATTCTTCAAGGATAATTTTCACACCTTCCTGAAGTCCGTCCCTGTTCCTGAGCTGGCCATGCACAAGAGGAGCTACCACCTGTGGTCAGTCAGACAGAAGGATACCCCAGAAAGCTACAGGTCTTCAGACTTCGACCAGTTCGATGAGGAAGGACTGAACCACTTGGACGACAAAACGTAAAGTCCAGCGTAAGAAGCCTTCCAGGAGCTTCTGGAACCACATAGAAGTTTGTGACATGTTTGCAGGGTGGGCAAGGCAGAGGTGGGTCATTAAGTGCCGGGACTGCCAAGTTTCTCCTCCCAGGAGAGAAAGAGAAGAAACACTAGGGATTCTCTGGAGAAACACTGACCAAGGGATCAATCGATCAATCAATCAATCAATAATATTTTCCTAAGAGGTTATATACAGAAGTTTGAGAAACTTTGATATAAAGTATAAAGTATATATAGCTGTAAATATTTATATAGCTTTAAGTTTATGTTTTGGTTTTTCCAAATAAACAGTAACTGTGTATTAATATTCAGAAAGTCTACAAGTGAGTACAAGTGCATGCTCTACGCTACAAGTGTGGCAGATAGAATTTTAAAGCCCAGTGATTTCCAACCCTAAAAAACAGCCATAGATACCCCATTATACCACCTTCACCAATCCTTTAGTATTTTGCATTCATGTAGGTAGCATCTCCTGGAGCTTTCCACCACTCCAGAGTCCAGTGGTGGAGCTTTCCACCACTCCAGAGTCCAGTGGTGGAGCTTTACACCACTCCAGAGTCCAGTGGTGGAGCTTTACACCACTCCAGAGTCCAGTGGTGGAGCTTTCCACCACTCCAGAGTCCAGTGGTGGAGCTTTCCACCACTCCAGAGTCCATTGGCGGAGCTTTCCACCACTCCAGAGTCCAGTGGTGGAGCTTTACACCAATCCAAAGTCGTGTGTAGGAACTTTCCACCACTCCAGAGTCCAGTGGTGGGGCTTTCCACCACTCCAGAGTCCAGTGGTGGAGCTTTCCACCACTCCAGAGTCCAGTGGTAGAGCTTTACACCACTCCAGAGTCCAGTGATGGAGCTTTACACCACTCCAGAGTCCAGTGGTGGAGCTTTACACCAATCCAAAGTCGTGTGTAGGAACTTTCCACCAATCCAAAGTCGTGTGTAGGAACTTTCCACCACTCCAGAGTCTAGTAGCGGAGCTTTCCACCACTCCAGAGTCCAGTGGTGGGGCTTTCTACCACTCCAGAGTCTAGTGGTGGAGCTTTCCACCACTCCAGAGTCCAGTGGTGGAGCTTTCCACCACTCCAGAGTCCAGTGGTGGAGCTTTCCACCACTCCAGAGTCCAGTGGTGGAGCTTTACACCACTCCAGAGTCCAGTGGTGGAGCTTAACACCACTCCTAAGTGGCCTAAGCTTTAGTCCTTGGCATTTGGATTTTTTTCCTTACATTACTTTTACTTTTATACTTTAAGTAGTTCTGAAAGCAATACTTTTACACTTTTACTGGAGTAAAAAGCTTGAGTTAGTACTTCAACTTCTACAGAAGTATTTTTTTAAACCCTAGTATCTATACTTCTACCTGAGTAATGAGTGTGAATAAAGTTTAAAGTCAGGGACGCTCTCGATTAGGCCTCGGTTGACACGTGACTGCATCCAGTCGGGAATGTGAGTGTTAGTTTTACACAATCGCTCGGCTGCCGTTTGGAGTGTGTAATATTGACGTTACTAAATGAAACGGGACTATTCGGCTCTTTGGGCCAAACCTCGACACGCTCTCTCTCCAGACTGGTGATGAGGTGGATGGAGTAAAGTGGAGTGCGGTTGTTGGGTTCCGGTACTGCTAGCGTCAAGTACGGCCTCTATGTCTGACTTCCATATATCCTGGTGCGCCAACTCCATGTAACCACTAACCCAGGAAGTCTATTTGGGGGCTATTTTTGGTTTCACCTGCATGTCTGCTCTTCCTTTGTTGACATTGACCTCATACTTTTCCGTCTGAAGGGTCTGACCACCCCTTGGATGATGGTTGGGATTGGGGGGGGGTTGGGTGCATCCTTTGTGCTAAACGTGCTTCAGTTATATTCCTTAAGTCTCAATTGCTTTTAATAAGCTGCAGTTACGACAGTGGCCACTAGAGGGCAGTGGAATACCATACTTAGAGGCCTCTTTGTATCTACACACACACACAAACTGTCCACTGTATCAGCTCCACTGACCATACAGGAGCTCCACTCACTGTCCACTGTATCAGCTCCACTGACCATACAGGACCTCCACTCACTGTCCACTGTATCAGCTCCACTGACCATACAGGACCTCCACTCACTCTCCACTGTATCAGCTCCACTGACCATACAGGACCTCCACTCACTGTCTACTGTATCAGCTCCACTGACCATACATGACCTCCACTCACTGTCCACTGTATCAGCTCCACTGACCATACAGGACCTCCACTCACTGTCCACTGTATCAGCTCCACTTCCAGACTGTAGTTCATCTGATTCTCTGTATACTTTATTACTCTGTTCTTTAATGATCAGGACCCCCACAGGACCACCACAGAGCAGATACTATTAGGGAGGTGGGTCATTCTGATCACAGGTCAGTGTGACAAGGCAAGCTTAGCTAGCCCCACCTCATGAACCAGGTGACCGCACACCTCAATATGATGGACAGTGAGCTGCTTAATGGTTATTGCCCAGGACCTTTGCTGACCCTCTCCTGGAGGAAGCTTAGGACACTGTCCTTGGACAACACTTAATCCAATCCCTTTCGCCCCGGCCTTAAAGTCGTCCCACTGCTGCATGTCTTCGGGACTTGCATGACCATCAGATGTTAGTATGAGGTTGTAGTCGATCAGCCAAGACGTTGAAGTAGTGCAAGCTTCTCAAATAGACTCATACAGGAGAGTCCAATGTCTTCAGGGAAGCTGGAGGTTGAAATCCAACCAATGTTGTTTCCAGTGGTTGAACCTGATGCTGGACCTTCATATCTGCTAGAGCCTTTCTGGGATCCCAGTGTTATGTGAGTCATAAGCTAATAGTGATGGTGACCTCCATAGTCTACCTCTCCATCAGCTACTCCCTTGACTGCATCACTATGTCTTCCAGATGTACCAGCATTGAGATATGATGGGACTGTTTCAGCTCACTTTACTTTCCACAAAGACTAAGTCAGAGACTGCCTCAGTCAGAGACTGCCTCTACCTGTGCAGTTACTAAGATGTTTACCATCCAGACTTCAAAGTTCTGTTTTTGAATTGAGCTCAATTCAAATTGAGAACTTTTGAATTCAAATTGAATTCAAATTGAGAACAATTGAATAAGCTTTAGATACTGTTTGACTAGAGGAGGACAGGTCTCCCCTTGCGAGTGTTGGTTCCTCTCAAGGTTTCTACCTCCAGTCTGAGGGAGGTTTTCCTCGCCACCGTCGCCTCTGGCTTACTCACAGAGGGATACATGTTGTGACTTCATGTTTTCAAACTTCTGTAAAGCTGCTTTGTGATAACATCGTTGTAAAAACTCTACACAGATAAACTTGATTTTGATGGCTCTTGATTTGAACATGAACATTTGAAGGTGGTGGGGTTCTTGGTTTGGTCTGGTGTAGCCCACAGGTTGAAAGCCACTGTTGTAGATGTTTAGTTCAAATCTGTGAGTGTAAGTGATTGTTTCCAGGACGGCTTAACTAAGTATCGGCTGATGGTTATCGGTTCTGAAACTCTCACGTATGGCAGATCACAATGTTCTCAAGACCACCACAGAGCAAGTACTATTAGGAAGGTGGGTCATTCTCAGCACTGCAGTGACACTGACCTGGTGGTGGTGTGTTAGTAGTATGTGTTGTGCTGGTGTGAGTGGATCAGACACAGCAGTGCTGCTGTTGGAGTGTTTAAACACTCACTGTGTCCACTCACTGTCCACTCACTGTCCACTCTATTAGACACTCCTTTTACTTACTGGTCCACCTTGTAGATGTAAAGTCAGAGACAGTAGCTCATCTGCTGCTGCACAGTTTGTGTTCTATAGTCATGTGGCCTGAAGGTTAGGGATCTAGGCTTGTAACCGGAAGGTTGCCGGTTCTATCCCCCGGCACCGGCAGGCCACGACTGAAGTGCCCTTGAGCAAGGCTCCCTGGGCGCTGTGGGCCACCCGCTCCGGGCACGTGCCCCCTAGTGTGTATGTTTACTAGTGTGTGTATATGTGGGTGTTTCACTGCCCCCTAGTGTGTATGTTCACTAGTGTGTGTATATGTGGGTGTTTCACTGCCCCCTAGTGTGCATGTTCACTAGTCTGTATATGTGGGCGTTTCACTGCCCCCAGTGTGCATGTTCACTAGTGTGTGTGTGTGTGTGTGTGTATATGTGGGTGTTTCACTGCCCCCTAGTGTGCATGTTCACTATTGTGTGTATATGTGGGTGTTTCATTGCCCCCTAGTGTGCATGGTCAATAGTGTGTGTGTATATGTGGGTGTTTCACTGCCCCCTAGTGTGCATGTTCACTATTGTGTGTATATGTGGGTGTTTCACTGCCCCCTAGTGTGTATGGTCAATAGTGTGTGTATATGTGGGTGTTTCACTGCCCCCTAGTGTGTATGTTCACTAGTGTGTGTATATGTGGGTGTTTCACTGCCCCCTAGTGTGCATGTTCACTAGTGTTTGTATATGTGGGCGTTTCACTGCCCCCTAGTGTGCATGTTCACTAGTGTGTGTATATGTGGGTGTTTCATTGCCCCCTAGTGTGCATGTTCACTAGTGTGTGTATATGTGGGCGTTTCACTGCCCCCAGTGTGTATGTTCACTAGTGTGTGTGTATATGTGCGTGTTCCACTGCCCCCTAGTGTGTATGGTCAGTAGTGTGTGTATATGTGGGTGTTTCACTGCCCCCTAGTGTGCATGTTCACTAGTGTGTGTATATGTGTGTGTTTCACTGCCCCCTAGTGTGCATGTTCACTAGTGTGTGTGTGTATATGTGGGTGTTTCACTGCCCCCTAGTGTGTATGGTCAGTAGTGTGTGTGTATATGTGGGTGTTTCACTGCCCCCTAGTGTGCATGTTCACTATTATGTGTATATGTGGGTGTTTCCTTGCCCCCTAGTGTGTATGGTCAGTAGTGTGTGTGTATATGTGGGTGTTTCACTGCCCTCTAGTGTGTATGGTCAGTAGTGTGTGTGTATATGTGGGTGTTTCACTGCCCCCTAGTGTGTATGGTCAGTAGTGTGTGTGTATATGTGGGTGTTTCACTGCCCCCTAGTGTGTATGGTCACTAGTGTGTGTGTATATGTGGGTGTTTCACTGCCCCCTAGTGTGTATGGTCACTAGTGTGTGTGTATATGTGGGTGTTTCACTGCCCCCTAGTGTGTATGGTCAATAGTGTGTGTGTATATGTGGGTGTTTCACTGCCCCCTAGTGTGTATGGTCAATAGTGTGTGTGTATATGTGGGTGTTTCACTGCCCCCTAGTGTGTATGGTCACTAGTGTGTGTGTATGTGGGTGTTTCACTGCACTTCCGCTAATTCTAGTTCTAAATTCTAAATTCTTAAACATCAGTGGACACAGGACGCCGCCCACAGGACACTGGTGTCTGGATAGTTTTGGTTGGTGGTTGATTCTCAGTCCAGCAGTGACACTGAGGTGTTTGAACACTCCTATGGATTCAGAGTGAGATATATGAGCGTACTGCTTGGAATATGTCACCCTGTGTGTTTGATGTCAGCTGTTGCCTGGAAAAAGATCCTTCAGGCCTTTAGGATCCGTTCCAGACAAATTCTATAACATTTATTACTTCATTACATGGGTTTACTGTAAAGGTCCTACGCGTGTGTGTGTGTTCTCGCTGGCATGAAGCGGGTTCTCAGGCTACACACTGGCCCGAAGGGTTCTCAGAACAGCTGACGTGACGCTTTTGTTCATTTAATACGCACATGTTGGGTTTTACTACAGAAGTCATTAGACTCTCCCCTCTGTGACCTTTTCCTCTCTCTTTCTTTCTCCTGCTCCCTTCTTTCCTGGACTCCTGCGTCAGCACCGTGTTCTGGGAAGCGAGCGAAGCGTCCTCTGTGGTCTCGATCTGTGAGCGCAAGTGCCTCATTAATGACTCGTTAAGGCTTCGTTAATATCCCGTTAGTCAAGTTCTTTCCTGTCCATCATTCATTTCCTGCAACACAATCACTCGGTGCCCATTCCATGTGCACACAGGAATGCTAATCGGGGGTCAGCTCCCCGGAGGCTCATAGACACATGCACCAGGATATTCAAGACAAGGACTTGCATGCTTAGACCTGGAGACGCTAAACAGATATTGCTTCGGAATGATCTAGGTTCAAACGAAGACTGATGTGTAGCTTCTGAATGAACTTGAATCTCTAAAATAGTCCAAACCTAGTGGCCAACATCCAATGTAGGCCAACCCTACGTAATGTTCTCCTTATCGCAAAGGTAGTTAGTTACTGTAGTGCCACGTTGTACCTGAAGAGGTGATTGTGAGTCACTGTAATACCACTTTGTATCTGCAGAGGTGATAGTGAGTCACTGTAGTACCACTTTGTACCTGAAGAGGTGATAATGAGTCACTGTTGTACCACTTTGTTCCTGAAGAGGTGATAGTGAGTCACTGTAGTACCACTTTGTACCTGAAGAGGTGATAGTGAGTTACTGTAGTACCACTTTGTACCTGAAGAGGTGATAGTGAGTCACTGTAGTACCACTTTGTACCTGAAGAGGTGATAGTGAGTCACTGTAGTACCACATTGTTCCTGAAGAGGTGATAGTGAGTCACTGTAGTACCACTTTGTACCTGAAGAGGTGATAGTCAGTCACTGTAGTACCACTTTGTACCTGAAGAGGTGATAGTGAGTCACTGTAGTACCACTTTGTAGTACCATTGTGATATATTACTATTAAAACACACCACTGTATGAACAGGTTTATCAATGTTTAAAATAGCACTGCGCCCTTGTGCTTCTTGTTAATGTTGGAGTGGAGCTGAAAATGGATTACGACACTGCCATCTAGTGGTCAGAGGTTTAAACACAACACACAATGATTCACTGTCTGCCAGAATCTGTGTATTGCTACAGTATCACTAAACATAATATCCCGATATTTCAATATAGTGTCTCAAACCTTAGTGAGTGTGTAAGTAGGTTGTCTAGGTAGTGAGTGTGTAAGTAGGCTGTCTAGGTAGGTAGCTGTTTAAGTATCAGCGTTCTCTCATCTCTCCTCATAAAACAGATTACTGAGACGCTCTAGTTAGAGAGAGACTGCGTCACGGCTTGTTCCCACCCACTGCAGCACGCCACCGGTGGTTTAGCTGGTTGCTAAGTTACCGGCCGGCATCCAAAACAATAGCCCGTGGCTTAAAAATCCGCTAGCATAAATGCTAATGTCTGGAGTATAAAGTGTAAATGGTGAAGGACTCGTTACAGAGTTGATAATAAAATACTGTTTTGTGTGATTATATGACCAGAAACACATTAAAACTCCAGAGAATCAAAATAACTCACATTTTAAAACCACTTCACTGCTCCTAGATTAGCCTGCGCTGCATCATGGGATTGTCTTAGTGGCTGAGGAAGCGTTCGATGCTTCTTAAAATCAGGTGTAAATAAGGTTCCTCAGTAGACAGTATGTTTAAGGTATGTAAGAATTGGGACAGTCTACATGTCGGGAGCGCATACTATCCCTTACAGAAAATAAGTATTTTTATATATATATATAATTTTATTAAGTATACTTTATGCAGTTACTATACTAATGTCATTGTACCAGTAGTACACTCGTATATGTACTATTTTAATACTTCTTGGGACTAAATTGGCCCACTTTCTAGTTTTTAAAAGTATACTTTTAAGTACACTTAAGTGTAAGAGTAGTAAACCAAGTATACAACTAGTTTACATCTTTTGTACTGCAACTACACTAAAAGTAATCTTAATGGTTTACTGTTAGTTTACTAGCTTGTACGTTTTCTTTAAGTGAACTAAACATAATACTTATAATTTACTGCTTATATTATTGTTGTACTTTAAAGTATATGACTAGGTTTAAGAGTTTTTTCTACTTAAAATAGAACTTAACCACGTTTACTTACTCACCAGTGGACACACGTAAAATAAACAAGACACACTCAGATTATAAACATATTAGTATCTTTATAAATCTTTATAAATCAAATTTTAAATAAATATTGTACTGGATTTTTGTACAGAGCAAGAATACTTACTTCTACAATCTCAATCAAAAGATTAAGTACAAGTAAAGACCAAATATACTTAGACTGTTCTATACTTGTCAGTATAACCCCAGCATACTTAAGTATAACTGTGTTTAGTATATCACTGAGAAGTACATAAAAAGTAAACTGAAAGTATACCCACTTCCTTTTAGTTTAAAAGAAGTAACTAATGCTACACTTGAATAAACTTCTTTTTTGTAAGGCTATGTTTGAGCTCACTAGGTTTTGAGGCACCATGGACAACAAAAGACATTTGCGAATGTACCCACCTCCCACGTCTAAGTCTGCGTCAGACTTGTGCGAATGCGTGAGCGCCAACAGCTGGTTTGGTGGCATCACTGTGGTTACGTCAGGCTTTATCATGACCAGCTAATTTGAGGAAATTGAAACCACAGCAACAGTCATCAGATTAGCCCAGTATATAAATGATTAATGGCTCCTGAGGGTTTATACTAAGCAAACATTGCTGCGAGTGACTCTTGACCACATGGTGCATCACCCGTCCCGCGGCGCGGGTCCCCGTTCCAGCAGCGCTGGGCTTCAATTTGAAAGCTGTGAGCGAGCCGAGGCTGCCGGAACACATTTACCGCTGGTGACTTCAATCGCTTTTAGAAGAATTGGGATCTGGAAAGTCTTCTATATCATTGCACACGCACACACCGTCTCTCGTTACACTCAAAACAAACTCCCCATCTCACACTCCTCCAAAACACAACAGTCTGTTACCATGGTATGGTAACTGTTGTGGTATGGTAATGGTGTCTGTTTCCCAGATCACTGACAGTAAGGTGTGTGTGCGACGGTGGTGGGTGGGGGGAGCTGTGGAGAATCCCTGGCTGTTGGCCTGTCCCAGAGCACGGAGAGGGGCCCGAAGCCATTCCAGAGCCGTGAGGAAGGCCGAGTGCTCGGCTCTCTGTTTTAGTTTTTCTCTTAGCAATTAATCTGTTGACTATTATTCAATTCATCGAATGAAACTGTTGTGCCTGCGGTTTCCTGCCTCTTCCCTCTCACTTTGTCATCCCTCTCAGACCTCGCATGACGAGGTACAGAGCATCGGTCTCATTCCAGAACTCGGGGAGAGCGAGAGAGACGAACCTAAAGCAATGGGGATCCCTGGAACCCACACGTTTTGGTCTGTTCCACAGCTGAAACTGACTCACGGGTTTTTCCTAGATCTTAGAGAGAGAGAGAGGCGCCGAGCCATCGGCCTGTTCCAAAACCTAAAGACAAGCACGGGGAGACGCCCACCTATAGCAGCCTCTGCCAGAAAGACACATCAATCTTTCAGCCTATTCCACCTCCAGCAGAGAGAGGTCCTACAGAGTGACCAAGATGTTCTACAGCCCGGAAAGAAACTTCCCTGCCAGAGAGACACTCATACAGCCTCCTAGACCTGCTAATGATGGAGGAGTCATGTTTATTTGAGCAGGAGAGTCGCTGTGGAGGACAGATATTGACCGGTTCTGTCCGAGAGAGAGAGAAAATAGATATTTTCTACCAGTTCCTGGATCATTCGGCCCTAAAGCCTGGAAAGAAACCAAGGACGGATTAAGGATAGTCTGGGCTCTTGGGCAAAGGGTTGCCCTGGGGGCAAAGAGTTGCCCAGGGGGCAACGAGTTGCCCAGAGATAACCCCCTCCCCAACCCACACCCCTCATGATCAAGGGCCCTCTAATGGTATGCCCTGCTCTTCTCTAGGGCCCCCTGGTAGGGGCTCTCATAACCAGGGCCCTCTAAAATGATGCCCCCTCTTTCCTAGGACCTCTAATAGCCAGAAGTCGAAGTCAGAGCAGTGCCACAAAGCCTCATCCATTTTCATAAGAGGCCCTAAGACATGGATAGGGGCTCCAAAAGCATGGCTAGAGGCCCTGGGATCAAAGTCCCTATAAGTCAGAGGATCCTTAAAATGGAGGGCACTCCATTTTAAAAATATATTGTATTATAAATGTTTATAGGCATCGCAAAATGTTTTAGGCCCGGGCCGGCCCTGGGCGCTGGCCCCACTGGCCCGGTCAGGAATCCAGCCATAAAGGAAACACACCAGGGCACTCTTTGCACTAAGCAAAGGTAGGTATTTGTCTGGTGCCCCCAGAAGCCAAGTAGGCCCCCATGTAGATCTCCAGTCTGTTAAGAGGGATATTCCGATATTAAACAGTGGGAACAGGAGCTACAGATTCATTTGGATGAAGATCATTGGGACAGGATCATACGTCGTATCTATACTTCTTCAATGGATTATTCAGTTAATGTTGATTCCCAGATTATATTGGACAAAGGTTAAACTTGCTAAGCTTAATCCAAATCTTGAGAATCTCTGTGATCGATGTTCCCAACTTTAACTTGGACCCCCTTTTTTCATCTTCTTCTCTATGGTCAGCCATTCTGGTACAGTAGTCACAACTTAAAAATTCATTAATTAATTTTTGTTCGTTTTATTTTACATTTTTTTCTCCCTTTTTAGAAAAATAGGGTCAAGTATGGCGGCTGTAAGTGACGGGTGGGTGAGGGCGGGTAGAGTGGGACAGGCTGGGTGGGTTGGAGTGTTTTGTGGGGAGGTCGGGACGACACCTTTGGGATAATTGATTGCTGTTTGTAAACCCTTGTTTTCCCAATAAACAGTATGTTCAAAAAGACATTTTTGAGCTGGGTCAAGCACCAAAGAAGACCAAGAGTTTGGTCCACACCTACACCTTTATGGACAAATGTTTGTGGACCCCTGCTCCTGCTCATACAACGCTTCTTCCAAAATCAAGACTATTAGAAAGACTCCATTGCTACAGAACAGTTTCTACTCTTCTGGAAAAGCCTTACACTGAATATTGGAATGCAGCTGTCAGGGTTTGATTGCATGCAGTGAGGTCAGGTATGTACTGATGTTAGCTGATCTGTTCTGGAGCACTTCCAACTCATCCCTAAGCTACGGGATGGAGGTCCATCACTCCAAAGAACGCAGTTCAATTATGCCTTTGCTAGCCCACAAAGGGACCCTGCAATGTTGCTACTTAACCGATCAAACCAATCAGGTTGACTTAGCAGGAAAACAATTGCCCAACTATGTTGGACCCTCCAGGACCAGGACCTTCAAACCTAAGCAATACCTTCCAAAGGCTAAAGAGAACTTGCAGGTCCTGTTCCTGGGCCTTACACTAAATGTTGGACTGCAGCTGTCAGGGTTTGATTGCATGCAGTGAGGTCAGGTAGGTACTGATGTTGGCTGATTGGTTCTGGAGCACTCCCAACTCATCCCTAAGGTACAGGATGGAGGTCCATCACTCCAAAGAACGCAGTTCAATTGCACCACAGCCTACAGCTGTGGGGCCTTATACCTTTGCTAGCTCACAAAGGGACCCTGCAATGCTGCTACTCAACTGATCAAACCAATCAGGTTGACCTAGCAGGAAAACTATTGCCCAACTATGTAGAACCCTCCAGGACCAGGACCTCCAAACCTAAGCAACACCTTCTAAAGGCTAAAGGGAACTTGCAGGTCCTGTTCCAAGTTCAGGGGTTCAGGGGTATCCCAGCCATAGTTACAGTTGTTGGGCTGAGAAGGACCACACACCTTTCCCAGAACAGGGTTATGTATATGTTGATAGTGACCTAAAAGCTATGATATTTCATAGCCAGAGTTTGATTCAGGCCCATTATGGCTAACAGCAGGTGATGTACACCGATATATACGATTAGCCATAACATTAAAACCATCTCCTTGCCAAATCTGTCGGTCAATGTCTCAGGTATCCCATGTGGGCTTCTAGCTCACTCTTATGATGGTGCTGATGCTTCAATGGCAACAACTTGTTTGGTTTAGGAGTTCTTCTGAAGTTCTTCTCTTAGTTTAGTAGGTCATATCAACTGAGAATCCTACTCCACATATTCCACACAAGTTTTTTATGTTGTGTACATTTTTCAGGGGTATCCCAGCCATAGTTACAGCTGTTGGGTCAAGAAGGACCAATTGGGTGAACTAATTTGCTAGAGCGCCGGCCTGAGTTCACTGGTTGTACTGGTTGTAGGCGAAGCAGGCTGTACATTGACCTTTCCCTGAATTAGCATTTGAGCATCTACCTTCCTTTTGCATAACATCACACATTTAGGACCCACAAGAATTTTTCATTGGTGGTCAAAAACATTAATGAGGGGGTCCCAGACCCCCCTGTGTTTTGGATTTTGGTCTAAGGCATGAGGCAGTGTGTCCTGGAATAACTTTCTTTGAGGTAACGTTAGACTCTCCAGATGTCTGGTTCTTATAACCATTCTGAGTTGGTATTATGGATTGCCCTGTTTGCATATTGATGAGTTATTTATACAGAAATCTGTTCCTCTGTTTCTTTACACACGGTAATCAGTCTGTCAATAAACCCACACTAAAAATGTTTGCGCATGATGGATCTAGACAGCAATAGGCTACTGAAAATTCCTTGGCCCATACTAAAATAACAACAGGTGTTGCTGTGCTCTCGCTCTCTCTATATCTCTCTCTGAGCCCGATCCATCTAAAAGCTTTACAGGAAGCTCAGTAAGGTCAGGAACGTCCAAATCCTATCCGATGTCACTAAGCAAATACTATTTGATATGAACCCCCAGTATGCAATTTAAGATGAAGCAATCACTCGGCCCAAACCACCCACCTTTCCCAGCATAGGGTTACGTATAAGTTGATAGTGCCCTAAAAGCTATGAAATTTCATAGCCAGAGTTTGATTCTGGCTTGGTATGGCTAACAGCATAACATTAAAACCACCCCCTGCTTCTATCTATCCATTTTATCAGTGCTGCTTGGTACCCTCTTCTTTAATGGTCAGGACCCCCGCAGAAGAGTAAAGGCATCAAGGTCCATCAAGGATCTAGAACATATCAGCATCTCCTTAACTCTTCTTAGAAGAAGTTCCTAGAAAGGCTCACAGGTTGCTTTCGCATGAACCAAGTGATCCCAAACACCTTCAGTGATGCTGAGGTTCTGGATTGGACACTGGGGTGGTCCACTACACCACTGTACTGACCACTACACCACCATACTAACCGCTACACTATCGTACTAACCGCTACACCACTGTACTGACCACTACACCGCCGTACTAACCACTACACCACCATACTAACCACTACACCACCATACTAACCACTACACCACCATACTAACCACTACACCACCATACTAACCACTACACCACCGTACTAACTACTACACCACCATACTAACCACTACACCACCATACTAACCACTACACCACCATACTAACCACTACACCACCATACTAACCACTACACCACCGTACTAACCACTACACCACCATACTAACCACTACACCACCATACTAACCACTACACCACCATACTAACCACTACACCACCGTACTAACCACTACACCACCTTGCATATTACAATGCCATGCAAAAGTCAGAGACCACACTTGATCTATTGTTTTGTATTTTCCAACTGTGGTTCAATAAATGATTAATAGTTACAGAAAAAATGAGACTCCTAACAACCACCTGGAAGAGCTGGTAGACCTACCTACACAGTCCCAACAGCATTATCTTCTTGTAGAGAGAGAGGGGAGAACATAAAGCTGAAGCTTCAGATCCATCCTTCCACTGTGAGAAGACACCTCAACACTCTGGGGACTGAAAGGATGTCTTGCTGATCAAAAAGCTCCTCACTGAGAAGATGCAGGCACACCAAACAAAGAAGCTGAGCAATGGACTGACCACCCTAGTGTCCAATCCAGAACCTTTGGGATTACTTGGTTCATGCGAAAGCAACCTGTGGGCCTTTCTAGGAACTTCAGAGGTGTGTAAAAATAGGTCACCTAAAAAGACTTAAGGTGATGCTGATATGTTCTAGATCTCAGCTCTGGACCCTGATGCCTTTACTCTTCGTTAAGCAGCTACTTTCACTTCAACTCAAGTCATCATTCCACTGAAGTGAAAGGATTTCATGTTGGACTACTCTGTCTGATTCTGGTTAAAGCGCACGAGGCCTGGGATTGTGAAGCGCTGGCTCGGGCGCGGAAGGGATTTTTTAAAATCCAGGGCTGTTGGCTGCATCGTCCATCATTCCCGGTTCAGAACCACCACTGAGCATCTCACTGAGCCTTTGGAAAAGTTAACCGGCTGTTTCAGCCCATGGATAATGCCGGCTAGCTCTTGAGGACCATTTCAGCACGGGATAATCCCTCTTTGTGACAGAGCTGTGCTTTTTAAGGCCCTCGTAAAGCCGGGGGGATATGTGTGGGACATGCATCGTTATACGAGATCAGTGCCTCTATTCTACGGTTGCTTATTTTAAGGAACAACTGAGCCGAAAATGTAAACCCAAAGGTTGAAGATCAGCCAAGCTTTGCTCGGTGAGTTTTGCCTGGAGGTCAATGAAGCAAAGTCGTTATCACTTGCTTGTGAGGGAGTCTTGGATACTTTTGTCCATATTTTAATCAGTGCAGTCTTAATTACTTGTTTACTACATTAGCCTCATAGCGGGTGGGGTGACTGTGGGGGTCTACCCGCTTGGCATCACCAAAGCTATTATCTGTTCTATTAATTAAAACCACCCACCCAGCCAAGTTGTCCATGTGGGCCTCTCATGAGTAACAGTTGGGCTCGAGATTGGGACCCATTTAGACAATTCAGTTGGGGCCCACAAAGACTTGTCCATTGGCTCCATATGTGTTTTCACCCCTGTGGGCCACTAATGGAGCCAATCTGGGCTTCAAGTGGGGCCCATGTGAACAATCTTTCACACAGTAAAAGCCAAAATAACTGTAACACTGCTGGGAGCATAACTGGGCTCCATGACAGGGACCCAAATGGTACCCACAACTGTAGCGTAACTAGGAGCCCACCATGGAAGCCTAACTGGGCCCCAGGACAGGGAGCCAAATGGTGCCCACAGCTGTAGCCTAACTGGGTACGGTAACTGGGCACTGTAACCCAACTAGGGCACACAAATTGACCCAACTAGGACCTACATTTGTAACCCAACTGGGGCCCAAAGTTATAACCTAACTGGGGTCCACGCCAGTTGCTGACTGAGACTGGGAATACATTACAATACATTACAAAAGTCCTGTGAAAGATTTGTATTTCTTGTTTCCCACCTCATGAGACTGGGCACTCACGTTTACCACAGGACCCTTGGAGATAGTCTAGTAGCCAGACTCTAAATCTAGGTTTATAGGCCTACTTGGCCTATGAAGGGTGTGCACGCCAAAAATGATGCAATCGCAGTGCCTCCGAGTCTGTGAGCTGGCCCTGCGCCAATAAAACCAACCTGAAGCCAACAAATAAGCATTTACAGCTCTTGAGTCGCGCCAGGATTCTCTGTGAAGTGATATGATGGAGATCTCATATACTGTAGACTGTAGAGCCGAACCCGGGAGACCAGGTGGTTGGGAGTCCGAGGCTTCCTGATGAGCGGCTACTGGAGCAGGTAAGATAATGATTATAAGCCACAGAGCCTCATAGCCTCCAGAAGAGGTTCTTGCGTCAGAGCAGTAGAGTACAGAGCAGCTCCTTATGTGCTGTAGAGAAAACCAGGAACTAGGCCCTGTCTGGACGGTTCAAACTGCACGCCTTCATCTCCAGCCGTTTGGACTCTTGTAACTCCCTTCTCGCAGGCATCAGCTCGTCTTCTAATTGTTAACCTCAGTTGGCCCACAACTCTACTGCTTGTTTCCTATCTCACACCGCCTCGCATCACCATGTTCTCCAACATCTCCACTGGCTTTCATGTAAAGCTCTTTGCAAACCTTCTCGATCTCTCAGATCCTCTGGGCTAGACTACTTACAGTACCTCCATCTAACCTTCATGGCTTTGGTGATTGAGCATTCTCCAGATTTGCTCCTCACCTCTGGAACGCTCTTCCACTGCTAGATAAACAGTCTAATTACCTCCTCACAGTTAAGTCCAATCTTAAAACCTATCTTTTCAAGTTTGACTGTTCCTTCATTATGTCCTATCTAGTACTGTCTATTGGTAGTATTGTTCTTGAAAAGAGCTATATAAGAATAAAGTACTATTATTATTATTATTATATGAATTACTTTAGTGGACCTTCTTGTGAAATACTAATCCAGCTCCAATAAGGTTGGATAAGGTGGTTTCAGGTACTGGGTTAGCTGGTTGCCCAACAGGGAACCCCGGCTGGTAACACTTGTAAGCCTAAATATAGTGTAATGACTCTAAATTATTAGGACACGTTATAAAAACTTAGTAAAAGTATCAGATTTATTTATAAATTAACTCTTTTATTCTAAATATTTAACATATGGATGCAGACATTATTATTGATGCGCAATGCCTGCTGGGTAGATGATGTCAGATGGTTTCAGGTCTAAACTGGACTGTGGTGTGAAGGAGTGAGTGTTAGTTACTAACCTAGCTTAAAGAAAACCATGTACATTGTGTTGTTGATGTTGTTTCAGTGAAAGGCAGTGTGAAGACTGATATTAGTCTAAACAGCTTCACAAACATAAACAAGGAGAATAGTTAGTGAAGCAGCGTGTGGACCAACACAGCTACCCAAAGACCCCCGCTCTGCTCTCCTCACTTCAGTCTGGATGAGTTGGAGTGGTTCAGTAGACCACCACTGGTGAGAGACTTGACGGAGGCTGTTGGTTTTAAGCGTAGACTAAAACACAATGCAGTGTCACAGTTTCCCCACACAGGAAGTCCAGAAGCTCCAGATTCTGGAGAACCGCGAGAAGAACCGTGAACGTGAACATGTGCTGGACTCTCTCCTGAGAACGTTTAGCGTTAGCGTCAGCTGCTTCTCCTCGTTTGTGGATCCTGAAGGTGAAAGTCCAGTCTTACTAGTGAACATACTACTTCACTAATAAAGGAGTGTGAAGCTCAGAGACACTCCCGTTCAGTGTATCGAGCTGTTTACTGAGTGTGAATGTTTCCTGCTAGAAAGCGGAGCTCCTTTAACAGACACTCTCCTTCTCCGTCAACACCAACACACAGCTTCACAACAACTCCAGCACTGAGTCACTCTCTCCTCCACACCTCTCTGTTCACCATTTACACTAACGTGGTGTGTGATGTCACCGCTGATGTCAGAAATGTTGAGTTCTAGCTCAAACTGTAAAGACTGAACAGTAGCATGTTTAGCTAGCTAGCTGTGCTCGAGCGTGACGACCGGTTACTGAAACCATTTGACGTCAGTAGTGCCAACAATGGAGACCTACGTCCAGAAAATCTAATAAATCTGATACTTTTAGTGATTTTTAACAACTTGTTTAAAAATTTAGAGTCATTACACCATATTAAGACGTACAGAGGTTACCAGCCGGGGTTCCCTTTAAATCTAAAGCTACAGTGGTGAATATTACAGTCAGCACTCCAGTACAGGACTAACGAAGCACTCTTCGACCATCTAAACGAGTCCCGGTTCTATTTAGAGCACATTTCTTCAACCCAGCCCTTTAACGAGGCTGCACAGGGGTGACGGATCACTTTCATTCTGAAGCCGGTCCAAGTGAAATGCATCAGCCACACGTCGGGGTGTGAAAGACATGCGGTCCTGCACTTAAAATACACCCCACCCCATCGCTCGCTCCTATTGTCATTCGAGAGGCTGGCTCATGTGCGAGGGTCCAGCCTTTGCTATGGATACGGCGCACCTGTTTGCTGGATGTTGTGGATTAAAGTTTGCGGGTATTTGCGCATGTTTGAGCGAGCGGGGGGTGAAGAGTGATGTCCACGTGCTCGGCAGGTCGGTGGGACGTGGCGTCTGGGGGGCTGGTAAAGAGGCTTTAGCGGTGGGCTACGAGTGATGGATTGAAGAAGTTCACATTGAAGAATCTTGGATGTGCCAGTGGCATGGATTTTTTTCATGCAAGCGAGTGAGTGAGTGGGCGAATGAGTGAGTGAGCGAGTGAGTGAGTGATTGAGTGAGCGAGTGAGTGAGTGAGTGACTATGCGAGCGAGTGAGCGAGTGAGTGAGCGAGCGAGTGAGCGAGTGAGTGAGTAAGCGAGCGAGTGAGCGAGCGAGCGAGTGAGTGAGTGAGTGAGCGAGCGAGCGAGTGACTCAGCAAGTGACTAAGTGAATGAGTGAGTGAGCGGGCGAGTGAGTGAGTGTAGCTGCTGTTCCTCTCCTCCACTGACCATCACTGCTGTTCCTCTCCTCCACTGACTGACCATCACTGCTGTTCCTCTCCTCCACTGACTGACCATCACTGCTGTACCTCTCCTCCACTGACCATCACTGCTGTTCCTCTCCTCCACTGACCATCACTGCTGTTCCTCTCCTCCACTGACTGACCATCACTGCTGTTCCTCTCCTCCACTGACTGACCATCACTGCTGTTCCTCTCCTCCACTGACCATCACTGCTGTTCCTCTCCTCCACTGACCATCACTACTGTTCCTCTCCTCCACTGACCATCACTGCCGTTCCTCTCCTCCACTGACCATCACTGCCATTCCTGCTGTTCATCTCCTCCACTGACCATCACTGCTGTTCTTCTCCTCCACTGACCATCACTGCCGTTCCTCTCCTCCACTGACCATCACTGCCGTTCCTCTCCTCCACTGACCATCACTGCCGTTCCTCTCCTCCACTGACCATTACTACCATTCCTCTCCTCCACTGACCATCACTACTGTTCCTCTCCTCCACTGACTGACCATCACTGCTGTTCCTCTCCTCCACTGACCATCACTACTGTTCTTCTCCTCCACTGACTAACCATCACTGCTGTTCTTCTCCTCCACTGACCATCACTGCTGTGTCTCTCCTCCACTGACCATCACTGCTGTTCCTCTCCTCCACTGACCATCACTGCTGTTCCTCTCCTCCACTGACCATCACTGCCGTTCCTCTCCTCCACTGACCATCACTGCTGTTCCTCTCCTCCACTGACTGACCATCACTGCTGTTCCTCTCCTCCACTGACCATCACTGCTGTTCCTCTCCTCCACTGACCATCACTGCTGTTCCTCTCCTCCACAGACTGACCATCACTGCTGTTCCTCTCCTCCACTGACCATCACTGCTGTTCCTCTCCTCCACTGACTGACCATCACTGCTGTTCCTCTCCTCCACTGACCATCACTGCTGTTCCTCTCCTCCACTGACTGACCATCACTGCTGTTCCTCTGCTCCACTGACCGTCACTGCCGTTCCTCTCCTCCACTGACCATCACTGCTGTTCTTCTCCTCCACTGACCATCACTGCTGTTCCTCTCCTCCACTGACCATCACTGCCGTTCCTCTCCTCCACTGACCATCACTGCCGTTCCTGCTGTCCATCTCCTCCACTGACCATCACTGCTGTTCTTCTCCTCCACTGACCATCACTGCCGTTCCTCTCCTCCACTGACCATCACTGCCGTTCCTCTCCTCCACTGACCATCACTGCCGTTCCTCTCCTCCACTGACCATTACTACCATTCCTCTCCTCCACTGACCATCACTACTGTTCCTCTCCTCCACTGACCATCACTGCTGTTCCTCTCCTCCACTGACCATCACTGCTGTTCCTCTCCTCCACTGACCATCACTACTGTTCTTCTCCTTCACTGACTAACCATCACTGCTGTTCTCCTCCACTGACCATCACTGCTGTGTCTCTCCTCCACTGACCATCACTGCTGTTCCTCTCCTCCACTGACCATCACTGCTGTTCCTCTCCTCCACTGACCATCACTGCTGTTCCTCTCCTCCACTGACCATCACTGCTGTTCCTCTCCTCCACTGACTGACCATCACTGCTGTTCCTCTCCTCCACTGACCATCACTGCTGTTCCTCTCCTCCACTGACTGACCATCACTGCTGTTCCTCTCCTCCACAGACCATCACGGCTATTCCTCTCCTCCACTGACTGACCATCACTGCTGTTCTTCTCCTCCACTGACCATTACTGCCGTTCCTCTCCTCCACTGACCATCACTGCCATTCCTCTCCTCCACTGACCATCACTGCTAGATGGACTGGGAGACTCAGTAAGGTCCTGGTAGGTGGTCACAGGTATCTGGAGGTATCATGCTGACTGCAGAGCATCCCACAGCTGCTGGAGGGAGCGTGGAGGAGCATCCATAGAGCCAACTCCACCATCCAGGTGGTCCAACAGATGCTCAGTTGGGTTCAAGTCTGGGGAATTAGGGGTCCAGGGTAGTACTTGGAAGTCTTGGTCAGCTCTTCCAACCAGTGTGGGACATTTCTAGTCTTGTGACGCATCTCATCATCTTGCTGGAAGATACCAACCGGCCCAGAGAAGACAATCAGCATGTATGGGGTACGTGATCTGCAAGGATGGATTCAGACCTAAATTAGTTGAGAGGGTCTTCCACATGGATGAGTGGATCCAGAGAATGTCACAAAAACCAAACAACTACTGTAACAGAGACTGACCTGTGCTTGGGTCAGGCTATTCTTAGAACCCATTGGTTTCCCTCCCTTCGTCCCTCCCTGCTGCTCTGTTTATACACACTCTCTCAAATAAAGGATGATGAAGTGCTTCCCCCCACCGATGTGTTACTTAAAGGGGGTTTTCCTGTCTCCCTGACCACCGCGCTGGGAAGGGCACAGCCGAGGGGCCTCACAGGAAAGAAACACCCCATAACTCTCACCCCCCCATCCCCTTCCCCAATAATACAGTCGGTGTACTGAACGTTTGGACAGGCGCATCTGGGTAGTGTCATCTTAGCCGCGGGGAAGATGGGCGATAAGGCCTCAGCCAATTAGCATTCTTTCAGCAGGTTTCAAGTCTTGGAATATCACGGAAAACCAGACTACTGCTGAGTTTGGGAGCAGCTTTTAAACCTTATATATACACAGGATCTCCAATATAATAATAACAATAACTAGAGAGGGAAAGTTTGTGAATGAACTTTGAAGTTGGCTTGAAATCGCCCGCTGATAGTGTGTGTGTGGTGTCTGTGTGTAGTGAAGGTGAAGTTTGTAATCAGTGTGTGTAGTGTGTATTTGTGGTGTTCACCTTATACTCCTACAATTCCACCTTAAAACACAGGTCCTGCTGTTATTTCTGTGTGTGTTTCTATAATTCCACCTTAAATTTTTACAATTCCACCTTAAATTCCTATAACTCCGCCTTAAATTCCTGTAACTCCACCTTAAATTACAACAATTTAACCTTACATTTTTAGAACGCCACCTTAAATTTATACAATTCCACCTAAAATTTCTAGAGCTTCACCCTAAATTTCTAGAACTCCACCTTCAATTTCTAGAACTCCACCTTCAATTTCTACAACTCCACCTTCAATTTCTAAAACTCCACATTCAATTTCTACATCATCTTAAATTTCTAAAAGTCCACCTTAAATTTCTACAATTCCACCCTAAATTCTAGAACTCCACTTTAAATTTCTACAATTCCACCTTAAATTTCTACAATTCCACCTTAATTCTCTAGAATGCCACCTTAAATTTCCACAATTCCACCTTAAATTCCTAGAACTCCACCTTACATTTCTAGAACTCCACCTTAAATTTCTACAATTCCACACTAAATTCTAGAACTCCAACTTTAATTTTTACAATTCCACCTTAAATTCCTAGAACTAAATCTTAAATTCCTAGAACTCCACCTTAAATTTCTACAATTCCACCTTAAATTTCTAGAACTCCACCTTAAATTTCTAGAACTCCACCTTAAATTCCTAGAACTTCATCTTAAATTCCTAGAACTCCACCATAAATTTCTAAAAGAGTAGTATAAGAGGAGTATAAGAGTAGTTTGGACTTAAACCTGTTTGTACTAGATAGAGATTCATACTCTAACTGAACACTAAGCACTTTGTAAGTTACTCTGGATAAAAGCGTCTGCTAAATGCTGTAAATGTAAATGTAAATGTAAAACTCCACCTTAAATTTCTACAATTCCACCTTAAATTTCCACAGCTCCACCATAAATTCCTATCAATCCACCTTACATTTCTACAATTCCACCTTAAATTCCTAGAACTCCACCTTTAATTTCTAGAACTCCACCTGAAATTTCTGTAACTCCACCTTAAACTTCTAGAACTGGTGAGTAAGTAAACGTTGTTAAGTTCTATTTTAAGTAGAAAAAAACTCTTAAACCTAGTCATATACTTTAAAGTACAACAATAATATAAGCAGTAAATTATAAGTATTATGTTAAGTTCACTTAAAGAAAACGTACAAGCTAGTAAACTAACAGTAAACCATTAAGATTACTTTTAGTGTAGTTGCAGTACAAAAGATGTAAACTAGTTTATACTTGGTTTACTACTCTTACACTTAAAGTGTACTTAAAAGTATACTTTTAAAAACTAGAAAGTGGCCAATTTAGTCCCAAGAAGTATTAAAATAGTACATATACGAGTGTACAACTAGTACAATCACATTAGTATAGTAACTGCATAAAGTATACTTAATAAAAATTAACTTTAAGTATACTTATTTTCTGTAAGGGTATTTAGACAAAAACGCAGGTCAGTATCACAAAAAGATCTAAATCTGACAGTAGACGAAGCTTTTTTATTGGGTAGACTTGCTAATCCCTGGATGGTGTATCACTGTGTATCTTCAGTGAACAGTGTTGCAGCTTCTAGACAAGCAATTCTGTGAAGACAACACTGAAAACTATATTGAGGCCACGAGTTACTATATTGAGGTCACAAATTACTATATTAAGGCCACAAGTTACTATATTGAGCCCACAAGTTACTATATTGAGACCATTAGTTACTATATTGAGGCCATGAGTTATTATATTGAGCCCATGAGTTACTATATTGAGGCCACAAATTACTATATTGAGGCCACGAGTTACTATATTGAGACCACAAATTACTATATTAAGGCTATGAGTTACTATATTGAGACCACAAATTACTATATTAAGGCCACGAGTTACTATATTGGGGCCACAAATTACTAAATTAAGCCCACTAGTTACTATATTGGGGCCACAAATGACTAAATTAAGGCCACGAGTTACTATATTGAGGCCACAAATTACTATATTGAGACCACAAATTACTATATTGAGGCCACAAGTTACTATATAGAGGCCACGAGTTACTATATTGAGACCACAAATTAATATAGAGAGACCATAAATTACTATATTGAGACCACAAATTAATATAGAGAGACCACAAATTACTATATTAAGGCCACAAGTTACTAAAGTGAGACCACAAATTACTATATTGAGACCACAAATTACTATATTGAGACCACAAATTAATATAGAGAGACCACAAATTACTATATTAAGGCCACAAGTTACTATATTGAGACCACAAATTACTATATTGAGACCACAAATTACTATATTGACACCATAAATTACTATATTATGGCCACGAGTTACTATATTGAGACCACAAATTACTATATTAAGGCCACAAGTTACTATATTGAGACCACAAATTTCTATATTGGGACCACAAATTACTATATTAAGGCCACGAGTTACTATATTGGGACCATAAATTACTATATTAAGACCACAAATTACTATATTGAGACCATAAATTACTATATTGAGACCACAAATTACTATATTGAGACCACAAATTACTATAATAAGGCCACGAGTTACTATATTGAGACTAGAAATTACTATATTAAGGCCACAAGTTACTATATTGGGACCACAAATTACTATATTGAGGCCATGGATTACTATTTTGAGCCCACAACTTACTACATACAGACCCTGAGTTACTAGATTGAGGCCACAAGTTAATACATTTAGACCATGAGTTACTATTTTGTGACCACAAATTATTATTTTGAGTCAATAAGAAACATGTTGACCCACTTTTGGAGAGTGTTATATAATTCTATGTCATTAATGCTAATTAGATAATTGTCTTAAGCGTTCTGTCTGGTATATCATATGAGTGTTATTACCTTCAAACTGAAAACAAGACACTGAATGTCTAAATATATATATATATATATAATATATACTCAGCTTATATTAAGAAAAGATAAAAACAGGGTTAAAAACGTGTTTGATGTGTAAGTGACAGGTAATGAACTAATCTACACCTGCAGCTGCGCGTCTGCTGGATATGGAACGATGACTCAGCGATTAATATAAACAAACATCCTGAGCATCTGTCCTCGCAGCTTACTCAGCGAATAAAAACTAAATATAAAAATAGCTACAGCAGCAGTTCGACCAGCTGAAGTGGGTCAGCGGTGATTGATCGACCTCTCCTGGCGGTCCCCGCTCCGGCTCGGGCTTCCAGCGCATCACCAGACCCTCCACAGTCGGCGGAATTGGGTCAAAGCGCTCTTCAGGTCCAGGTGTATCTCAGAGCGAGGACCAGATAAATCAGAGGCGTCTGGCGGAGAGGCCCGCACGCTCCGTAAATTACAACCATGAATCTATTCAGACCTACTGGACCTGAGAGTCCTGAGAGAGTCCTGAGAGAGTCCTGAGAGAGTCCTGAGAGAGTCCTCAGAGAGTCCTCAGAGAGTCCCGAGAGAGTCCCGAGAGAGTCCTGAGAGAGTCCTGAGAGAGTCCCGAGAGAGTCCTGAGAGAGTCCTGAAAAAGTCCTGTGAGAGTCCTGAGAGAGTCCTGAGAGAGTCCTGAGAGAGTCCTGAGAGAGTCCTGAAAAAGTCCTGAGAGAGTCCTGAGAAAGTCCTGAGAGAGTCCTGAGAAAGTCCTGAGAGAGTCCTGAGAGAGTCCTGAGAGAGTCCTGAGAGGGTATTCAGTCCTGAGAAAGTCCTGAGAAAGTCCTGAGAGAGTCCTGAGAGAGTCCTGAGAGAGTCCAGAGAGAGTCCAGAGAGAGTCCCGAGAGAGTCCTGAGAAAGTCCTGAGAGAGTCCTGAGAGAGTCCCGAGAGAGTCCTGAGAGAGTCCTGAAAAAGTCCTGTGAGAGTCCTGAGAGAGTCCTGAGAGAGTCCTGAGAGAGTCCTGAGAGAGTCCTGAAAAAGTCCTGAGAGAGTCCTGAGAAAGTCCTGAGAGAGTCCTGAGAGAGTCCTGAGAAAGTCCTGAGAGAGTCCTGAGAGAGTCCTGAGAAAGTCCTGAGAAAGTCCTGAGAGAGTCCCGAGAGAGTCCTCAGAGAGTCCTCAGAGAGTCCCGAGAGAGTCCCGAGAGAGTCCTCAGAGAGTCCTCAGAGAGTCCTCAGAGAGTCCTGAAAAAGTCCTGAGAGAGTCCCGAGAGAGTCCTCAGAGAGTCCTCAGAGAGTCCCGAGAGAGTCCCGAGAGAGTCCCGAGAGAGTCCTCAGAGAGTCCTCAGAGAGTCCTCAGAGAGTCCTGAAAAAATCCTGAAAAAGTCCTTAAAAAAGTCCTGAGAAAGTCCTGAGAAAGTCCTGAGAGAGTCTTCAGAGAGTCTTCAGAGAGTCCTGAGAGTTACAGCAGTTTTGGCAATTAGAACCTTCTCTCTCTCTCTCTCTTTATTTTTCTCTCTCTCCTTTTCTTTCTCTCTCTCTCTATCGCTTTATTTCTCTGTCTTCCTTTCTCTCTTTCTCTCTCTCTCTTTCTCTTTCTGTCTCTTTCTCTCTGTTTCTCTCTCCCTCTCTTTCTCTCCCTCTTTATTTCCTTTTGTTTTTCTCTTTCTCTCTCTCTTTCTTTTCTTTCTTTCTCTCTCTCTTCTTTCTCTCTCTTTCTCTCTCTTTCTCTCTCTCTCTCTCTTTTCTTTCTTTCTCTCTCTTTCTCTCTCTCTCTCTTTTTTCTCTCTCTACCTCTCTCTCTTTCTCTCTCTCTTTCTCTCTCTCTCTACCTCTCTCTTTCTCTCTCTACCTCTCTCTCTTTCTCTACCTCTCTCTCTCTCTCTCTTTCTCTATTTCTCTCTCTCATTCTCTATCATTCTATCTCTCTCTCTCTTTCTCTCATTCATTGTCTTTTATTCTCTCTCTCTTTCTCTCTCTCTCTCTACCTCTCTCTCTTTCTCTCTCTACCTCTCTCTCTACCTCTCTCTCTTTCTCTCTCTACCCCCCTCTCTCTCTCTCTCTCTCTCTCTCTCTCTCTCTCTCTCTCTCTTTCTCTATTTCTCTCCCTCATTCTCTATCATTCTATCTCTCTCTCTCTTTCTCTCTCTCTCTCTCTCTTTCTCTCATTCGTTGTCTTTTATTCTCTCTCTCTCTCTCTCTCTCTCTCTCTCTCTCTCTCTCTCTCTCTCTCTCTCTCCCCGTTTGCTGCGTTTGGCGAGAGACTGTTTTCGCTCTTAAATCACTGGGACAGATGAGGTATCTGGCTGCTTGTGTCTCACCTTGTCTTTCTCTCTCTGGCCTGTACGTGAGCGCAGCTGGAAGGCGTTCGACTGCGTAGGTGATAGATCAGCGTGTGTCAGAGCGAAGCCGAGCTCGTCCCCTGTATGTCTCATCTCCGGGGACACTCTCTCAGCATTAGCCGGCCTTAAGCTGTCTGGGGTTTGAGCGACTGCCGGAGCCGAGCGTCGGCGCTTCAGTCCAACGATTACTTGACATGAAAAAAAGGAACAACAATTTAAACGTTACACCGTCAGATGACAACGCTGGTCCCTAATCCTAAGCCTAACCTAAACCCCACACCCAACCTTAACGTTAGCCTCAACCCAAAAATATATCTTAGTCCTCAGTCTGGCCCTAACCCTGACCTTATTCTTAACTTAAATCCAAAACCTAATCCTGATACTAACTTCAAACCGAAACCCAATCCTAACCTTAACCCTGACCCTAACCCTAACTCTAATCTTGAGGCCATGAGTTACTATATTAAGGCCAAGGATTACTGTACAGAGGCTATGAGTTACTATACAGAGGCTATGAGTTACTATATAGAGGCCATGAGTTCCTATTTTGAGGCCATGAGTTACTATATAGAGGCCATGAGTTACTATATAAAGGCCATTAGATACTATATAGAGGCCAAGAGTTACTATATAAAGGCCATTAGATACTATATAGAGGCCAAGAGTTACTATATAGAGGCCATTAGTTACTATATAGAGGCCAAGAGTTACTATATAGAGGCCATTAGTTACTATATAGAGGCCAAGAGTTACTATATAGAGGCCATTAGATACTATATAGAGGCCAAGAGTTACTATATAGAGGCCATTAGTTACTATATAGAGGCCAAGAGTTACTATACTGAGGCCATTAGTTACTATACTGAGGCCATGAGTTACTATATAGAGGCCATTAGTTACTATATGGAGGCCAAGAGTTACTATATAGAGGCCATGAGTTACTATATAGAGGCCATGAGTTACTATATAGAGGCCATGAGTTACTATATAGAGGCCATTAATTACTATATAGAGGCCAAGAGTTACTATATAGAGGCCAAGAGTTACTATATAGAGGCCATGAGTTACTATACGGAGGCCATGAGTTACTATATAGAGGCCTTTAATTACTATATAGAGGCCATTAATTAATATATAGAGGCCATTAGTTACTATACAGAGGCCAAGAGTTACTATATAGAGGCCATTTATTACTATATAGAGGCCATTAATTATTATATAGAGGCCATTAGTTACTATACAGAGGCCAAGAGTTACTATATAAAGGCCTTGAGTTACTATATAGAGGCCATTAGTTACTATATAGAGGCCATTAGTTACTATATAGAGGCCAAGAGTTACTATATAGAGGCCATGAGTTACTATATAGAGGCCATGAGTTACTATATAGAGGCCAAGAGATACTATATAGAGGCCATTAGTTACTATATAGAGGCCATTAGTTACTATATAGAGGCCATTAGTTACTATATAGAGGCCAAGAGATACTATATAGAGGCCAGTAGTTACTATATAGAGGCCATGAGTTACTATATAGAGGCCATTAGTTACTATATAGAGGCCAAGAGTTACTATATAGAGGCCATGAGTTACTATATAGAGGTCATTAGTTACTATATAGAGGCCAAGAGTTACTATATAGAGGCCATGAGTTACTATTTTGAGGCCATTAGTTACTATATAGAGGCCAAGAGTTACTATATAGAGGCCATGAGTTACTATATAGAGGCCATGAGTTACTATATAGAGGCCAAGAGATACTATATAGAGGCCATTAGTTACTATATAGAGGCCATTAGTTACTATATAGAGGCCATTAGTTACTATATAGAGGCCAAGAGATACTATATAGAGGCCATTAGTTACTATATAGAGGTCATTAGTTACTATATAGAGGCCCAGAGTTACTATATAGAGGCCATTAGTTACTATATAGAGGCATAGAGTTACTATATAGAGGCCATGAGTTACTATATAGAGGCCATGAGTTACTATATAGAGGTCATGAGTTACTATATAGAGGTCATTAGTTACTATATAGAGGCCAAGAGTTACTATATAGAGGCCATGAGTTACTATATAGAGGCCATTAGTTACTATATAGAGGCCATTAGTTACTATGTAGAGGCAAAGAGTTACTATATAGAGGCCATTAGTTACTATATAGAGGCCAAGAGTTACTATATAGAGGCCAAGAGTTACTATATAGAGGCCATGAGTTACTATATAGAGGCCAAGAGTTACTATATAGAGGCCATTAGTTACTATATAGAGGTCAAGAGTTACTATATAGAGGCCATTAGTTACTATATAGAGGCCATTAGTTACTATATAGAGGCCATGAGTTACTATATAGAGGCCATTAGTTACTATGTAGAGGCCAAGAGTTACTATATAGAGGCCATGAGTTACTATATAGAGGCCATGAGTTACTATGTAGAGGCCATTAGTTACTATGTAGAGGCCATTAGTTACTATGTAGAGGCAAAGAGTTACTATATAGAGGCCATTAGTTACTATATAGAGGCCATTAGTTACTATATAGAGGCCATTAGTTACTATGTAGAGGCCATTAGTTACTATGTAGAGGCAAAGAGTTACTATATAGAGGCCATGAGTTACTATATAGAGGCCAAGAGTTACTATATAGAGGCCATTAGTTACTATATAGAGGTCAAGAGTTACTATATAGAGGCCATTAGTTACTATATAGAGGCCATTAGTTACTATATAGAGTCCATTAGTTACTATATAAAGGCCAAGAGTTACTATATAGAGGCCAAGAGTTACTATATGGAGGCCATTATTTACTATATAGAGGCCAAGAGTTACTATATAAAGGCCATGAGTTACTATTTTGAGGCCATTAGTTACTATATAGAGGCCAAGAGTTACTATATTGAGGCCATTAGTTACTATATAGAGGCCAAGAGTTACTATATAGAGGCCATGAGTTACTATATAGAGGCCAAGAGTTACTATATAGAGGCCATTAGTTACTATATAGAGGCCAAAATTTACTATATAGAGGCCATTAGTTACTACATAGAGGCCAATAGTTACTACATAGAGGCCATTAGTTACTATATAGAGGTCATTAGTTACTATATAGAGGCCATTAGTTACTATATAGAGGCTATGAGTTACTATATAGAGGCCAAGAGTTACTATATAGAGGCCATTAGTTACTATATAAAGGCCTTGAGTTACTATTTTGAGGCCATTAGTTACTATATAGAGGCCAAGAGTTACTATATAGAGGCCATTAGTTACTATATTGAGGCCATGAGTTACTATATAGAGGCCAAGAGTTACTAAATTGAGGCAATAAGTTACTATATAGAGATCATGAGTTACTAAATTCATCGGGCCCAATCTTCTTTACACACTTAATTAAAGTCTCTGATCACCAACTGAGAAGATTCAGGTTCTTTATTGTTGTTACGTCATTGACATGCTGCTGTTACTGAGAGTCTGTTGAGCCTCCGGACCCCCTGAAGACAGCTTCACGGCAATCTTCAGGCAGATGGAGAAACCTGTGTAATGTTTTTCAGCCCCCTCAAATCCACACGGCGGATTCGATCCAAGCCAGAACGCAGCCTGCGATCCTTCACCACGACAACAGGGTGACAGTCAGCCTAGTAAATTACAGGAATTTGTTATCATCGTGTCAGGGCTGACGTGTGTGTTCTCCTGGCTGAAGCTTTGACCTCCTACGTTTTAAAAGGGAGTGTTCGCTTATCAGCTTGTGGCTTGTCAGATCTCGCGCTTCCAGCGTAAGTCTGCTGGCCTCGGCTCTCCTGGCAGGCGGGGTCTGAAACAGTGAGTTCTCGCTCACTCGTAGGCGCGTTCACCAACGGTTCTCGGCACCAGTGTTCATGCAGAGATGTGGTACCACCTTCAACTCCATTCATCACTGATCAGTTTCTGAACACAGGATGGCCGTTGGACCCACTCGTCCATGTGGAAGACACTGTCAATGGATTTGGGTCTGAATCCATCCTTGCAGATCACGTACACCATACATGCTGATGGTCTTCTCTGGGGCGGATGGGATCCTCCAGCAAGACATCGGGTCTGTCGTTTTGGATGCCAGCTGCTAACTTAGCAACCAGCTGGTTGGAAGAGCTGATCAAGGCTTCCAAGTACTACCCTGAACCCCCTAATTCCCCAGACTTGAACCCTGTTGAGCATCTGTGGGACCACCTGGATGGTGGTGTTTTCTCTATGGATCCTCCTCCACGCTCCCTCCAGCAGCTGTGGGATGCACTGCAGTCAGCATGATACCTCCAGATACCTGTGACCACCTACCAGGACCTTACTGAGTCTCCCAGTCCATCTAGCTGCTGTCCATGCTGCACACGGCGGTCACTCTGGATATTAGCCAGTGGTCAGTGTGTTGCCATGCTGTGTGTGGATCTGTTGGTCGCTATAGTTACGCTATGTATACAGTTCTTTTCAGAGGTGCCCAAGACTGTAGATTGTAGTTCAACAGGACCACCACAGAGCAGGTCCCACACTGACATGGTGGTGGTGTGTTAGTAGTGTGTGTTGCGCTGGTGAGAGTGGATGAGACACAGTGGTGCTGCCACGGAAACAAGCTGCCCAACCAGGCAAGTGATTGGAAGCCTGTATTGTTATGATTGAAACCAGAAGCAGTAGTGAGTAGTACTAAATAAGGAGCTCCGCAGTAACCGATATGCAAGGACCCTGGCCCAGAACAAGGGCCCTCTAATGGTATGCCCTGCTCTTCTCTAGGGACCCCTGGTAGGGGCTCTCAAAACCAGGGCCCTTTAAAATTATGCCTCCCTCTTTCCTAGGAACCCTAATAGCCCGAAGTCGAAGTCAGAGCAGTGCCACAACGCCTCGTCCATTTTCATAAGGGGCGCAAAAGCATGGCTAGGGCCCCCAAAAGCATGACTAGGGCCCCCAAAAGCATGACTAGGGCCCCCAAAAGCATGACTAGGGCCTGGGGTCAAAGTCCCTAAAAGTCAGAGGATCTTTATATAGAAATATATTGTATCGTAAATGTTGATAGGCATCGCAAAATGTTTTGGGCCAGGTCCCAGAGGGGCCCCCTGACCTCAAGGGCCCCTGTGCGTTGGCCCCACCGGTCCGGTCAGTAATCCAGCCATGCCGATACGTTACTGATACCGTTACTGTTAATGGTTTTTATTTTTTCAGATATAAATTAAAGCAGAGGTCCAGCAGGGGTACCTTCCCGTCAAGCCAACGGATTACAACCCTTTGGGGCCCCTCCGTCTCTCGAAAGCTGCTCCGATGTTTAGCGCTGTGTAATCTCTCTAATTCCTTCTTTTCAGCTGATTTTCTTTATTTGTCTTCCTCTGTTTACGTGTCCTTGTCATGTACACCGTTGTTGGTAAAGGAGGGATAAACAGTTTTCACTCGCTGGTTGTTTATCCCATGTTGTGTTTATGTTTCCTGAAGCCGGGGCTTCTAGCGGGGCTTCCCACAGCGTGTGTACCAGCAATCCCAGATAGCATATGGGCCACCTCGGACACCAGCTGGTCCAAAAGATTGTCCACTGTATCAGCTCCACTGACCATACAGGAGCTCCACTTACAGACTGTAGTCCATCTGATTCTCTGTATACTTTATTACTCTGTTCTTTAATGATCAGGACCCCCACAGGACCACCACAGAGTAGATACTATTAGGGAGGTGGGTCATTCTCAGAACTGCAGTGACACTGCTGGAAGAATCTTCCACCAACCAAAACTATCCAGACAGCAGTGTCCTGTGGGCGGCGTCCTGTGTCCACTGATGAAGAACTAGAGGAACACAAACTGTGCAGCAGCAGATGAGCTACTGTCTCTGACTTTACATCTACAAGGTGGACCAGCAAGTAGTAGGAGTGTCTAATAGAGTGGACAGTGAGTGGACACAGTGTTTAAACACTCCAGCACAACACACACAAACTAACTAATTGAAGAATAGGGTAACAAAGTATATTTACAAAAGGTATTCAGAAGGTTGCTGATTTGAATCCCTTGGACCAACAGGGCATGACTGAACCTCCAACTGACCCCCCCACTGCACCCTTGGCACTGTGGATAGGGCTTCCCACCACTGACCCCTAGTGGGTGTATGTGGGTGTTTCATTGCATGGATGGGTTAAATCTATCCATCCATCTTTTATCTTCTGGTTTATCCCGCTAGTTAGGGTCACGAGGGGCTGGAGCCAATCCCAGCGCCATCGGGCGAAGGTGGGGTACACCATGGACAGGTCACCAGTCCATCACATGACCAACTCACACACACTCACACCTACGGTCAATTTAGAGTGAGGATCCTAACATGCATGTGTTTGGACTGTGGGAGGAAACCAGAGTATCCGGAGGAAAGGATGGGTTAAACGTGGAGGTCAAAGCCCACGGTGTGCAAACACGAGTGGCAAATACTTCTAGATTCTGAGTGATGGGGTGGAAAAAGTAGGATCACCATACTTGCCCAGAGAGAGATGGTACCTGACAGCAAGAATGGAGACACATCTATACATATCCCAGTGTTTATCAGGCAACAAGTGATGGAAAGGGTGTCTTCAAAGTCTCTGTAGCACATGTTCCCCATATAATCTTCATCAGTCTCGGCCTAATCCAGCTGATGGAACTTCTTCTCATCAGAGCCATTCGGGTTGTCAAGCTACACATCATTCTGTAGGTCTTCAGCATCTGTGGCGCAACATTTGTCAGTCTACGTCTGGTAGACTCCAAATGTTCTTCTCGTCCTTGCTGTCTATTGCACCTTCTTAAGCTCAGCAGATATCCGTCAAGCTCTCTGTGAGCTCTCAGGAATCTTCTCATGTACTGTCAGAAGGATCCAGGTTCGAATCCCAGAGATCTGGGCTGTAACCATGAGCATGGCACTTAGGCTGTGTTCAGATGGTAGAGCGAATTCCAGATATCTAAGGGTGGCGTTACTGGCAGTAGATTAACCATTTGGTTGCAACGACCTAGCAACATCCAAGCAACCATCTGGAATATGGTTGCAACGACCTAGCAACGTCCAAGCAACCACCTAGAAAATGCTTACAATGATGTAGTAACATCCAAGCAAGCTCCTGGTATATGGTTGCAACGCTTTAGCAACATCCAAGCAACTGCGTAGAAAATGCTTACTGTGACCTAGTAACATCCAAACAAGCTTCTGGTATGTTGTTGCAATCCCCTAGCAACATCCAAGCAACCACCTGGAATATGGTTGCAACGACCTAGCAACGTCCAAGCAACCACCTAGAAAATGCTTACAATGATGTAGTAATATCCAAGCAAGCTCCTGGTATATGGTTGCAACGCTTTAGCAACATCCAAGCAACTGCGTAGAAAATGCTTACTGTGACCTAGTAACATCCAAACAAGCTTCTGGTATGTTGTTGCAATCCCCTAGCAACATCCAAGCAATCACCTGGTATGTTGTTGCAACAACCTAGCAACATCCAAGCAACTACCTAGAAAATGCTTAGAATGACCTAGTAACCTCCAAGCAAGCCCCTGGTATGTTGTTGCAATCCCCTAGCAACATCCAAGCAACCACCTGGAATATGGTTGCAATGACCTAGCAACATGCAAGTAACCACCTGGAACATGGTTGCAATGACCTAGCAACATCCAAGCAACCAGCTAGAAAATGCTTACAATGACCTAGTAACACCCGAGCAAGCTCCTGGTATGTTGTTGCAACCCCCTAGCAACCACAACTACAGTTGTGAAATTGTTGAGGAGTAGTTGTGGAGTAGTTGTGGACCAGTTGTGGACTAGTTGTGTAATAGTTGCACAATAGTTGTGAAATAGTTGGGAATAGTTGCGTCATTACTCCGGAATACCTGTGTAGTAGTTGTGGAGTAGTTGTGGACTAGTTGGGGAATAGTTGCACAATAGTTGTGGAATAGCTGTGAAACAGTTATATAACAGTTGTGAACTAGTTAAGCAATAGTTGTGGAATAGTTAAGGAACAGTTGAGGAATAGTTGCACAATAGTTGTGCAGTAGTTGGGAATAGTTGCGTCATCACTCCGGAATACCTGTGTTGTAGTTGTGGACTAGTTGAGGAATAGTTGCACAGTAGTTGTGGAGTAGTTGTGAAACAGTTATGGAACAGTTGTGAACTAGTTAAGCAATAGTTGTGAAATAGTCCAGGAATAGTTGCGAAACTGTTGTGGAACAGTTAAGGAATAGTGAACTAAGGAACATGGAATGCTTTCTAACTGCTCAGAGTGGGAATTTTCCAGAGTAGGTTAAAAAAATCTCGACCCTAATTAAGTTGGCTCCGAGCTGAGCGGGAGCCGTTCCGCTAAACTGATACATTCAAGTTTAGACTAATTCGATTTGAAGCTGAATCTGTCAAAACTGCCTTGTAAACAGCAAAGAATCCCACAAATTCATCAAAACAACGACCGTGCTCGTCTCCGGGTCTGCGGGGTGTTTTCTGCACGGCTTCGCTTTCGTCCTCCAACTGGCTCCCAAGCTAACAGCTCTCGGCTCTTCCTGCCAGCTCCTTCGGCCTGTCCTCCCCACGTTCTGCAAGTGAGCGAGGACCTGAATCAGCCTGATTATCGTTATCTGTTATTAACTGTTGTTTTCTGTAAAGGCTCCTGCTGGCTGCTGCTTTACGGGCATAGATCAAATCCAGTGTCACCCTGAACTGAAGACATTCCCCTCTCTTTCTCTCTCTCTCTCTCTCTCTCTCTCTCAGCCCTCGGAAGAAGTTTTGGAAAGTTTCCGTCCCGATGATCCCAGGGTTTGCCTGTGCCGGCCCCTCCGTTGGCGTGAGCTTTGCTAATGAAGTGAACGTTTGGTTTGTTGACCCGGTGAGCTACCAATTATGGACGCAGCAAACCTTCGGAGCAGCCATGTGCCTGACATGTGCGGGACATATGCAAGCTGGACTTGGAGAATTCCGTGCGGGAGCTGAGATGTTTCCGGTATTCCGGATCCGTCTGCATGACCACAGTGCACGAAGATGGTGAAGAAGCCACAGGTGGGTCTTGTGCTGTGTTCCTCAGGGCTATTTATGCGGCGGCCTGGGTCGTAAAATGTTTCGAGAGCAGCTGCGAAGTCAGTGCAACCGGGAATGTTCAGCGAAGGAGAACTTGAGGTTTCTTGAGACGTGCACAAGCTCTTACCTTCGTTTCCAGCTCTCCGGAAGCCGAGTCCAAACCACGAGAGATGCAACGCGATCCTAAAGTGGTTCCAATCCTGGTGTAGGGAAGCAGAGAGCTTTTGGTAGTCTGCATTCGTGGGTTTCCCGCAATTAGGCCTGGACACTGGAAGCAACTTCACAATGCAGGACGCATCCCAAAACATGTGAGGTACAGGGACGTGACATACTAGATGTATAGCATTTATGCCAGGACCTCCACAGGACCACCAGAGGTGCACCACAGAGCATTGTCAGCACTGCATACGTTCTTATAACATTATTACCAGAAACAGCTACAAGACACTGTTTAGTTACTGCACAACATCTGTCTTGACAGCATATGGTACGTAACCTGGACATACTTATGGCATCACTTTAAGCGATCTGGCACGTCCCCTGGGTCAACATATGGGACGGCTTTCTGCAGCTCATGCTAAACAATTTTACAAGTTGGTCTCTTCATGTGTGTCTTTATAGTTTATGAGTCGGCGTTACACCACACAATGATGTTCATAGTAATGTCTATGGCTTTTTACTGTGTTTGTTTAGTTGCCATGCTGTCCAGAGTGCGGAGGGTTTCTTTTGAAGATCCCAGATGAGGTCACAGAGGCCTGCGGGGGTGTAATTAACGAGCAAGCTATATATTCATCACACCGCGGGGTTATTATTTCATTTCATTATTATCTAGCAGCTTGGAGAAGTGCTTGGAGTTCCACTGACTGTTAAGTGTCATCTGTGTTGACATTATCTGGACATAGTCTTTGCTCACCCAGCAATAAGGGGTTAAAAACATAGCCATTGCTGTTTCCACCTGTGTGAAAGAAAAATGCATTTAAGCGCACGTTGTAGCTGAAGAGGTGATAGTGAATCACTGTAGTACCACTTTGTACCTGAAGAGGTGATAGTGAGTCACTGTAGTACCACTTTGTACCTGAAGAGGTGATAGTGAATCACTGTAGTACCACTTTGTACCTGAAGAGGTGATAGTGAGTCACTGTAGTACCACTTTGTACCTGAAGAGGTGATAGTGAATCACTGTAGTACCACTTTGTACCTGAAGAGGTGATAGTGAGTCACTGTAGTACCACTTTGTACCTGAAGAGGTGATAGTGAGTCACTGTAGTACCACTTTGTACCTGAAGAGGTGATAGTCACTGTAGTACCACTTTGTAACTGAAGAGGTGATAGTGAGTCACTGTAGTACCACTTTGTACCTGAAGAGGTGATAGTGAGTCACTGTAGTACCACTTTGTAACTGAAGAGGCGATAGTGAGTCACCGTAGTACCAATTTGTACCTGAAGAGGTGATAGTGAGTCACTGTAGTACCACTTTGTACCTGAAGAGGTGATAGTGAATCACTGTAGTACCACTTTGTACCTGAAGAGGTGATAGTGAGTCACTGTAGTACCACTTTGTACCTGAAGAGGTGATAGTCACTGTAGTACCACTTTGTACCTGAAGAGGTGATAGTGAGTCACTGTAGTACCACTTTGTACCTGAAGAGGTGATAGTGAATCACTGTAGTACCACTTTGTACCTTAAGAGGTGATAGTGAGTCACTGTAGTACCACTTTGTACCTGAAGAGGTGATAGTGAATCACTGTAGTACCACTTTGTACCTGAAGAGGTGATAGTGAGTCACTGTAGTACCACTTTGTACCTGAAGAGGTGATAGTGAGTCACTGTAGTACCACTTTGTACCTGAAGAGGTGATAGCCACTGTAGTACCACTTTGTAACTGAAGAGGTGATAGTGAGTCACTGTAGTACCACTTTGTACCTGAAGAGGTGATAGTGAATCACTGTAGTACCACTTTGTACCTGAAGAGGCGATAGTGAGTCACCGTAGTACCAATTTGTACCTGAAGAGGTGATAGTGAGTCACTGTAGTACCACTTTGTACCTGAAGAGGTGATAGTGAATCACTGTAGTACCACTTTGTACCTGAAGAGGTGATAGTGAGTCACTGTAGTACCACTTTGTACCTGAAGAGGTGATAGTCACTGTAGTACCACTTTGTAACTGAAGAGGTGATAGTGAGTCACTGTAGTACCACTTTGTACCTGAAGAGGTGTTAGTCACTGTAGTACCACTTTGTAACTGAAGAGGTGATAGTGAATCACTGTAGTACCACTTTGTACCTGAAGAGGTGATAGTGAGTCACTGTAGTACCACTTTGTACCTGAAGAGGTGATAGTGAGTCACTGTAGTACCACTTTGTACCTGAAGAGGTGATAGTGAGTCACTGTAGTACCACTTTGTACCTGAAGAGGTGATAGTGAGTCACTGTAATACCACTTTGTACCTGAAGAGGTGATAGTGAGTCACTGTAGTACCACTTTGTACCTGAAGAGGTGATAGTGAGTCACTGTAGTACCACTTTGTACCTGAAGAGGTGATAGTGAGTCATTGTAGTACCACTTTGTACCTGAAGAGGTGATAGTGAGTCACTGTAGTACCACTTTGTACCTGAAGAGGTGTTTAATATTTAATAATAAAGTGTTTACTGAGTAAATAAAAACTTCACATCTGGAAAAAATAGGTTTTTAAATATATTAGGGTACTGAATGTGACTTTGAAATCCGATCTGAGCAGCCAGAGCGTCCAGACTGAGATGCGTCTGATAAAATCTGACCGAAATCGCATTTCAAAACAACTCCAAATGTGGTTTGGATCCAATTAGCGAGGATTGGATTTCATGTGGGTTTTTTGTTGTCCAGACCATCAAAAATAGGCCAACAACCTCATTTGGGCTGAACAGAGCCACAGAGCTGCAGGCAAACGTTCTTCAGTGAACCGGTGGAGAACCTGCGGCCTCTAGCAATCAGACCAATCAACCAAAGTCCAGCGCAGAACCGCCTCCGTGTGCATTTAACTAACAAGCACAACTATTTACACGCTTAACGACTCTATTTCTGTTTCTTTAAACTAAAGCAGTTGGGGGGCAGTTGTGGGCTGGATGTTGGGAACCAACCTTGTGACCAGAGGGTCTTTGGTTCGATTCCCTGAACCAACAGGACACGACTGAAGTGACCTTGAGCAAGACCCCAAACCCCCAACTGCTCCCCGGGTCATGCAGACAGGGCTGCTCACCTCTCTGGGCAAGTGTGCTCACTGCCTACTACTGTGTGTGTGTGGGTGTTTCTCTGCCCCCTAGTGTGTGTTTACTAGTGTATTGGTATGTGTTTCACTGCCCCCTAGTGTGCGTATGTGGGTGTTTCACTGACCCCTAGTGTGTGTTTACTAGTGTATGGGTATGTGTTTCACTGCCCCCTAGTGTGCGTATGTGGGTGTTTCACTGACCTCTAGTGTGTGTATGTGGGTGTTTCACTGCCCCCTAGTGTGTGTATGTAAGTGGGCATTTCACTGCGCCCAATTGTGTGTGTTTCACTGCAACCTAGTGTGTGTGCTCACTAGTGTGTGCCTTCACTAGTGTGTGTGCTCACTAGTATGTGTGCCTTCACTAGTGTGTGTGCCTTTACTAGTGTGTGTGTGTGAATGTTTCACTGCCCCCTAGTGTGTGTATGTAAGTGGGTATTTCACTGCACCCAATTGTCTGTGTTTCACTGCACCCTAGTGTGTGTGCTCACTAGTGTGTGTGTTCCCTAGTGTGTATGTTATGGAATGTTTCACTGCCCCCTAGTGGGCGTGTATTGGTGTGTTTCACTGCCCCCTAGTGTGTGTGCTCACTAGTGTGTGTGTCTTTACTAGCGTGTATGCATATGTGAATGTTTCACTGTCACTAGTGTGTGTGTGTGTTCACTAGCGTATATGTAATGGGATGTTTCACTGCCCCCTAGTGGCCGTATCTTAGGGTTTTCACTGCATGGATGGGTTTTCTAAATTTCTAACTTACTATAATAACAAAAACCGAAGGCCCTGAATACAAGTTTCCACGATTGTGCACACACGGCAGAGCACACTGGCTTTCGCACTCTTTCATCTACCACTAAGAGAAAACCACTTCAACCCGGCGCTCCTAATACGGGGCCCGGGGCCAAATAACCACACGGCTTCAGAGGCCAATTCGGGATTTTGCACGCTTAAGCAGAACCGCGCCAAAACAGAATTGGACAGGGTGTGGTCAGTGACAGGCTCGCCGACAACAGCATAGCTCGGACTGGACGTGTCTTTCTGGCCCAGCGCCTCTGCAGAGCCGCCAGATCTCCATTACAGTATCCTCTGCACTGGTGATGTAATCCGAGCGAAGCCTGGGCTGGTCGTGACGTGATGGGCGACGCTCCCTCGCCTCCTTAAACTGGTTTCTGCAGCCTGGACCGCATATATACACACACAAAACACTGCGGCTGCTCTGCCAGACGCTCCGCTGACAGCATCTTCTTCACCGCGTGAAACCGTAGCCCGGCTGGACGGGGCTCTGCGAAGTGGCTCAGCTAGATCGCTGAATGCCTCTTCTCAGATTTTCCCCTTCGGAAACCACGGACCTGCTCAGCTTCACACGGGCCGCTCCGTCACAGCGTGAAAAACAAAGGCTACACTTTATTTGTTTGCATTAACCAAAGCACTTGGAGTCATTAAACCTTGGCTTCAGCCTGCCGAGGAGACAGGTTCTCTAGGAGAGCGTGAAAGGAACGTTTTCGGGAACACAAAATCTTGTTTTCTGGGCATTCTAGAGATACCGTAGGCCTCTTAGGGTCCGGGGGGGAGGCTTTTGAGGTGGTGCTGGGAAACTGTCACTACCACTCACACACTGTTTTCTGCAGAGTAATTGCAGGCAGCTGCTCTATCTGCAGTTGTTTTGGAGGAAAAGCGTAAGTAAGCCTGTGTGACGGAACCAGGAGCCCGCTGTAGAGACGAGGCTAGCTTGGCCCTTGATCAGCGCAGAGCCTCCTGGAAACTCTGTGTCAGTGAACACGCGATGTAGTCGAATTCCAGTGAGATGCAGGTTCCAGGGCTGAAAACAATCCAGAACGTTGTGCACAGAAGCCTCCACAAGCCGGAAATCCGGTCCTGGTGAGCCCCACGTTCCAAGCAGTGTTCAGTTGGAGTCCTGGAGCAGGGATGGACTTTGACCCTCAGGTCCCCATCCCTGATTTAGTGTGCCCACCATTAAGAGCTTCTGTTTCTAATGTTACGCAAGTCTATGATCTGTGGGTTCCCAACAACATTCAAGGACCTTGAGGTTCTGGATTCTGGGGTAGTCGGTCCATAGTTCTGGCAACATCAAACCAAGAAACTGCTGCTGTTCTCAGAATGATGGACTTTGCCCCTCAGTTACCCACCCCTGATTTAGTGTGCCCACCATTAAGAGCTTCTGTTTCTAATGTTACGCAAGTCTATGATCTGTGGGTTCCCAACAACATTCAAAGACCTTGAGGTTCTGGATTCTGGGGTGGTCGGTCCATAGTTCTGGGAACATCAAACCAAGAAACTGCTACTGTACTCAGAATGATGGACTTTGCCCCTCAGTTCCCCACCCCTGATTTAGTGTGCCCACCATTAACAGCTTTTGTTTCTAATGTCACCTCCATGATCCGTGTATTCCCAACAACACTCAAGGACCTTGAGGTTCTGGATTCTGGGGTGGTCGGTCCATAGTTCTGGGAATATCAAACCAAGAAACTGCTGCTGTTCTCAGAATGATGGACTTTGCCCCTCAGGTCCCCACCCCTGATTTAGTGTGCCCACTAATAACAGCCTCTGTTCCTAATGTTACGCACCTCCATGATCCATGTTTTCTCAACAACCTTCAGCGACGTTGAGGTTCTGGACTCTGGGCTGGTCAGTCCATTGTTCTGGCAACATCAAACCAAGAAACTGCTGCTGTTCTCAGAATGATAGACTTTGCCCCTCAGTTACCCACCCCTGATTTAGTGTGCCCACCATTAACAGCTTCTGTTCCTTAAAGTTACGCACCTCCAGAGCCCCAGGCTAGTTGGTTGCATGATCTGTGTATTCTCAACAACCTACAGCAACCTTGAGGTTCTGGACTCTGGGGTGGCTTTACTCTAAGAACAGCAGCAGCTTCTTTGTTTGATGTGTCTGTATCTCCTTTTCTCAGAGAGGAGCTTCTCATTCTTTTAGGCCCATAATGTTCTCACAGTGGAAGGATGGACAGGAACACCAGATCTGGATCAGGAGCGGAGCTTGATTGTCTCCAAAGATAAAAAGATGGAAAAACAAGTTCCAGGCAAGGAAATTACTAAACAACACGCAGTTTGGTTTTCCTGCACACTGATTAAAAACATCAGGGCTGCCAGGTGGCTGAGGTGGGTGCAAGGTGGTTCTCGGTGACTGGGGGGGTGGGGTGGTCAGGGAGTGTCTTCTTGGAGCACTTTGTAGTTCTACACTTACAGACTGTGGTCCATCTGATTTGTCATCTGACCTCCACAGAGCAGGTACTATTAGGGAGGTGGGTCATTCTCAGCACTTACATGGTGGTGGTGTGTTAGTGAGTGTTGTGCTGGTGTGAGTGGATCAGGCACAGCAGTGCTGCTGGACTGAGAATCATCCACCAACCAAAACTATCCAGACAGCAGTGTCCTGTGGGTGGCGTCCTGTGTCCACTGATGAAGAACTAGAGGAAGCTAGATGAGCTACTGTCTCTGACTACATCTACAAGGTGGACCAGCAAGTAGTACGAGTGTCTAATAGAGTGGACAGTGAGTGGAGAGAGTGTCTGATCCACTCACACCAGCACAACACTAGGGTCACTGCAGAGCTGAGAATGACCCACCTCCCTAATAGTATCTACTCTGTGGAGTAATAAAGTATACAGAGAATCAGATGAACTAGTCTGTAAGTGTAGCTGATATAAAGCACAGTCAGTGTAGATAGAAGGAGGTGGACCTCCAGAAATTGTGATTCATTTCCTGGGCAGGAGAATGAATTACCTGGAGTGTGCTGTACCTCTGCTCATGTTTACTGGTGGAGCTTCTAAGCCAGTCCTACGTGTTTGGTTGGTTCTGGTCATTCGCCTTGATGAATGTTCATGAAGGTGTTTCCAGACCTCCAGAGGTTGAAGGGAAACGACCCTTGCTCACCACAATGCTCTGATGGTGTTTAATTTCCTGGCTTCTTTCAGCATCCAAGGTTTGCTCTCAGGAAAATGAGTTACAGCATTCCGTTGTTCCTCCTTCTCTTACTCTTACATCAACCCTTCACGAAGTCTTCTTGGAGTGATGATGAGAAAACAGGCCCACATTGCACTCCTCATTTCGAGCAAGGAACTTCATTTGAGTTCTCAAAGGCTCCAGCCTGAGGGCCTCCAGACAGTCTTCTTGCCTTTGCCCGACTGTGTTGGCTCGAGGCTGTTCCTGAAGAAAAAATACACAAGATGCTCTCAGGACCCACTAAAATAATACTCAGAGTTCTTTATCACGTCTCATTAGAATTAGCTTAGAAGTCCAGGCTTTGTTTTTTTGTGTTTTTTACAGCAGTGGGAACAGATATGTCAGCCTCAAGTTTTAAGTCTAGGCTAATAATCTACTTAAATAGTCGAGGCTTTGCTAATTAGTTTGTCCGTTAGGTAAGAAGTGTAGATCTGAGGTCGGAGTCACTGCTGCACCTTATTAATACCATATACTGTTCCCAGTTACCCCAAACACATCAAATATTTGTGAGTTACCTTGTTGAGCTCAAAAACTGCCCATCCTGTGCGGTCTGATACTAAACAACTGCCCATCCTGAGCGGTCTGATACTAAACAACTGCCCATCCTGTGTGGTCTGATGCTGAACAACTGCCCATCCTGTGTGGTCTGATACTAAACAACTGTCCATCCTTTGCAGTCTGATGCTGAACAACTGTCCATCCTGAGCGGTCTGATACTGAACAACTGCCCATCCTGAGCGGTCTGATACTAAACAACTGCCCATCCTTTGCGGTCTGATACTGAACAACTGCCCATCTTTTGCAGTCTGATGCAGAACAACTGCCCATGCTGTGTAGTCTGATACTAAACAACTGCCCATCCTTTGTGGTCTGATTTTGAACAACTGCCCATCCTGTGCGGTCTGATGCAGAACAACTGCCCATGCTTTGTGGTCTAATGCTGAACAACTGCCCATCCTGTGTGGTCTGATGCTGAACAACTGCCTATCCTTTGTGGTCTTATACTAAACAACTGCCCATCCTGTGTGGTCTGATGCAGAACAACTTCCCATCCTGTGCGGTCCAATGCTTTATTTGCCTTGACCTGGTCTCCCTGTTTGCCTGTATTCTGGCCCGGTTTACCCACTATGGACCTCCTGCTGTCCATTGCAGTGACCCTCCCCAAGATCCAGCTTCCTTACCTAATTACAGACGATTTCTTCTCCTGCCTTGCACACTGAGCTGGTTCTTATTGCTACTCTGGTGGGACTCTTTTTGGATGGCCACCCCTTTTCAAGTCAGGTTCCTCTTGAGGTTCCTTCCTCTTGCTCTGAGGAAGTTTTTCCCTGGTGACACTATTTCGGGGGTTTGGAACCGGACAAACCTTGACTTGCCTTGGGGTGTCAACCTGCCTATGGAGTTTACTGGTGTGAGTTAAACAGAGCTGGTATTCTTCTGGGAAATATGGGGCCTTGTTGGGTCTGCAGAGTTGATTTACAGGTTCAGAGAAGCCACCTTCTTTCCCAAGCATCCTGTTCTTCCAGCGGGCTGTCAGTTTTCAGAGCGCAGCCAGGATTCTCTCCTAGTACTTTTTTGCACCTGCTACCTGGCTGAAGGTTTCACCATGAGCACTGGATGGAGGGAACGGTTTTTATGAGGGTCGTAAGAAGATCTGGAGGAATGTGCTATTTTTCTAAATGCTGTGGGCAAGCGTGGACGCTTGACAAATCTCCAAGCACAGAAAAGGATACCGCTATGTGCTATTAGTCCACTGATGGAGATGCATTACCCCTCTCTCCTCGTCATTCATCTCCCCCTCTCCTCCTCCATTATCCACTGGAGTGAGATTTGTCATCTTTAAAAGCGCCAGAGTCCCCGCTGGGATTGTCATCATATGTGGGTAATAGCTTTCCGAGGGTAGACCAAGAAAGAACCCTACCAATCCAATCGAACTGCCCCAAACCACCACCACCCACCACCATTAGCTCATCCTAGAGCTCAACCACCACCCGGGAATGTAAAGAAAGCTCTCAGGTTTCCTCCTTGTTGAAATCCCCTCTCTCGTTACTCTTCGCGGCCGGTCTGCGGTTCCGTTTCTTCCAGCGTGGAGCACCCTGGGTATGTTGATGTGGTGAAGAAGTGCCTGGATTCGCTGTGATGAGAATCATGCTGAGGCTAAAGCACAGAGTCTGAAGCCTTTCTGTGGTTTCGGTGATTGGCCAACACTGACAGGTAAAGAGGGCAAGTGAAGTTCAGCAGGGAAATGGGGGTGTGGGTTGGGGGTGCACGTACAACTAGAAGGTAAGCTTTCCAGATGCCGGCACTGTTCCAGGACTAAAACGATTTTGAATGGAGTCACTGTGTCTCTAAAACAAGCTAATCTGATATTCCAGGGTACTGAATCCCGGTCATGGTGATCTACCACACCGCAAAGTTTAGTTGCAACCCTAATCTAACACACTTGTCCAAGGAAATAAAGGCCTACAGAGACATCTGAACATTAGAAACAGGTGTGCTGGTTCAGAACACTCAAGGGTGGAAGAGATTCCTAGGATGAAGACTAGGCACACCAGGCATGTCTTTCCAACACGTCTACAGGATTCACAGCAAGTTACAAAGTGAAAAACATGGACTTGCATGTCTTACAAGCTTCACGTGCCCATGTTTGTGGTAGAATAGGAAAAATAGTGAGTTATTATATAGTTAGTAAGGAATTGAGCCCCTCTAATTAGCTTGGCACTAACATAACATTGCAAATCCTGTAGATGTCACCAATGAATGTCACCAATGGGGTAGTTGGATGAATTAGGGTCCTATACTAACTTACATTGTTTCAACTTTAAATATTTATTTATGTTCATGATTATGTGGATGTCTTATGGATGTCTTACTGGAATGTCCCATGAAGTGTAATGGCAATTACTGTAAAATCAAGTTCCAAACAAAGGCATTTGCAAAGTTTGTCATCCCCGGACATTGGCGAAAATCAGATTCTATGCAAAAGTATCAACCAAATATCAAAACTTCCAAAAATTGGGAAAACATCTCTACAATAATGTTAATATCTACTAGCCCCTCTATGGGATTTCTAATAGTATGTTAACTAAACTAATCATTTTGGCTGTTCTGGATTAAACATATATTAATTTATTAATTTACAGCTTATAAATGATGGTAACATATATTTTACCTTCTAGTTTGTCGGTAAGAAAGAGTGCTGCCAATGACTACCTGAAACCTACTGTACTGACTATATCTTGTATTCACAACCAGTGACGTACCTAGAGCAACATGGTAAGTTGAAATGGACTTTTTAAGTTGTGAAATTGATCCTATCGTGATTGGTTGATTCTAGTTGGCACGAGTAAGGCCTTCTTTCAAGCTTTCAATGGGGGAGCTCACTAGGCGATCCTGATTGGATCATTTTCTGTTGAGTTTCCAACAAAAGCGTCCATCCTTCCATTATCTTCCACTTTATGCTGTTAGCTGGGGTCACGAGGAGCTGGAGCCAATCCCAGCATCATCGGGCGAAGGCGGGGTACACCGTGGACAGGTCGCCGGTCCATCGCATGGCAAGGCAAGGCAAGTTTATTTGTATAGCAGTGCTTTACATAAATAAAGAAATAAGAAACAGAGTAATAAAATAAATCAGTTCAAAGAAATAAGAAAGAAAATGAAATATAAATGTGAAGAATGAGATTTTTAAGAACTGGCTCTGTATTTACTGCTAGGGCTGTCGGCCCTAGAGGCTCCAGAAACTGCTCTAAAGATTTCTCTTATATCTTCATATAAGATCTCTCTTATATCTGCAATAAAGAGGAAGGCGATAGGAATAAAACATGGCCAACACACAATCCAACAAAAGCAAAACAATGAAATCTCAGTATCACTACAGCCCTTTTAAAGCACTAATAAATATGAATGAACTAGAAATTAATTATTGGGCAAAATTAAAAGTGCTTGGGAGGAGAAACTAGGTGTTTCTATCTCAGACCTCTGGTGGGATGGGGCGGTTGAAGTGGTGCGGTCTTGTTCACCTTGCGCAAGGTTCCAGCTAATTCAGTTTAAGGTCCTGCAAAGATCGAAATTTCAGCTATTCAAATTCTACCCCACAACGTTCAACGATCAGTGTGATAGATGTTCAATTCGATGTCTCCTTACAATTTAAGTCATATGTTTCTTCAATGCCCTGCCTTACAGAGATTTAGGTTTCATTATTTTGATATTATGTCTAAGGCTTTAGGGGTTGACGTTGACATTTGTCCACTTTTACAGCCATCTTTGGCCTTTCCGCTCAGTCATCCTCACTTTCACGAGGCCAAGCTGAAATGATAGCCTATTGGCTAGACGCCGTATTTTGCTTGTGTGGAGGTCCCCAAAGCCACCGTCTATTTCATTATGGTTTCAAGATGTAATGCGTTTCCTAAAACTGGAGATTTTTTTAAATTAGATTTCAGTGTCATTGACATCTTCGTTATAATTGACTGTGTTATTTGATTTTATTTAATTTTTTTTTTTATTATTAATTATTTTATTTTTTTTTTGGTGACTGGTTTATTTATTTCTGTTTTGTTTTATGTTACTATTATTATTTTGGTAGCCATTTCCTTCTGTTAAATAATGGGGATGTCTGGAGGTGGGGTTGGCTTGTGTTTGAAAAAATAAATAAATAAATAAATAAATGAACTAGAAATTATGAATACATTCTTTCATAGTTCCCAGAAATCCTAAAGCCTTGAAGGCCCTGAAAGTTCCTATGAAATCACTGTATATAAAAATTTGATCTCGCCCAACCAACACTGGTACAAATGTTGGCATGTTGTCAATGGTGGAACGTCAGGATGTCCTGGGTGATATTCAGGGAACTATGTTTTCGATGCTGGTAAGACTGAGACGAGACCTTGGCCCGTTGCAGCCGACTGGCCAGGCTGTCCAGACAATGCGGTTAAATTCCTAACTGATTATAATTGCTTCCATCTTACATCATAAGAATTCTCAACTCTCCCTGGCCGTGTCGGCTCATCAGGGCTCAGATCCTGTCAGCGGTGTTAGACGAGCAGCTGGGTGAAAGAATGCCTCGATATAAATGGACTTCATCGCAGCTGCTCCGATGAAACCTCTCTCTATTTACAGACACCGTTACATAACCGGTAGACTCGTAGCATGTCTGATTCATACCACCAGTATGAGCAACCATCCTGGAGTTCTTGGTGCTTCCAAGCTCACGCTATGCTTTGGTCCACCAGTTAAACAGGCCTAACCCCATTCTTAACAGGTTGCACGATGTTCCCTTCATCAAATGCTGATCCTCGTTTCTCTGTCAAGCACACCTTTGCTGATTCTGTTTTTCTTTCATTAGTCCTTCCAAAACACCACCAGCTTACTTACTGACCCTACCATTCCCTCTCTCTTCTCTCTGTCTATCTCTTTGTCTCTCTCTGTCTGTCCTTCTTTCTCTTTCTTCTCTCTCTCTCCCTTTCTTCTTTCTCTTCTTTTCTTCTCTCTCTCTAGCACTTTTTCTCTCTTTCTTTCTTCTCTCTCTTTTCTCTGTGCCTTTTCATCTTCCCGTCTCTCTGTCTGTCCTTCTTTCTTTTTCATCTCTCACTCTCTCTTTCTTCTCTCTCTCTTCTCTCTTTGTCTCTGTCTGTCCTTTTTTCTCTTTCTTCTCTCTTTCATCTCTCTCTCACTCCTTCTTTCTCCTTCTTATTTTTATCTTTCTTCTCTCTCTCTCTCCCTTTCTTCACTCTCTCTCACTCCTTCTCTCTCCTCTTTCTTTTTCTTCTCTCTCTCTCTTTCTCTCTCTCTCTCTCTCTTCTCTATCTCTTTTCATCTCCCTGTCTCTCTTTCTGTCTGTCTCTCTTTCTCTTTCTTCTCTCTCTCTTCTCTCTTTGTCTCTCTCTGTCCTTCTTTCTTTCTTCTCTCTCTCACTCCTTCTTTCTCCTTCTTTCTTCTCTCTCTCTCTCTCTCTCTCTCTCTTTCTTCTTTATCTCTTTTCTTTTTTCATCTCCCTGTCTCTCTGTCTGTCTCTCTCTCTCTCTCTCTCACTCTCTCTCTCTCTCTCTCTTTCTTCTCTATCTCTTTTCTCTTTTCATCTCCCTGTCTCTCTGTCTGTCTCTCTCTCTTTCTCTTTCTTCTCTCTCTCACTCCTTCTTCTTTCTCCTCTTTCTTTCTCTTTCTTCTCTCTCTCCCCCTGGGGGTCTCACTCTTGCTCCAAAGGTGTTGGTCTAATTAGGAGATGTTATTCTGTGTCCGTCTGGTCTTCTCTGTGTACGCGTTCCTTACAGTCCCGTTCGGCCTGGCTCGCCACGCTCAGTCCAATTAGCGCCACTCCAACACCACTCTCTCTCTTTCTTTCTCTCTTCTCTATCTCTCTCTTTCTTTCTCTCCCGCTCTCTCTTTCTCTCTCTTTCTTTCTCTCTCTCTCTCTTCTCTCTCTCTTTCTTTCTCTCCCGCTCTCTCTCTCTCTCTCTTCTCTCTCTCTTTCTTTCTCTCTTCTCTATCTCTCTCTTTCTTTCTCTCCCGCTCTCTCTCTCTCTCTCTCTCTCTCTTTCTTTCTCTCTCTCTCTCTTCTCTCTCTCCCGCTCTCTCTCTCTCTCTCTCTCTCTTCTCTCTCTCTTTCTCTCTCCCTTCTCTATCTCTTTCTCTTTCTCTCTTCTCTATCTCTTTCTTTATCTCTCTCTCTCTCCCATTCTTCTCTCTCTCACTCCTTCTCTCTCCTCTTTCTTTTTCTTCTCTCTCTCTCTCTCTCTTTTTTCATCTCCCTGTCTCTCTTTCTGTCTGTCTTTCTTTTTCATCTCTTACTCTCTCTTTCTTCTCTCTCTCACTCCTTCTCTCTCCTCTTTCTTTTTCTTCTCTCTCTCTCTCTCTCTTTCTTCTCTATCTCTTTTCATCTTCCTGTCTCTCTGTCTGTCTGTCTTTCTTTTTCATCTCTCACTATGTCTTTCTTCTCTCTCTCTTCTCTCTTTGTCTCTCTCTGTCAGTCCTTCTTTCTCTTTCTTCTATCTCACTCCTTCTTCTTTCTCCTTCTTTCTTTCTCTTTCTTCTCTCTCTCTCTCTCTCTCTTTCTTTCTTCTCTATCTCTTTTCATCTTCCTGTCTCTCTGTCTGTCTGTCTTTCTTTTTCATCTCTCACTCTGTCTTTCTCTCTCTCTTCTCTCTTTGTCTCTCTCTGTCAGTCCTTCTTTCTCTTTCTTCTCTCTCTCACTCCTTCTTCTTTCTCCTTCTTTCTTTCTCTTTCTTCTCTCTCTCTCTCTCTCTCTCTTTCTTCTCTATCTCTTTTCTCTTTTCATCTCCCTGTCTCTCTGTCTGTCTCTCTCTCTTTCTCTTTCTTCTCTCTCTCACTCCTTCTTCTTTCTCCTCTTTCTTTCTCTTTCTTCTCTCTCTCCCCCCGGGGGTCTCATTTTTGGTGTTGGTCTAATTAGGAGATGTTATTCTGTGTCCGTCTGGTCTTCTCTGTGTACGCGTTCCTTCCAGTCCCGTTCGGCCTGGCTCGCCACGCTCAGTCCAATTAGCTTCACTGCAACACCACTCACGTTGCTGTCCGGAGTGACCCAGGGGCCCGAGGTTTTCGGAGCGGTACGTCAGCCGAGGAAGAGGGTGTGTACGCTGCAGCCGCCTGGGCTTCTCCCAGCTCCGTTTTTGTCATTAATCTCAATTGCTTTCTCAGCTCGTGACACTTTGTTCGCTCGTTTCGGCGTCGTAAAGCGAACGCCACGGAAAAACACGGCCTGTAGTGGAAAATATGCTAATACCCCAGAGCGCCGCTCCACAGCGCCGTCCCCCGTAAGACGCACTGCTTCAAAAACCCACCGCTCACATGGGATTCCGTATCCGTAGCAAACAGGAATGATGGAAACACCAGAGCGGCTTCTCTCCTGGTTGGAGATGTTGGTGCACATGTTTTGAACCATCGCTAGTGCGATCCTTGCACGTCATCGAGTTGAGCCATTTGGAGCAGATGATTCCCGCCAAAAGCTTCCTGGGGCGTTCCCAATCCAAACACCGGTCCACATGAGCGAACTCCAAAATACTCCAAGGTACAGGTGCCAGAGCTCATTTTCTTAGCAATAATCAATTGTCCACTAATCACTGTGTATAAGCTCTGGACCTGGTTCCTCCTCCCTGATCTACAGCCTTGCTGTTTGGAAAGCTTTCCCATCGTTTTGGAAGCCATCCATATTGAGTCAACGCATCATTTGGCTAACGGTGCTCGAAGACAAAGTGTCGAGAATGTTAATCTCTTCCTCACAGTAAACGTGCTCGCCCGTACTTTATTCAGTTACTATACTAATATCATTGTACTAGTAGTACACTTGTATATGTACTATTTTAATACTTCTTGGGACTAAATTGGCCACTTTCTAGTTTTTAAAATATACTTTTAAGTACACTTTAAGTGTAAGAGTAGTAAACCAAGTATAAACTAGTTTACATCTTTTGTACTGTAACTACACTAAAAGTAATTTTAAGGGTTTACTGTTAGTTTACAAGCTTGTACTTTCTTTAAGTGAACTTAACATAATACTTATAATTTACTGCTTATATTATTGTTGTACTTTTAAAGTATATGACTAGGTTTAAGAGTTTTTCTACTTAAAATAGATCTTAACAACGTTTACCTTACACACCAGTGGACACACGTAAAATAAACAAGACACACTCAGATTATAAACATAATTAGTATCTTTATAAATCTTTATAAATCAAATTTTAAATAAATATTGTACTGGATGTGTTTTTGTGCAGAGCAAGAATACTTACTTCTACTATCTCAATCAAAAGATTAAGTACAAGTAAAGACCAAATATACTTAGACTGTTCTATACTTGTCAGTATAACCCCAGCATACTTAAGTATAACTGTGTTTAGTATATCACTGAGAAGTACTTAAAAAGTAAACTGAAAGTATACTCACTTCCTTTTAGTTTAAAAGAAGTAAACTAATGGTACACTTGAATAAACTTCTTTTTTGTAAGGGTTGTTTAGAGGCTGAGATGTAACTGTTGGAAAATAGACACAAGGCTGTATATTCAGAATTAATTCAGGTACAATTTATTAATGAAGGAGCCTCTAAACTCAGTCTGAGCTCTACTGAGCCACTGAGGTTCAGTTTTTTTAGCATCTTTGTAATTAAAGTCCAAAAAACTCCTCAGTTGAGAAGGTGATTCTAATTCTTACACCAATTAATAAAAACTAAGTTTACTAGCTAATCTAGATAACGTTAGCACCACTGGTAAAAACCGGACTGGCTTTTTGTGGAACTACTTGAGAAACTATGGGGTTTTGTAGGTTGTTTCTTGCTATGATTCCACACCTTAATGTTGATAAGATCTCTGCCCTAGCTATACTAGCTATTTCCACCTTAACTATACTAGCTAACTCCACCTTAACTATACTAGCTAACTCCGCCTTAACTATACTAGCTAACTCCACCTTAACTATACTAGCTAACTCCACCTTAACTATACTAGCTAACTTCACCTTAACTATACTAGCTAACTCCACCTTAACTATACTAGCTAACTCCGCCTTAACTATACTAGCTAACTCCGCCTTAACTATACTAGCTAACTCCACCTTAACTATACTAGCTAACTCCGCCTTAACTATACTAGCTAACTCCGCCTTAACTATACTAGCTAACTCCACCTTAGCTATACAAGCTATCTCTGCCTTAGTTATCTCCACCTTACCTAATTATCTCTGCCTTGGCTTAATAAGATATCTGCCTTAGCTATATAAGCTATCTCCACCGTAGCTATATATCTCTGCCTTACCTATACTAGCTATCTCTGCCATAGCTATAATAGCTATTTCTGCCTTAGCTATAATAGCTATCTCTGCCTTAGCTATAATAGCTATCTCTGCCTTAGCTATAATAGCGATCTCTGCCTTAGCTATAATAGCGATCTCTGCCTTAGCTATATAAGCTATCTATGCCTTAGCTATAATAGCTATCTCTGCCTTAGCTATGATAGCTATCTCTGCCTTAGCTATGATAGCTATCTCTGCCTTAGCTATAATAGCGATCTCTGCCTTAGCTATGATAGCTATCTCTGCCTTAGCTATAATAGCGATCTCTGCCTTAGCTATGATAGCTATCTCTGCCTTAGCTATAATAGCTATCTCTGCCTTAGCTATAATGGCTATCTCTGCCTTAGCTATGATAGCTATCTCTGCCTTAGCTCTATAAGCTATCTATGCCTTAGCTATGATAGCTAGCAAATTAAAAAACACAACACAGATATATTATAAGCAATGTGTTATATACCTTACAGGCATTTTTAAATATGTCTAGCTTTTGTGATTTGATTAACTCTGCTTAATTGATTTTTACATCAATAGACATTAATTGATTAACAAGCTAGGTGCTAGTTAGTGGACTAGCTATGCCAGCTAGTTAGACATTTAGCTAGCTATGCTAGGATGTGATAGCTGGTTAGTTAGTTAGCTATGATAGCTTGTTTGTTAGATAGTTAGTTATTTAGTTAGTTAGCTATGATAGCTTGTTAGTTAGATAGTTAGTTATTTAGTTAGTTAGCTATGATAGCTTGTTTGTTAGATAGTTAGTTATTTAGTTAGTTAGCTATGATAGCTTGTTAGTTAGTTAGTTAGTTATTTAGTTAGATGTGATAGCTGATTAGTTAGTTTGATATGTTAGTTATTTATGATAGCTATTTAGTTAGTTAGTTAGATATATATGATAGCTGGTTAGTTATTTATTTAATTAGATATTATAAGTGGTTAGTTAGTTTGACAGTTAGATAGTTAGTTAGTTAGTTAGTTGTTTTGTGACTGTGTCAAAGACCCATAAGTGCAAACTGTTTAGCTTGCTAGCTAATTAAAAATGGCCAACTTGATTTTTATATACTGCTAACTTAAAAATATGTGTTGTCAGTTATTATGTTTTCTAAAACATAATCAAAAATGATCAATTGGATCAGTTTAATTCTATCATTAATTGGCAGAAAGACTAATGCAAACATTATATTTAGTTATTTTTTGTTGGCCTAATGCTTTATAGTTTGGACTGCAGTGGTCAATGAGAAATGGCATATGAGACATATGAGCCTCTCCACATAGATGGCTGTGCCAGGATGAAGTTGGCAACCTTTTGTAAACAACAAGTTATGATTTAATTCATATTCTTGTTTTGGTCTGAGGAATCAGAACCCAGAGAAGTCCGCTGTTCCTACTCGTCGTTTAATATCTCTGAAAAGCAGCTACAATCAATTTGGCGAGAACAACAGCTGACCTGTCCATATACTCTTGGGAACGTCGTAGTCTTGCCAACACATTTATACGGGCCGTTTGGCCTCTGCGGTCTCAAATCATTTCTTAAATGGGTTCAGTAAGCAGTGATGGCAGTGCGTGATTGATGGAGCATGGCTGGCTGAACCTGAAGCCGTGACTGGGTATTTGGATTCATGGCTATGAGTTACCCTTTGATCAGTTTGATCCTGTTCTCTCTCACGTCTCTTCTTTTTCACGCTAAGCCCTGAGAAGTGGGACTGGTGGTATAGGAGGAAGAGAGAGAGAGAGAGAGAGAGAGAGAGAGAGAGAGAGAGAGAGAGAGAGAGAGAGAGAAAGGAAACACCCTGGGACCCTCAGCCTGGCTTTGTCTGGCAGTGCTACAGCATGACTGTCTCAATTACATTTGAGGAGGTCTGAGATTTTGGGTTGTGTTGACCACAGTGCCCTCAGACATGAAGGTTTCAGAGCAAATTTTAAAGGAGCCATTTGTATGAGACCACCTGTCCAATTCAGACAAATAGGGGGCAGCATACAGTTGTTTTTTGTTTTAGTGGACGATGGTGGTCATAGTGATCGCCCATCATTAGCTTCAGAACACCTTTAACATCCTCAGCGCTACTTCTTCATCCTCACATGTTGGACTGATTCCACTCCACAATACAGTGACTCACTATCACCTCTTCAGGTACAAAGTGGTGCTACAGTGACTCACTATCACTTCTTCAGGTACAAAGTGGTATTTTAGTGACTCACTATCACCTCTTCAGGTACAAAGTGGTGCTACAGTGACTCACTATCACTTCTTCAGGTACAAAGTGACTCACTATCACCTCTTCAGGTACAAAGTGGTACTACAGTGACTCACTATCACCTCCTCAGGTACAAAGTGGCACTACAGTGACTCACTATCACCTCTTCAGGTACAAAGTGGTACTACAGTGACTCACTATCACCTCTTCAGGTACAAAGTGGTACTACAGTGACTCACTATCACCTCCTCAGGTACAAAGTGGTACTACAGTGACTCACTATCACCTACTCAGGTACAAAGTGGTACTACAGTGACTCACTATCACCTCTTCAGGTAGAAAATGGTACTACACTGACTCACTATCACTGTATACTCTTTGGACCACACATTACCCCGTTAACCCGCATCTATGGTGTGGAGCGTTGTTCCAGAACCCGACACCCCACCAAGCCATTCAGACGGGAAGTATTGTGGCCAGGATATAATCAAATGCTTTAGGATTGGATTGGAAAAAAGAGGATTGTGCTTTAAAACTAGCAAGTTTTAAAAAGGTTTTTAAAGTTTGACTTTAAACCCTTTCTACGGCCATGGTCAGCAGTCAGGACTGGTTGACACCACAGGAATTCCTAATGGTTGTATGGTGTAGGCGGTGTTTTGTAGTGAGGTCTTTACAACATCCCTGATTTTGAGATTTGATCGTTTACAAAATGTTGCTTTCCTTTTCATAGAAAGTTCACAAACCTGACAGCTAAATTACACGAAGATCACCAATGACAGCCAGTTTCATCTCGGAATGATGAATAAAGACTGTTTATTATGATATTTCAGCACTGTTTATGTATGAAACGCCCACCCCTGTGCCTCTAAGAGCCTCTAAGAGCCAGCTGTCATCGTGCAGATTACTGTATTCTGTCTTTTACTGCCTAAATGAACTCTCCCTCTTTCTCATATTCATCAATCTTTCTCTGCCTCCCACCCTGAGCTCCACCAGAGAAGATCCTCTTGCAGGTTTGCTCATTAGGCTCTATCTGGTTCTGCATGTAAGAGATCGGAGGCCCAACTCGTTACCCTCTCTGACCCTGGTGCTGTAATTTATCGGGCCTCTGGAGACATCAGCAGGCTGTAGAAGGCTTAGCTGAGTGAGACAAAACATCCCCCTGCTTTTCTGCAAAACATAATCTTACATAAACTTCCACTCCTCCTTTCCCGATCACCTCACTGGCCACTAAGAAACTAACGTGTAGCTCATAATGTTGGTGTACAGTTAGAGTGTGTTTAATCTTTTGATTTACAGTCCCATAGGCAGAAATTAGGGGGTTGGGTTGGGGGATGTAGCATGGTTTGGGTTTGGGTGTGTGGTTGGCATTAGGTTTGGGTTTTGCGGGGGCTAGTTGCTCTTGGGTCTGTAGTTGGGGTTGGGTCTTGGTTGGTGGGGTGTCGCAGAGGTTGAGGTGGGGTGTAACTGGGATTGGGGTTAGGTTGGGGATGTAGTCAGTGTTTGGGTTGGGTGGTGTAGTTGGCATTAGGGTTGGGTTTCGGGGCTGTAGTTTGGATTGGGTCTGCGCTGGGGCTATAGTTGGGGTTGGGTCTGGATTGGCAGGGTGTAGCTGGGCTTGGGGCTGGGTTGGGTGGTGTAGCTGTGGTTGGGGTGTAGTTGGGTTTGGGATGGGAGGTGCAGTTGGGGTTTAGGTTGAGTTAAGTGGTAGTTTGGGTTGGGTTTGGTTGGGTGGCATAGTTAAGGTTGGGTTGGGGCGTATTTGGGGTGTGGGGTTGCGTTGGGTGTTATAGTTGAGATTGGGTTGGGGGTGGTTGGGTTGGGATGTGTAATTGGCATATGGGGTTGGGGGTGTAGTTGGGTCTGGATTGGCAGGGTGTAGCTGGGCTTGGGGTTGGGTTGGGTGGTGTAGCTGTGGTTGGGGTGTAGTTGGGTTTGAGATGGGAGGTGCAGTTGGGGTTTAGGTTGAGTTAAGTGGTAGTTTGGGTTGGGTGGCATAGTTAAGGTTGGGTTGGGGCGTATTTGGGGTGTGGGGTTGCGTTGGGTGTTATAGTTGAGATTGGGTTGGGGGTGGTTGGGTTGGGATGTGTAATTGGCATATGGGGTTGTGGGTGTAGTTGGGGTTGGGTTGGGGGTATAGTTGGGTCGCAGGGTTGGGTTGCGTGGTGTAGTTGAGGTTGGGTGGGGTTGGGATGTGTAGTTGGGGGTGTAGTTGGCATATGGGGTTGGGTTGGGGGGGTGCCTAAATGAACTCTTCCTCTTTCTCATATTCATCAATCTTTCTCTCTTTCTATCTGCCTCCCACCCTGAGCTCCACCAGAGAAGATCCTCTTGCAGGTTTGCTCATTAGGCTCTATCTGGTTCTACATGTAAGAGATCAGAGGCCCAACTCGTTACCCTCTCTGACCCTGGTGCTGTAATTTATCGGGCCTCTGGAGACATCAGCAGGCTGTAGAAGGCTTAGCTGAGTGAGACAAAACATCCCCCTGCTTTTCTGCAAAACATAATCTTACATAAACTTCCACTCCTCCTTTCCCGCTTCACCTCACTGGCCACTAAGAAACTAACGTGTAGCTCATAATGTTGGAGTACAGTTTGAAGCTGTAGTTTATCTTTTGATGTACAGTCTTTGTACATCATGTGTGGTTGGGATGGTTGAGGTTTAGGTTGGGATGGTTGGGGATCAGGTTGGGATGGTTGAGGTTTAGGTTGGGGTGGTTGGGGATTAGGTTTTGATGGTTGAGGTGTAGATTGGGATGGTTGGGGATCAGGTTGGGATGGTTGAGGTTTAGGTTGGGGTGGTTGGGGATTAGGTTTTGATGGTTGAGGTGTAGATTGGGATGGTGGGGATTAGATTGGGATGGTTGAGGTTTAGGTTGGGGTGGTCGGGGATTAGGTTGGGATGGTTGAGGTTTAGGTTGGGGTGGTTGGGGATTAGGTTTTGATGGTTGAGGTGTAGATTGGGATGGTGGGGATTAGATTGGGATGGTTGAGGTTTAGGTTGGGGTGGTCGGGGATTAGGTTGGGATGGTTGAGGTTTAGGTTGGGGTGGTTGGGGATTAGGTTTTGATGGTTGAGGTGTAGATTGGGATGGTGGGGATTAGGTTGGGATGGTTGAGGTTTAGGTTGGGGATTAGGTTTTGATGGTTGATGTGTAGATTGGGATGGTGGGGATTAGGTTGGGATGGTTGAGGTGTAGATTGGGATGGTGGGGATTAGGTTGGGATGGTTGAGGTTTAGGTGGGGATGCTTGGGGATTAGGTTGGGACGGTTGAGGTTTAAGTTGGGATGGTTGGGGATTAGATTGGGATGGTTGAGGTTTAGGTTGGGATGGTTGGGGATTAGGTTGGGATGGTTGAGGTGTAGATTGGGATGGTGGGGATTAGGTTGGGATGGTTGAGGTTTAGGTTGGGATGGTTGGGGATTAGGTTGGGAAGGTTGAGGTTTAAGTTGGGATGGTTGGAGATTAGATTGGGATGGTTGAGGTTTAGGTTGGGATGGTTGGGGATTAGGTTGGGATGGTAGAGGTTTAGGTTAGGATGGTTGAGGTTTAGGTTGGGAAAGTTGGGGTTTAGGTTGGTTCAGAGAATCTGAATACAAGTCTGGTTCTCGAACCTCCATCCCATGGTAGCACCATCTTACATCATCACCAGGATCAGGGCAGATGACTGACAACTTTCAGGTCACAAGTCTGGTTCTCGAATAGCAAACCTTCTCAAACCTCCAGGCCATGGCAGCACCTTTCTTCAGCTACAGACCACTGTGGCCGCTGGTGGGATTTAAATTCCTGATTACAGGGAAGACGCTCAGCCTACTGCACCACTCGAGTTCTCCTAGCTGGGTGTTGACCAGATTAGGATGGGTTCCTCTTTTTGAGCCTGGTTCCTCTCCAGGTTTCCTCCTCTTGCTTTGAGAGAGTTTTTTCCTGTGGAAGCTCACTGGGGGGGCTCGAACTCAGATTCTCTGTAAAGCAGCTTTGTGACAACATCTGTTATAAAAGAAGCATATGAATAAGCCTGGACTAATAAATAACTGGACGGTTCTCACAGCCGATCTGCTGCTGCTTTAAGAGTTCGAGCACACATGCCTGATAGATTTTTTTTGGCAAAATGTTTGCTCTTATTTCTCTGTCATGTGGTCAGAAGCCCATTGGTGAATTGCGAAAAAGTGCAGCTGACCAGTTCTTGCATGACAACAGAAACATCTGGACACATTTTGTGCTTTTTCGTTGCAAATGTTTGGGCACCACTGGTCAAATTATGCTAATGATAAAAATAAAAAATCTGCAGAAGTTGTGGCTCATTTTATTTCATTCCAAAACATCAAACGGCCCTTACAAAAAAGAAATTTATTCAAGTGTAGTATTAGTTTACTTCTTTTAAACTAAAAGGAAGTGAGTATACTTGATGTACTTCTCAGTGATATACTAAACACAGTTCTACTTAAGTATGCTGGGGTTATACTGACAAGTATAGAACAGTCTAAGTATATTTGGTATTTACTTGTACTTAATCTTTTGATTGAGATAGTAGAAGTAACTGTTCTTGATCTGCACAAAAACACATCCAGTACAATATTTATTTAAAATTTGATTTATAAAGATTTATAAAGATACTAATATGTTTATAATCTGAGTGTGTCTTGTTTATTTTACGTGTGTCCACTGGTGAGTAAGTAAATGTTGTTAAGTTTTATTTTAAGTAGAAAAAACTCTTAAACCTAGTCATATACTTTAAAGTACAACAATAATATAATCAGTAAATTATAAGTATTATGTTTAGTTCACTTAAAGAAAACGTACAAGCTAGTAAACTAACAGTAAACCCTTAAGATTACTTTTAGTGTAGTTTCAGTACAAAAGATGTAAACTAGTTTATACTTGGTTTACTACTCTTACACTTATATTGTACTAAAAGTATATTTTTTAAAAACTAGAAAGTGGACCAATTTAGTCCCCAGAAGTATTAAAATAGTACATATACGAGTGTACTACTAGTACAATGACATTAGTATAGTAACTGCATAAAGTATACTTAATAAAATTTACTTTAAGTATTCTTATTTTATCTGTAAGGGGGAGCAAACTACAAGAAGCTCTGCACTAGAATTACAACATTTTCAATCACAAATACAGCAAAACCCAAAGCTCCTGCGTACCACTGAAGAGTGGACATATAAGGTAGCCAGTAAACGGAGGAACAGAGCAGGTGTTTCCAATAAAGTGGCTGGTAAGTGTGTATATTTATTTGTGGGCAAGAAACAAACACATATGTATACACTTTTGGTGGGGGGACGGGGGCTGGGGGGGGGGGGGGTCATGCACGCTATCGTACGCAGTGAGGGCCTCCTAATCACACACAGGACTGTGTAGCGTAACTGTCCGCCTGCTGTGTTTGTTATCTTCATTACATGCGTGTAGCGTTGGGCCCCAGGGCCGCTATCAGACCCGGCGCTGCTGGATGTATCTGAGTACCTGCTCTCCAGCTGTGGGCTATTAAAACTGAAGGGTCCAGATCTCTCTTGGAAGACTCGGCCAGGCCTGGCTCGGGAGTCAGCTCTGTAGATTTATCGATGGAGAGATTTATAGGGGCTTGTTGGCTCCGACCGGGGCTTGTCAGACCCAAACACATTCGCTGCAACACTCCTTCGCTTCCTTTAGGGGCAGAGGAAAAGAGAGGAACACCGAGAGAACGGATCGGAAGGAAAGGCTAGGGCTGTATATGCAAATGCTTGTGAGTACGTGAGTGAGTCCACGTCCTCCCGTTTGGGGAAGATGGTTTTTGGGCCCTCGGAGCCACCTCCCGTGTAAATAGGGACATTGTGGTTGTGGTGTTGCCTCTGTATTGTGTACAGTACATGTTTGGGAATTTGGCCCATGGTGATCTCGCCTTTGGCTTTCGCTGTAATAGCTGCCCTGGCAGAAATGATGACCTTTAGCTTCTACTCCCAATGCAGCAGTGGTGTCAGAAGTGGGATCATGCTGCCCAGTGGCCAGAAAGGGAGTGACGCTTCTTCAGACTTTTGCGCCATTGTTGTTGTTGTTGTTGTGTTTGGGAATTTGGCCCATAGTGACCTCCTCTGGAGTAGCTTTCATAGCAGAAAAGATGGCCTGACAGTGCTTATAGGATTTTCTGGCATTTCCAAATTGCATCCAGATTGATTTTTGGTCTGGACTCCATAAAAATATGAACTCAGATTTTTGCGAAGGGCCGTTGTTGTTGTTGTTATTGTTGTTGTTGTTGTTGTGTTCTTTACAATGCGATTTGTTTTGTATCTGTATTGTGTGCTCCTGCTGTGGGTTACTTTGTGTTTGAGGGTTACGTATGGGAATTTGGCTTATGGTGACCTTGTCTGGAGTAGCTTTCATAGCAGAAACGATGGCCTCTCGCTTCTACTTCCAATGCAGCAGTGGTGTCAGAAGTGGGATCACACTGCCTAGTGGCCAGAAGTGGAGAGGCAAAAGAGAACGATGGCAGCAGCAGGTCAGTCACCCATCAGTACAATGTGCTGGAGAGTAATGTATACAGTTGGTTATTCTATATATTCATTCTGAGAGAAATAAATTAGGTCCAAATTCAGGCCACTCTAGGATCTTGTTCAGACTGACAGCCCAAATTGCATATTCTGGCATTTCCAAATTGTGTCCGGATAAATTTTTGGTTTGGACTCCAAAAAAACATGTTTTTTTTTGCAAATCGGATGCAAACCAGATTTGAAGTTTATTTAAAATGCAATTCCAATCAGTCTGGACGCTCTGGACCCTCAAATCCAACCATAGAGCGTCAGTGTCAAATCCAGAATGTTGGAATTGCTGGGATTTGCTATGAAGCTACTAATGCATATGTTGATATTACAGCAGCCCTTGCCTATTGTTTGATGATGGCTGGACCCACAAATCCGATCTGATCACTTGTGAATGACGGAACAGACAGTCATCTTCTGATTTGCAAAACAAATTAGACTTGCTTGCAGTCGAAATGTAGCCTAGGTCCCTCATTCTAGCATTGTTGTGTAGGGCCCCCATGAGCCGAGGGCCCTATTAAAAAAATACAATGTACTCTGTTTCTGTTTCTATTCTAAGTATATAAATATATATATATATATATATATATATATATATATATATATATATATATATATATAAGTATACATAACGTCAACATAGCCCCTCCCCCACAGATTGTGTTTATGATGGACTATTCTATATTGTTACTGAAAGGACATTAGGGGTCTGTCTCAAATCCTAGTGAGCTCCTACATAGGCAGTATTTACCGTCATAGTATGCACTCCCAACAGGAGAGATGAGGAGAGAACGCTGCTACTTACACACTCACTACCTAGACAGCCTACTTACACAGCTCCCTACCTAGACAGCCTACTTAGACACTCACTAGGGTTTGAGACGGACCCAAGAAGTGTTATCAGCCGAGTGATCTCCCGAGCAGGTGTGTATATGAGAGCTGTATTATATCAGTACACAGAGATGCTGCAGTGACGGAGGAGCTACTATAAACCTGTTTACGTACGGATAACACTCGGAGTATCACTGCTCTGCTTCTTCAGACCTTCTTCAGAACTTCTGAACTCTCCAAAGCCCTGATGAGCTCTGATCTCACACGAGGCTGAAGCTGTGCTTCCTGTTCTCCAGCTTCTTGTTGGAATTCTCAGCAGGACTTTCTCACACAGTGGACCAGAGCGACCCTCTGCTGCCGGGTTTATTTAATGGGACAGATGCAGCAGTTACGGGTTCTTGTTCTGAACTAACTGGACTCAAACCTGCTTGGGCCGGATCAACCAATGTGAGTCCAGCCTTAGACTGAAGGAGCTGAGAATGAACTATATAACATAATAATTTACAGCAATATTAGATATTAGATGGGTTCCCCTCCCTTGATATGCCTGAGCCTCGAGTAATTAATAAAAAAGTACATCCAGGGGGTCCCAGAATCACTAAACCCACCCAGTCTGTGCATTCAAAGGCTAGTCTCCTGTTGGGAAGCTCAACTACTAAGGGACACGGTCCTTTTCCGATGGGACAACACTTTCCTTCTTGTTGTTGTCCCAATGTGGATGCAGCATAATAGTGACCACCTGAGCCAAATGTGTCGTGTCCACACTGGGGTTGAGCTCGCTTCAGCAAACGGCCAGAAATTCTAAATACTGCATCACACGAGCCTGCACAATCCCACAATCCCCACAGGGCCTCCTCAAACAGTCCCAGTGGTCCTACAACCAGAGCATGGCTGCAGGCAGTCCAGAGCTGTGATGCAAGGCCTGGATCTGAAGCCATTCCCTCGTACAGAACAACATTCGAGGCCTGTTTCCTTTATCAGCGCACACGTAGGCTTCTATCACTTTTTCCCATGTCCGTCCTCCAGGAGAGCCAGCTCCTCCGAGAGGATTATGTGCATCGGCTTGGCCAGAAACATCAACGTATCAGCTCTTCCTTCCTTCCTTCCACACATCATTGCTGCTGAACCCATAAAGGGAGCCTGCAGGTCTGCTTACGTAAGAATGTGGCCATGCCAGCTGTAGATATGGTCATGAATTCCCTGACATTAGATACTAGAGTGTACAGTACGAGTGTTAGTCCTGACTTTGAGGTTCGCGTCGCCTTTGAAGAGCACATCAGAGGCTTTCCTAGGTTTTGGTTTGAGGTCCATGTTTTGGGAGACCCTCTGGCTCCTGGCTTGCACATGACTATGCTGCAGTGGACACAGCTGTGTTTGTCGGTCGCTTCCTACTCCATCTCTTATGTAATGAAAGCTGACCGTGAGCCTTCTGGTCCAAAGACGTACAAGCGAGTGCTCGTATCTTCTCGTATTTATACCATAAATGCTTCAAGATTGCTCCCAAGGTTCTCAACCTGCTCTGAGTTCTCAAGGTTAGATGAGTTAGGGGGCACTGTTGCGAACGTTTTGGAAGATAAAGTACTCATTAGCCTCTTATCAGTGCTAATCATCCAAAGACCACTTGCTTCTAGACCCCCACACTCTTACGTAACCCTTCTGCCTGTTTTCCCCCTTCCACTGTTTCAATGAAAAGCATATGGGTGCCATATGACCCTATGTCTTACAGAAAACAAGAATATTAAAAGTTCATTGTATTATGCTAACTACAGTTGCACAAACAAACTTCACACAGACACTAGGAGACCATACAAACTCCACACAGACACTGGGAGACCATACACACTCCACACAGACACTGGGAGACCATACACACTCCACACAGACACTGGGAAACCATACAGACTCCACACAGACACTGGGAGACCATACACACTCCAAACAGACACTGGGAGACCATACACACTCCACACAGACACTGGGAGACCATACAGACTCCACACAGACACTGGGAGACCGTACACACTCCACACAGACACTGGGAGACCATACAGACTCCACACAGACACTGGGAGATCAAACCAACTCTACACAGATACTGGGAGACCGAACAAACTCCACACAGACACTGGGAGACCAAACAAACTCCACACAGACACTGGGAGACCATACACACTCCACACACAGACACTGGGAGACCATACACACTCCACACAGACACTGGGAGACCATACACACTCCACACACAGACACTGGGAGACCATACACACTCCACACAGACACTGGGAGATCAAACCAACTCTACACAGACACTGGGAGACCGAACAAACTCCACACAGACACTGGGAGACCAAACAAATTCCACACAGACACTGGGAGACCGTACACACTCCACACAGACACTGGGAGACCATACACACTCCACACACAGACACTGGGAGACCATACACACTCCACACAGACACTGGGAGACCATACACACTCCACACAGACACTGGGAGATCAAACCAACTCTACACAGACACTGGGAGACAGTACAGACTCCACACAGACACTGGGAGACCAAACACACTCCACACAGACACTGGGAGATCAAACCAACTCTACACAGACACTGGGAGACCGTACACACTCCACACAGACACTGGGAGACCATACACACTCCACACAGACACTGGGAGACCATACACACTCCACACAGACACTGGGAGACCATACAAACTTCACACAGACACTGGGAGACCATACACACTCCACACAGACACTGGGAGACCATACACACTCCACACAGACACTGGGAGACCATACACACTCCACACAGACACTGGGAGACCATACACACTCCACACACAGACACTGGGAGACCATACACACTCCACACAGACACTGGGAGACCATACACACTCCACACAGACACTGGGAGACCATACACACTCCACACAGACACTGGGAGATCAAACCAACTCTACACAGACACTGGGAGACAGTACAGACTCCACACAGACACTGGGAGACCAAACACACTCCACACAGGCACTGGGAGATCAAACCAACTCTACACAGACACTGGGAGACCGTACACACTCCACACAGACACTGGGAGACCATACACACTCCACACAGACACTGGGAGACCATACACACTCCACACAGACACTGGGAGACCATACAAACTTCACACAGACACTGGGAGACCATACACACTCCACACAGACACTGGGAGACCATACACCCTCCACACAGACACTGGGAGACCATACACACTCCACACAGACACTGGGAGACCATACACACTCCACACACAGACACTGGGAGACCATACACACTCCACACAGACACTGGGAGACCATACAGACTCCACACAGACACTGGGAGACCATACAGACTCTACACAGACACTAGGAGACCACACAAACTTCACACAGACACTGGGAGACCATACAAACTCCACACAGACACTGGGAGACCATACACACTCCACACAGACACTGGGAGACCATACACACTCCACACAGACACTGGGAGACCATACACACTCCACACAGACACTGGGAGACCATACAAACTTCACACAGACACTGGGAGACCATACACACTCCACACAGACACTGGGAGACCATACACACTCCACACAGACACTGGGAGACCGTACACACTCCACACAGACACTGGGAGATCAAACCAACTCTACACAGACACTGGGAGACCGTACACACTCCACACAGACACTGGGAGACCATACACACTCCACACAGACACTGGGAGACCGTACACACTCCACACAGACACTGGGAGATCAAATCAACTCTACACAGACACTGGGAGACCATACACACTCCACACAGACACTGGGAGACCAAACTAACTCCACACACAGACACTGGGAGACCATACAGGCTCTTCACAGACACTGAGAGACCAAACAAACTCTGCGCAGATACTGGGAGACCATACACACTCCACACAGACACTGGGAGACCATACACACTCCACACAGACACTGGGAGACCAAACTAACTCCACACACAGACACTGGGAGACCATACAGGCTCTTCACAGACACTGAGAGACCAAACAAACTCTGCACAGACACTGGGAGACCATACACACTCCACACAGACACTGGGAGACCATACACACTCCACACAGACACTGGGAGACCATACAAACTTCACACAGACACTGGGAGACCATACACACTCCACACAGACACTGGGAGACCATACACAGTCCACACAGACACTGGGAGACCATACACAGTCCACACAGACACTGGGAGACCATACACAGTCCACACAGACACTGGGAGATCATACACACTCCACACACAGACACTGGGAGACCATACACACTCCACACAGACACTGGGAGACCATACACACTCCACACAGACACTGGGAGACCATACACACTCCACACAGACACTGGGAGACCATACAGACTCCACACAGACACTGGGAGACCATACAAACTCCACACAGACACTGGGAGACCATACAAACTCCACACAGACACTGGGAGACCATATCTACTCCATTTATCAAATTTTATTTTTCTACATCGTTTAAACAAAACAGCTGCCGTCTACACCGTGTACGAATTTCACAATGAACGAACCAAAGAAAAGACTCTAAAATTACATGTAAATAATTCTGGTTCCATTGACTTCCATTGAAAGTAGAGTAGGTTTTTGTCCTCTCCTGTAAAATTTGGATTTTGGAGCTGCATGTTTTTCTTTGGAAAGCGATGATATACATCTGCCTAATTTCCAGATCTTTCACAGGGGCCCCCTGCTCGGCACATTTTAGTACTTTCTCTGTTCCCAGCACAGCTGATCCAACTAATTAGTCCAATGACAACCCCTCACTGAGCTGAAGTGGGTGTGTAAAAGCAAGGAAAGCACCGAAATGCCCGGAGACTCAAAGACAGGAGCGGAGCTCTAATCCTCCAGGACCAACACGGCTCTAATCCTTCTCAAATGTCAGTTATTTGCCCACACAGCCGCTCTTGGCTGGGAGGCCCTCACTTGCTGCGTGATCCAAACGCTTTCAAGTGCCTCGGCTTAGATGCCCGTGGCAAAGTCATGCTTGTGTGCCAACTAGTGGAATTTGAATGCTGTGTTTTGACGTGGGCTTGTTTGTGTCAGTCGACTCCTGGGAAGGTGGAACCTGTCAGAGTTTCCAGACTGAGCGACCGTTGCATTGAGCTTTTCCAAGTTGGAGCTTGTATGAGTTGGAGCTGCATTGGTGTGAACCTTGCAAGATGCACCCATGTCACCTCGGTGCCAAATACACAGCCGACAGCATCTTGGGGTCAGAAAGTGACCACTGATGAAGGACCAAAGCCCAGGTTTTCCAACGGAGGTCCTAGAGTTATGCTCTGAAACGGCTAGTTGGGCACCTCTGGACCAGAGCATGACTAACACAGCAACAGATGGGCTACAGTCTACAAGGTGGGCCAACAATTTGATTAAACTGCATCTGAACCACTGTCCCAACAATAGTTGCACAGTGGTGGTCCTGGCCACTGATGAATGTGGTAAAGAAAGGTTTACAAATTATACAAAGAAACAGATACAAAGTAACATGAATATGTTATTGTGAGAGAAGTAGATCAGATCTTGATCCAGTTTGAAGAACAAAGTTAGGTTCCAGATTTCTCCTGGACGCCCCAGACATTGTATGAATGTGTTCAGTTCCTTCAGCAGCAAATCTTGATTTAGCTTAATGAAGTACTGAGCAGTCAAAGCAGGTATTAGATGAGAACTGTAAATAATACTGGGTTGTTTAGGAGAAGCTTGGAAAGAGTTAAATAAACACACTGACGTATGGAAAAGTATACTTACTGTATTAATACTGATTAATATCTAATAATAAAGTGTAAAAGCACTACTTACTCTATTAATACTGTTTAATATTTAATAATAAAGTGTAAAAGCACTACTTACTCTATTAATACTGATTAGTATTTAATAATAAAGTGTAAAAGCACTACTTACTCTATTAATACTGTTTAATATTTAATAATAAAGTGTAAAAGCACTACTTACTCTATAATACTGATTAGTATTTAATAAAGTGTAAAAGCACTACTTACTCTATTAATACTGATTAACATTTAATAATAAAGTGTAAAAGCACTACTTACTCTATTAATACTGATTAATATTTAATAATAAAGTGTAAAAGCTCTACTTACTCTATTAAAACTGTTTAATATTTAATAATAAAATGTAAAAGCTCTACTTGCTCTATTAATACTGTTTGTATGTTTCAAAAATAAAGTGTCCAGTATCTCCATTTTTGTCGATTTCAATTTTTCTGCATCACGACAGCCGCCGTTTGCCTTCTTGAGGAACGCACCAATAGCAATGCTCCAAAAAAACATGAAAAACATTCTGCTTCCATTGAAATACTGCATATCAATTCACCAATGAATCATTTTCTTCAGAAATTATTACAACAATTACTACAACAGCGATAGCACTGTCCACAGCTGAGGCCGACTGACCATCTAAACCCTCTGTAGCACTATAAAGTCATTTATTTGGTGGTCTGTTGCTTTAAAACTATTGAAAATGAGTGTATTACTTTTCTATTGGTCGTTTAGTCTTATGTTACTTATGTATGCCAATTATTGTGTGCTTGTTTTTATTTTATGTAGATTGATAAAATTGACAACATGTAGATACAGGGTTTAGGGTTTAGGGTTTAGGATTTAGGGTTTAGGATTTAGCGTTAGAGTTAGGTTTTAGAATTTAGGGTAAGGATTTAGTTGTAGGGTTAGGGGTTAGCATTAGGGTTAGGTTAGGGTTAGGGTTAGGGTTAGAGCTAGGGTTTAGGGTTTGGGTTAGGGTTAGAGTTAGGGGCTAGTGAATTGCCCTTACAAAAAAGAAGTTTATTCAAGTGGAGCATTAGTTACTTCTTTTAAACTAAAAGGAAGTGAGTATACTCTCAGTTTACTTTTTATGTACTTCTCAGTGATATACTAAACACAGTTATACTTAAGTATGCTGGGGTTATACTGACAAGTATAGAACAGTCTAAGTATATTTGGTCTTTACTTGTACTTAATCTTTTGAGATAGTAGAAGTAACTATTCTTGCTCTGCACAAAACACATCCAGTACAATATTTATTTAAAATTTGATTTATAAAGATTTATAAAGATACTAATATGTTTCTTGATCTGAGTGTGTCTTGTTTATTTTATGTGTGTTCACTTGTGAGTAAGTAAACATTGTTAATTTCTATTTTAAGTAGAAAAAACTTTTTTACCTAGTCACATACTTTAAAGTACAACAATAATATAAGCAGTAAATTATAAGTATTATGTTAAGTTCACTTAAAGAAAACGTACAAGCTAGTAAACTAACTGTAAACCCTTAAGATTACTTTTAGTGTAGTTGCAGTACAAAAGATGTAAACTAGTTTTATACTTGGTTTACTACTCTTATACTTTTAAAAACTGGAAAGTGGGCAAATTTAGTCCCAAGAAGTATTAAAATAGTACATATACGAGTGTACTACTAGTACAATGGCATTAGTAAAGTAACTACATAAAGTATACTTAATAAAATGAACTTATACTTATTTTCTGTAAGGGTGGCCAGTGCACAAATTCTGTATCTTAATCCAGGGATTCATGTGTACTGTACTGGTATTCCAATATTGCCACAGTGTGCAAGTCCCTGCAAATCAAGACCTACATAATCTCTCTGAAGGCTTCGGCATGGCCCAGCGGCAACCGTCCCTCTTGCCGAACTACTGCCAAGCATTAATTTCAAGCATAAGTCTCCAAGCTTTGCCAAGCGTTGAGGTTGGAAGCACCGATGTGGGTTTTGATCCTGTGGCTCTGGTGGCAGCCAGTGAGTTTGGCATGGCAAGCGCGTGGCTGCAGATCCCATCAGGTGGGAGAAGACGAGGATTCACTCGCTCCGTATTCGGTCTGTTTCAGCGATCAGGCCCTGGACATGACAGAGTGCTGGCAGCGGCCGTCCCCTCCGAGTCCCCGGTGTAAGATCCCACTCCAGCCCTGATTAAGTGATGTCTTTTGGATGCAGAGTTAGTTTTAGTTATTCCTTTTGTTTGAAGCTCCAAGGAAAATCTCCAGTGGAGCAGATGTTGTAGAGAAAAAAGCGGGACACACGTACACGCATACTCATACACTAAATCAAGGCGCGGGAGCTCGCAGCGCTGTTCAGGCCCACGGCTTGTGTCAGAGATTATCTCAAGTCCCCAAGTGGCGCACAACACCATCTTTGCTTTGTTCAGAACAAACAGGTTCTGAAACGAGTTCTGACCAAAGCCGTAGGTTTGCATATGGACGCTGGGGACATGTCCCTACCACTATTTGAGCAAACTCCATCGCATTATACACACTCGAGTCACATTATTATGACCTCCTACTTTGGTTGTCAACGTTCTGGTCTGGGAAATAATTCCTGATATTCTCTGGACCCACTCATCCATGTGGAAGACCATATCCATGTGGTACACCATACTTGCTGATTGTCTTCTCTGGGGTGGATGGGACCTTCCAGCAAGACGATCCAACATGCCACATGGCTAGAAATGTCCCACATTGGTTGGAAGAGCTGACCAAGGCTAACCCCTAATTCCCCAGACTTGAACCCAATGAGCATCTGTGGGACCATCTGGATGGTGGTGTTGTCTCTATGGCTCCAGATACCTGTGATCACCTACCAGAACCTTACTGAGTCTCCCAGTCCGATATTAGGCAATAGCTTCTTGCTCACACTAGCTGAACTTAAGAGACTCGACTTGGACCATCCTAGCATCATGGGATAGGTGGGATCAAGCTAGTGGGAGCATCTGCCCTGACTAAACTGGGGGGAACGTCAATATAAAACAAGTACCCATCAGAAGCTGGACTCACTCTTGCGTCAATGTGCATTGGTGCAGGACCCACGTTGCAGGAAATGAGGTGACAACGTCCTGTTAAAAAGCCCCCATAAACTCTCGCTGTGGTGCAGCCATCTCTGTGCCATCTCTCTCTCTCTTCTTTCTCTCCCTCTCATTCTTCAAAGCTGCTCTCTCCCCCAGAGACTTGCTCCATAACACCAGACCCTTTGCTGTGCTCTCCAGACATGTTCTTTTGGAGTCTGGCTTGGGACTGTAGCCCACCAGTCTGGCTGTTTAACCGGCCAGTGCAGGGACAGAATCCAATCCGGAAGCCGAAATCTGATCAAATGGCTCTCGAAAGAGTGGCAGCTGGTCGGGGCACAGGTGCAGAAGCCATCTGAGGCGGGTCCCTGGGTTCAGCCCTGGGCAGGGATGGAGTGGACGGGCAGGTCAGCAGGGCTGTAGTGTGGATGGAGAGGACACTGGCTTTCAGGAAATTCCTGTGTGGAACAAAGTGTTCTTTCTTCTTCTTCTCTCTCTCTCTCTCTCTCTCTCACTCTCTCTCACTCTCTCTCTCTCTTCTTCCCCCTCTGAACCTTTCTCGCGTTTTCCTTCGCTGTCGTTATTTTTTTCTGGCTGAGAGGAAAATAACTAATTAGCATCAGCCATGCGTCTCTCATACAGCAGGGTTTGTTTGCTAGGCCGGCTTTAAGCCCAGTTCCGTCTAACCCTGCCTCCCAGAGATGGGTCACCACCGCAGGTTATGGTCCACACCTGACCTTGGACTGCCTTTCCTGAAAGCATCTTTGGAGCAACCACTGTTGGAGAGTGAGTGTTCAAAATGATAGTCTCTCTATCATTTTACTAGGACTGTTTTTCAAGAGCACTGTTGGGAAACACACCCCGGCTCCTGGGCAGGTGAAGTTGGGATACCAATCAGAACAAGCTTCTGACCAATCAGGACCAGCATCATAAAGCAATCACTGTGATAAGAGTCTTGGAGAGAGAGTGTTCAAAGTGATAGTCTCTCTATCGTTAAGCCATGGCTGTTGGGAATCGCACTCCAGTTTCAGAGCAAGTACAGTTTGTGGTAAGAACATGATCCGACCTCGATCCGACCCAAGTATTAGGTGTACTCCACAAGTTTGATCCAAATATCTCCTGCAGCCAGGTGTGCTTTGCATTATGGCATGCGGCAGATGGTGTAAACAGAGAACTGGAGAACTGTAGCAGCTGACAGGGCGAGGACAATGAACCGAGGTCTCTCTTGGACTAGCAGTGAGGCAAATGTTTTAGATATGCTACCAGTCAAACGTTTTAGTACACTACCAGTCAAACGTTTTAGATACACTACCAGTCAAACGTTTTAGTACACTACCAGTCAAACGTTTTAGATACACTACCAGACAAACGTTTTAGATACACTACCAGTCAAACGTTTTAATACACTACCAGCCAAACGTTTTAGTACACTACCAGTCAAACGTTTTAATACACTACCAGCCAAACGTTTTAATACACTACCAGTCAAACGTTTTAGATACACTACCAGTCAAACGTTTTAGTACACTACCAGTCAAACGTTTTAGATACACTACCAGTCAAACGTTTTAGTACACTACCAGTCAAACGTTTTAGATACACTACCAGTCAAACGTTTTAGATACACTACCAGCCAAACGTTTTAGATACACTACCAGCCAAACGTTTTAAATACACTACCAGTCAAACGTTTTAGATACACTACCAGCCAAACGTTTTAGATACACTACCAGTCAAACGTTTTAGTACACTACCAGTCAAACGTTTTAGATACACTACCCGTCAAACGTTTTAGTACACTACCAGTCAAACGTTTTAGTACACTACCAGTCAAACGTTTTAGATACACTACCAGCCAAACGTTTTAGATACACTACCAGTCAAACGTTTTAGATACACTCCCAGACAAACGTTTTAATACACTACCAGTCAAACGTTTTAGATACACTACCAGTCAAACGTTTTAGACACACTACCAGCCAAACGTTTTAATACACTACCAGTGAAACGTTTTAGACACACTACCAGCCAAACGTTTTAATACACTACCATTCAAACGTTTTAGACACACTACCAGCCAAACGTTTTAATACACTACCAGTGAAACGTTTTAGACACACTACCAGCCAAACGTTTTAATACACTACCATTCAAACGTTTTAGACACACTACCAGCCAAACGTTTTAATACACTACCAGTGAAACGTTTTAGACACACTACCAGCCAAACGTTTTAATACACTACCATTCAAACGTTTTAGATACACTACCAGCCAAACGTTTTAGTACACTACCAGTGAAACGTTTTAGACACACTACCAGTCAAACGTTTTAGTACAATACCAGCCAAATGTTTTAGTACACTACCAGTCAAACGTTTTAGATACACTACCAGTCAAACGTTTTAGAAACACTACCAGTCAAACGTTTTAGTACAATACCAGTCAAACGTTTTAGATACACTACCAGTCAAACGTTTTAGATACACTACCAGTCAAACGTTTTAGATACACTACCAGCCAAACGTTTTAGATCACTTCCAGCCAAACGTTTTAGATACACTACCAGTCAAACGTTTTAGATACACTACCAGCCAAACGTTTTAGATACACTACCAGCCAAACGTTTTAGATACACTACCAGACAAAAGTTTTGGATACACTACCAGTCAAACGTTTTAGATACACTACCAGCCAAACGTTTTAGATACACTACCAGTCAAACGTTTTAGATACACTACCAGCCAAACGTTTTAGATACACTACCAGCCAAACGTTTTAGATCACTACCAGCCAAACGTTTTAGATACACTACCAGCCAAACGTTTTAGATACACTACCAGTCAAACGTTTTAGATACACTACCAGCCAAATGTTTTAGATACACTACCAGCCAAACGTTTTAGATCACTACCAGCCAAACGTTTTAGATACACTACCAGTCAAACGTTTTAGTACACTACCAGCCAAACGTTTTAATACACTACCAGTCAAACGTTTTAGATACACTACCAGACAAACGTTTTAGATACACTACCAGCCAAACGTTTTAGACACACTACCAGACAAACGTTTTAATGCACTACCAGTCAAACGTTTTAGATACACTACCAGACAAACGTTTTAGATACACTACCAGACAAACGTTTTAGATACACTACCAGACAAACGTTTTAGTACACTACCAGCCAAACGTTTTAGATACACTATCAGACAAACGTTTTAGATACACTACCAGCCAAACGTTTTAGACACACTACCAGACAAACGTTTTAATGCACTACCAGTCAAACGTTTTAGATACACTACCAGACAAACGTTTTAGATACACTACCAGACAAACGTTTTAGTACACTACCAGCCAAACGTTTTAGATACACTATCAGACAAACGTTTTAGATACACTACCAGACAAACGTTTTAGATACACTACCAGCCAAACCTTTTAATACACTACCAGACAAACGTTTTAGATACACTACCAGACAAACGTTTTAATACACTACCAGACAAACGTTTTAGATACACTACCAGACAAACGTTTTAGATACACTACCAGACAAACGTTTTAGATACACTACTTTTTATTACAAACTATATTGCATACAGGTGTATTAACAGTATTAGCAGAAGGTCACTCAAGGCAGTGTGAGGGTCTTATGTTGAGTGTGCTTCACTAAACAGACCCCAGCGCTACTGTTTTGACTATAAATGCTGGACATCTTCTTTCTATCAAGTGTCTGGATATATACGATTGTCCTTTGATGGAGTGTCTGTCTGCGATAGAACGTAACCCTTCGGTGTAATTCCAGACTGCAGGTGTTCAAATACTTGAGAACCTGTCTAGTGTGCTGTCAGAGCAGAGAGCCTAGCAAAAACAGAGCAGCCCAATTATCCACCAGAGCCGCTCCGAAATTGGTCCCCCGAGGAGCCATGATGTGGATTTTCAATTAGAACTGGCGTTTCTTTTCACTCACAGATATTTACCAGGAATTTTTTTTAGTGCAGGCAACACATCAGACTGTTTCGGGCAGCGAGGGACCCTCGGGGTCTTGTTGGTGTTCAGAGAAGAAGGTTTCTGGGAATTCTGGGAACTTTGTTTTTGTTAACATGCCTTTTAAAAGAGTCATTAAGCTTATTGTATTTAAGGCCTTTGCCCCCACCACTTAGCCCCACCCCTCCATTTTGCATGTTTAAGTTTAGGTCCAGGGGGTCTACAGGACCCCTGCGATTCAGTCTGATCTTCTGCCAAGCTTGTATTGTCTGCCACAATTCTATCCAAGTACATTAAGCTCATTGCTGAGTCCAAGTATCCCAATGTACAAAGAGTGAGCAGGTTGCTGGTTGGATGATAGCAGGTGGTTCTTATACCTGATTGGTTGTGTACAGAGAGAGGCTCCGCCCTCTGTACATCACTAATATGAAGACTTGTTTGAAAAGCTGCATGTGTGAGTGTCGAGACTCACTTTGCTGTTGGGAGGTTTCTCTGCTGCCTGGAACCCAAAAGTCGCAGATGAGGCAATGAAGAGTTGACGTTACATTACAGATGATTGAGATCATCAGCTTCACTACCTATTCAAATGTTGATCCATACTTGGAATTCTGACATTTATGACCTCCGACTAGAACGTTCTTTAATGGAATGCTCCCGGAAATTGGAAATCCGGTTGGGAACCTCGAGCCCATGTCGTTCAGCTAAATTCTGATTTTCTTCTAAAGCCTGGTTTATAGTTTCTCTGTGGAAGCTGTTTCCAACCGTGTGTCTGATTTAATGTCAATGGAGTGCTTTGGAGTGGCTCAATTCCGTCACTCCAAAACTCTCTCCAACAGATTCCAGTAGCCCTGGTGTTGGGATAGAGGGGTGGGTTGAAGATGGCTGGTCAAGCGACCATAGAAACCCACAGTTGTAAGAAATTTTTCAATTACAAATTATGATAAACATTGTTTTATCTTGGTTTAATGAGCACTAATTTTGAGGCACTATTTAGAGTGGAACTATTTAAGGTGGATTTGACATCACTGCAGACCGACAGGGTTGCCTACAGCAAACTGCTAGTAGCCTGGTAGCTTCTAAAGCATCTTTTATTTGTATTTCACTGATGATGTATTAGGTTCTTAATGGGTTCCCTCATTTCGTAGGAGAAGATTTTTACCACTACCCCGTGTAACCCAGTCCCAAGGTGCCACTGGAGAACAAGGGGTAAGGGAACAAACGAGAAATAGGATTAGGCTTTAAACTCTGTAAGCAATTAGGTTTATGGTAGATGTTTAGGTAGATACAGCCAAACAAGCTCTACCATTGGTTGGGACGGCAGGAACTACGCTGATGGCCTTTTATGTTAGACTAACTACCAGCATCATGAGAGTGGAACATAAGTCTAACTAAGTTTCTGTTAGCACCAGCTGTTTTAAAACTGAGTTCATGTGCACCAGCGTTAGAGTAACATACTATTGTAAACCCCATAGAGGCACTAGCAGTAATGAGCATTGTATTAGAGGAGTTTGTATCCAGTCTGTCCACGTTTTGGACCAAGTTTTTGATGTTTATGGTCTGAACTGAAGGTCTAGTTCTAACAGTAATGATTCACCACTGGTTCCACATGAGGACAGCCCATCAGCCCTTCTGTTAAAACAGACCAGCTGCTTACAGATGGACCCTCGCTGCTGATGGCCCAGGATACCTGGGACTTAAACCCATTTTTGATGGAAACCAGGCTGCTGTGGATTTGCACTGTGGTGGAACTGGAGGACTTCAGATCTTCCGGGCTTTAACCTAGACCATCCACCAGAGGATTCAACAATCCATAGCAGCCCCAGCTCAGGCCTGTAATTCCCTCAGCACCCACTGATAACAATGACGCACCACTTTGACTTCAAAAACTCCTACGCTGTACGAACGGCTCTGTGCAGAAGATTGGAAGTTTGGTCAAATAGCATGTGTTGTTGATCTTGTGAGCGAGAGCATGCTAAAACATCCTCTACAGAGCACACAGCAGTTTACAGAACTCCAAATTGAACTAGAAGTGTTAACTTCTTTCCACCAGGGCAATCAACAAAACCCGGGGGTGCCCAAACTTCTGCATGTGGATGTATATACACTCCACACGCAAGTCCGCTCTGCACCAGTTCCCTCTGCAGTGAGCTTTCCTTACTTAACAAGTATCTTCAAAATAGTAACCTTACAGGAGAGAACAAAAACCACCTTCACTTTCAATGCAAGTCAATGGAACCAGATTTGTATTCCAAGTGATTCTGGAGCATTTCCATTCTTCATTGGTCAAGAGTGGTGCGTGAGCTGGGGCTGAGCTGGCCTGAGCTGGGGCTGGTATGGATTGTTGTATCCTCTGGTGGACGGTCTAGGTCAAAGCCCTGAAGATCTAAAGTCGAAACTTCTCATTGCCTCATCTGCAACTTTTGGGTTCCAGACAGCAGAAAACCCCCCAACAACAAAGTGAGTCTCGACACTCTCTCTGTTCACAACCAATCAGCTTTAAGAACCACCTGCTATCATCCAACCAGCAACCTGCTCACTGTATGTATTTTGGGATACTCGGACTCGGCATTGAGCTTAATGTACTTGGATAGAGTTGTGGGAGACAAGTTTGACAGAAGATCAGACAGAATCACAGGGGTCCTGAAGCCCCCCTGGACCTAAACTTAAATATGCAAAACAGAGGGGTGGGGCTAAGTGGTGGGGGCAAGGGCTTTAAATACAATATGCTTGATGACTCTTTTAAAAGGTATGTTAACAAAAAGAAACCTTCCCAGAAACCTTCTTATCTAAACACCTACACCATGCAAAATTCACAGCAGCCTGGTTTCCATCAAAAATGCTATTAAGTCCCAGGTATCCTGAGCCATCTGGGTATAGAGCAGGTGTGTGTTGTGCTGGTGTGAGTGGATCAGATCTAGCAGTGCTGCTTGAGTGTTTAAACACTGTGCCCACTCACTGTCCACTCTATTAAACACTCCAACTACTTGCTGGTCCACCTTGTAGACGTAAAGTCAAAGACGGTAGCTCGTCCTCTGCTGTACAGTTGATGTTCCTCTAGTCCTTCATCGGTGGTCACAGGAGTGCTTTGAATGACCCACCTCCCTAATAGTACCTGCTCTGTGGTGGTCCTGTGAGGGTCCTGACCATTAAGGAACAGGGTTATAACGTATACAGAGAATCAGATGAACTACAGTCTGTAAGTATAGCTCCTATAGGGTCAGTGGAGCTGCTACAGTGGACAGTGAGTGTGGATAGAAGGTACCTAATAAAGAGGCCAGTAAGTGTTTGTAATGTTAACGATAGTTCTCTAGGTCATAGTTCACCACTACCGTGAATTCTGGTGTAGATCTCTAGATCGGAGCGTATCCCATCACAGCTAATAACTGACCTCCCCAAAAACCGCCTTTCAGTAAAACTGTCTTCCAAGCTTCGGCCCTTCAGGGTTTCCTAAAGGGCCGAAAGCCAGAGGAGGCCTGGAGGTTGTTCGATTGCCGTTTCGATCCAACATGGGCTGTTGAGGTTTTTGGTGGACCCCATTCAAGTCAACTGAGGTTTAAAAAGCAGCCATGATGTCGATTTTCCTTTTCAGTTGTAATATCTAGCGCTTGGAGGGTCGGCTGGCAGCGCCTCCGTGGCCGGTTATGTAATCCTGTCAGAGTTCAAGGTCTGCAGGGTGGAGTTAGCTGCTTTTATATGAAGCTCACGTACACGTCATCCGGATCGCCAACGTCTGTGAAAGTCATCGAGCCCAGAGATTCACGGCGATTGGCTCCAATGACCTTTCCGGTCCCCGTCTTGGCCAGGGGTGAGTCGACGTCGGTGACCTAGCCACCGAACTGAGACGTCTGTCAGGGAGATGGCCAACCAGATGCCTTGCACAGCTCTGGACATTTAAACGGCTGGTTTGAGCTCCAGCAGTTTGAAGTGTGACGCTGGCGTGGGAGGTTGCCATGGGGTTGGATATTTATTCATGCTCTGGTCCGCGTTAGAGCTGGCCACCTCCAGGTCACTGGACCCTGAATACACTCACTGTCCACTTCATTAGAAACACTCACTTTGTGCTTCGCTGGCCACTTCTGATCCAGTATGTTCCAGCTGCATCCTGGACCTACACTACATTGCGCAAAGTATTCACCCACTCATCCAAGTCATTGAATTCAGGTGGTCCAATCACTTTCATGACCACAGCTGTATATAAAACCAAGTACCTAGTCATGCAGACTGCTTCTACACACATTAGTAAAGAGTGGGTCTCTTTCAGGAGCTCAGTGAACTCCAGCGTGGTACCGTGATAGGACTCCACCTGTGAAGTCCAGTGGTGAAGTTTCCTCACTACTAAAATATTCCACAGTGGACTGTCAGTGGTGTTAGAACAAAGTGGAAGTGATTGAGAATGACTGCAACTCCGCCACCAAGTGGTAGAACACGTACAATGACAGAGCGGGTCAGCGGATGCTGAGGAGCATAGTGCACAGAGGTCACCAACTTTCTACAGAGTCCATCACTACAGACCTCCAAACTTCATGTGGTCTTCAGATCAGCTCAAGAACAGAGCATAGAGAGCTTCATGCAATGGGTTTCCAGGGTCGAGCAGCTGCACCCAAGCCTTACATCACTAAGCGCAATGCAAAGTCCTGTGCAGTCTGATACTAAACATCTGCACATCCTGTGTACTCTGATACTAAACATCTACCCATCCTGTGCAATCTGATATTAAACAATTGTCCATCCTGTGCAGTCTGATACTAAACAACTGCCCATCCTGTGTGGTCTGATACTAAACAACTGCCCATCCTGTGTGGTCTGATACTAAACAACTGCCCATCCTGTGTGGTCTGATACTAAACAACTGCCCATCCTGTGCGGTCTGATACTAAACATCTGCTCATCCTGTGTACTCTGATACTTAACATCTGCCCATCCTGTGCGGTCTGATACTAAACATCTGCCCATCCTGTGTAGTCTGATACTAAACATCTGCCCATCCTGTGTAGTCTGATACTAAACAACTGCCCATCCTGTGTAGTCTGATACTAAACATCTGCCCATCCTGTGCGGTCTGATACTAAACATCTGCCCATCCTGTGTAGTCTGATACTAAACAACTGCCCATCCTGTGTAGTCTGATACTAAACAACTGCCCATCCTGTGTAGTCTGATACTAAACATCTGCCCATCCTGTGCCATGTTGAACAACATTTATATAAATGAACGATATCATAGTGAAGCAACAGTCTAAATAATTGTCAAACAACACCGTCGGTGCCTGCTGACCATGGTCAGCGCCCCAGACCACCATGTCGTCCTCACCAGCTTTTATCAACCCTTACAAAAAAGAAGTTTATTCAAGTGTAGCATGAGTTACTTCTTTTAAACTAAAAGGAAGTGAGTATACTTTCAGTCTACTTTTTAAGTACTTCTCAGTGATATACTAAACACTGTTATACTTAAGTATGCTGGGGTTATACTGACAAGTATAGAACAGTCTAAGTATATTTGGTCTTTACTTGTACTTAATCTTTTGATTGAGACAGTAAAAGTAAGTATTCTTGCTCTGCACAAAAACACATCCAGTACAATATTTATTTAAAATTTGATTTATATAAAGATTTATAAAGATACTAATATGTTTCTTAATCTGAGTGTGTCTTGTTTATTTTACGTGTGTCCCACTGGTGAGTAAGTAAACGTTGTTAAGTTCTATTTTAAGTAGAAAAAACTCTTAAACCTAGTCATATACTTTAAAGTACAACAATAATATAAGCAGTAAATTATAAGTATTATGTTTAGTTCACTTAAAGAAAACGTACAAGCTAGTAAACTAACAGTAAACCCTTAAGATTACTTTTAGTGTAGTTGCAGTACAAAAGATGTAAACTAGTTTATACTTAGTTTACTACTCTTACACTTAAAGTCTACTTAAAAGTATACTTTTAAAAACTAGAAAGTGGCCAATTTAGTCCCAAGAAATATTAAAATAGTACATATACGAGTTTACTATTAGTACAATGACATTAGTATAGTAACTGAATAAAGTATACTTAATAAAATTAACTTTAAGTCGTCTTCACGTCCTCTTCATTGCACTACTTTAAGCTAATGCTATTTTACTGGAAAGGAACAGGAAAGAACCGCCACTTAGCCAGTCTTCCAGTCCAGCCTGAGTCTCGAGGCACTGCGAACGGCGAATCTTCACTGCAACTGTGGGCTAATGTAAGTGTAAGCTAACTGCATCAGACAGGGAACGATAAGCTTAACGATTTCTGATAAAAAAGGCTTAAAATAGCCAGAAAAATCTCTGACCGTATGGCATGTTTTGCTTTTTCAGCCACAGAGCAGCTCTATTGTAATTATAGAGTTTTCTAAATGTGTATTAGGGTTAACGGGCCATTTCTCTTTACATTGGCCAGAAGCTTGGCTCACCCTGCAGACTTGGAAAACTCATTATTTCTACAGTGGGGTCCAAAAGTCTGAGGCCACGTTGAAAATCTAGGATTTGTTTCATTAAGGGAAAAGTTTGGGAACAAACTCTAAGTTGTAATAATAAAGATTTGGTTCTTAAACCGCTTGATAACTGTAAAAGTGCAGTGGCTTAAATCTAGTGCTACCTTTAATCAGCTAAATCTCAAATCCAATGCCACCTTAAATCGTCTGCTACAGTTCGTTCATTGACACCTTAAATTCACTGCTACCATAAGTTTACTGCCACCTTAAATTCACTGCTACCATAAGTTTACTGCAACCTTAAATTCACTGCTACCATAAATTCACTGCCACCTTAAATTCTCTATCATAAGTTTACTGCCACCTTAAATTCACTGCTACCGTAAGTTTACTGCCACCTTAAATTCACTACTACCGTAAGTTTACTGCCACCTTAAATTCACTACTACCATAAGTTCACTGCCACCTTAAATTCAGTACTTCCATAACAGTAGTGTGTGTTTATGTGGGTGTCTCACTGTCCCCTATTGTGTGTGATCACTAGTGTGTGTGTAGATGGGAATTTCACTGTCCCCTATTGTGTGTGATCACTAGTGTGTGTGTAGATGGGAATTTCACTGTCCCCTATTGTGTGTGTTCACTAGCGTGTGTGTAGATGGGAGTTTCACTGTCCCCTATTGTGTGTGTTCACTAATGTGTGTGTAGATGGTAGCTTCACTGTCCCCTATTGTGTGTGTTTACTAGCGTGTGTGTAGATGGGAATTTCACTGTCCCCTATTGTGTGTGTTCACTAGCGTGTGTGTAGATGGGAGTTTCACTGTCCCCTATTGTGTGTGTTCACTAATGTGTGTGTAGATGGTAGTTTCACTGTCCCCTATTGTGTGTGTTCACTAGCGTGTGTGTAGATGGGAGTTTCACTGTCCCCTATTGTGTGTGTTCACTAGCGTGTGTAGATGGGAGGCCTTCGCACAACATTAGCTTTCACCTTTATCACCTCCACTGAAACAGCAAGATCGGACAACTGTCCCTCTCTCTCTCTCTCTCTCTCTCACTCTGTCCATCTCTCTCTGTCCCTCTCTCTCTCTCTCTCTCTGTCCCTCTCTCTCTTTCTCTCTCTCTCTGTCCATCTCTCTCTATCTCTCTGTCCCTCTCTCTGTCCCTCTCTCTCTCTCTCTCTGTCCCTCTCTCTCTCTCCCTCTCTCTCTCTCTCTTTCTCTGTCTCTCTCTCTATCTCTCTGTCCCTCTCTTTCTTTCTGTCCCTCTCTCTCTCTCTCTCTCTCTCTCTCTATGTCCCTCTCTCTCTCTGTCCCTCTCTCTCTTTCTCTGCCCCCTTTTCCCTCTCTCTCTGTCCCTCTTTCTCTGTCTCTCTGTCCCTTTCTCTCTGTCTGTCTGTCCCACTCTCTCTCTGCCCCTCTCTCTCTGTCTGTCTTATTGATTCTGTAATTTCTTCTGTCTCTTTTGCACATGATTAATGAGTTATTGGAGCACATGCTTTGGCCTGTGTTCTGGAAAAATGTGTTCCGTCAAAAATAGAAGTGTGTGTGTGTGTGTGTGTGTGTGTGTTGCCGCTGCATGGGGAAACACTGTTTTTGATTACATTCTCACACTCCAGAGAGACCATGTTTTGGAAAACTGGAGTTTGTTGGGGTTTTTCGGCCTTGTTGTCATGTTTCCTTGGCCGGCTTTGGTTTGACAGAGGAGACGAAGAATGCTGGAGGAATCCCCCACCCCCCCACCCCACCCCCAACTCCCAAAATCCTCTGTGGGACAGGATTCCCCCCACGAGGGAACGCTGGAGATAGCTCAGCGTTAAAGGAACACATGACTGGAAAATGCTTACGCGGTTCCACAGCTAGTGCAGAACAATTGACATGATTTCATGTAAACAACACTAAATCACTATTAACGACGGTGCTGCACAAGTTAAGCATTAATATACGGACAGCAGCTGGACAGACTGGGAGACTCAATAAGGTCCTGGTAGGTGGTCACAGGTATCTGGAGGTATCATGCTGACTGCAGTGCGTCCCACAGCTGCTGGAGGGAGCTTGGAGGAGGATCCATAGAGCCAACACCACCATGCAGGTGGTCCCACAGATGCTCAGTTGGGTTCAGTTGGAGAATTAGGGGTCCAGGGTAGTACTTGGAAGTCTTGTTCAGCTCTTCCAACCAATGTGTGACATTTCTAGTTGTGGGACGTGTCTCATAGTCTTGCTGGAAGACCCTATCCACCCCAGAGATGGTGTACGTGGTCTGCAAGGATGGATTCAGAACCAGATGGTTTGAGAGGGTCTTCCACATGGATGAATGGGTCCGGAGAATGCAGCAGAAATGATTGTGTCCATGCAAAGTGACCACGTGACGAGGCTTTGGGAGGCCCTGTCCAGTTAAGAATTAAGGTTTTGGTTGGTAAAGTGTTACTGTGATGGTGGACTTGTGTGGCTGTTGGTGACCTACCTGCTTCCCAGCCTTGTCAGATAGCGCGGGGTCAAGGAACCTTTCTGCTGTTGTAATAAAATATCAAACTATATCAGAGGGTCCGAATGCATCTGTGGGCAGAGCACCTGAGGCTAAAGACTAAATTAACCAGAACCAAATATTTGAATGCAAGCTGTAAGTAAGAACACAGAGGCACCAAGAACTCCATCAGGTGGTCAGTCAGACAGTAATAACATTGTCAGGGTCAATTAGCGGCATCAAGTTGGTTAATCAGACACTAATAAATACATCAAGGGTCAATTAGACACTAATTACCACATTAGGGGTCAATCAAAGACATCAAGGTCATCAATCAGACACTAATATATACATCGGGGGGTTAATCAGAGAAATCAAGAACTACTTGAGAAGGTCAATCGGTCACTAATAACTACATTAGGGTCAATTTTTGGCATCAAGGTGGGAAATCAGACACTAGTAATGACATTAGGGGTCAAACAGAGACATCAAGGTGGTCAAACAGACATTAATAACTACATTACAGGTCAATCAGAGTCATCAATAACTACACAAGAAGATCAATCAGACACTAATAACTGCATAAAGGATCAATCTGCGACATCAAGAACTATATGAGACGGTCAATCAGACGCTAATAATCACATTAGGGTCCATTTTCGGCATCAAGTTGGTTAATCAGACACTAATAAATACATTAAGGGTCAATTGGAAACTAAAAACTACATTAGGGGTCAATCAAAGACATCAATGTCATCAATCAGACACTAATAAATACATCGGGGGGGGGTTAATCAGAGACATCAAGAACTACTTGAGAAGGTCAATCAGACACTAATAATTACATTAGGGTCAATTTTTTGGCATCAAGGTGGGAAATCAGACACTAGTAATGACATTAAGGGTCAATTAGAAACTAAATACTACCATAGGGGTCAATCAAAGACATCAAGTTGGAAAATCTGACACCAATAAAGACATTAGGGGTCAAACAGAGACATCAAGAACTACATTAGAGGTCAATCAGACCCTTACAACTACTTTAGAGGTCAATCAGACATATAACCACGCTGAAGGTCAATCAAAGACATGAAGAACTATATGAGATGATCAGTCAGTGACGCCAATAATTATATGAGTGGTCAATGAGACACTAATAACCAGACTGATTGTCAATCAGACACGAATAACAACATTGGGGTCAATCAGAGACACTATTAAACTACATGGGGTGGTCAGTCAGACACTAATTACCGCACTGGGGGTCAATCAAAGACATCAGGGTGGGAAATCAGACACTAATAATGACATTAGGGATGACAAAACCCTTAAACCTAGTCATATACTTTAAAGTACAACAATAACATAAGCAGTAAATTATAAGTATTATGTTTAGTTCACTTAAAGAAAACGTACAAGCTAGTAAACTAACAGTAAAACCTTAAAATTACTTTTAGAGTAGTTTCAGTACAAAAGATGTAAACTAGTTTATACTTGGTTTACTACTCTTACACTTAAAGTGTACTTAAAAGTATACTTTTAAAAACTAGAAAGTGGGCCAATTTAGTCCCAAGAAGTATTTAAATAGTACATATACAAGTGTACTACTAGTACAATGACATTAGTATAGTAACTGAATAAAGTATACTTAATAAAATTAACTTTAAATATACTTATTTTCTCTAAGGGTTTTTAAAAGCAGGTCTAAATAAGGTTTCTCAGTAGACAGCATGTTTAAGGTATGTAAGAATTGGGGGAGTCAACATGTCCTTATAGAAAATAAGTCTACTTAAAGCTAATTTTATTAAGTATACTTTATGCAGTTACTATACTAATGTCATTGTACTAGTAGTACACTCGTATATGTACTATTTTAATACTTCTTGGGACTAAATTGGCCACTTTCTAGTTTTTAAAAGTATACTTTTAAGTACACTTTAAGTGTAAGAGTAGTAAACCAAGTATAAACTAGTTTACATCTTTTGTACTGCAACTACACTAAAAGTAATTTTAAGGGTTTACTGTTAGTTTACTAGTTTGTACGTTTTCTTTAAGTGAACTAAACATAATACTTATAATTTACTGATTATATTATTGTTGTACTTTAAAGTATATGACTAGGTTTAAGAGTTTTTTCTACTTAAAATAGAACTTAACAATGTTTACTTACTCACCAGTGGACACACGTAAAATAAACAAGACACACTCAGATTATAAACATATTAGTATCTTTATAAATCTTTATAAATCAAATTTTAAATAAATATTGTACTGGATGTGTTTTTGTGCAGAGCAAGAATACTTACTTCTACAATCTCAATCAAAAAATTAAGTACAAGTAAAGATCAAATATACTTAGACTGTTCTATACTTGTTAGTATAACCCCAGCATACTTAAGTATAACTGTGTTTAGTATATCACTGAGAAGTACATAAAAAGTAGACTGAAAGTATACTCACTTCCTTTTAGTTTAAAAGAAGTAAACTAATGCTACACTAATGGTAATCCTCCTGTAGATCACTGCTAGTTTCATTTACTGACACTTGAGCTTTTTATTTCCAACTGTTGATCGGCTTTGGAGATTCAGACAGATATCTGTGTGTGTGTGTGTGTGTGTGTGTGTGTGTGTGTGTGTGTGTGTGTGTGTGTGTGTGTGTGTGTGTGTGTGTGTGTGTGTGTGTTCTGATGTGAGTCATTAGAAGAGAAATAAAAAACATAAACGAGCTGTTTTAGTTTGTTGTTAGGAGATTATAGTCCTGTTCTTTAGAAGTATTAGGTAATGCAGTCGCCGGCCAACCGTAAGCACTTACTGCTCCACTGAGCGGTCCCGTAATCCACTGACTGTTATTTCTCGCTCTCTGTATGTGATACAGGACGTCCTGCATGGATTGTTTTCTTTCTAAACTTGGACAGCAGTTGGACACACTTTGGAACAGTATATACACTCAACACTGACTTTATTAGAAACTTGTAGTGGCCACTTTATTGGAAACATCATGTACTTCCACAAACTGGCCACTTGGAAACACCTACATTGTGCTTCCACTAACTGGCCACTTTATTGGAAACATATATTGTGCTTCCACTAACTGGCCACTTTATTGGAATCACATATATTGTGCTTCCACTAACTGGCCACTTTATTGGAAACACATATTGTGCTTCCACTAACTGGCCACTTTATTGGAAACACATATATTGTGCCTTCAGTAGCTGGCCACTTTATTGGAAACACCTACATTGTACTTTTAAATTCTGGCCACTTTATTAGAAAAGCCTACCTTTTACTTGCACTAACCGGCCACTTTACTAGAAACACCTACCTTGTACTTGCACTAACTGGTCACTTTAATGGCAACATCCACCTTGTACTTCCATTACCTGGCCACTTTACTGGAAACACCAACCTTGTACTTTCAGTAATGGGTCACTTTACTAAAAAACACCAACCTTGTACTTTCCTACTAACTGGCCACTTTACTGGAAACACCAACCTTGTACTTCCACTAACTGGTCACTTTAATGGCAACATCCACCTTGTACTTGCATTACCTGGCCACTTTACTGGAAACACAGCAACCTTGTACTTTCCTACTAACAAGCCACTTTATTGGAAACACCTGCCCTGTACTTTCCTACTAACTGGCCGCTTTACTGGAAACACCAACCTTGTACTTCCACTAACTGGTCACATTAATGGCAACATCCACCTTGTTTTTCCATTAACTGGCCACTTTACTGGAAACGCCTACCTTGTACTTCCATTTAATGGCCACTTTACTGGAAACACCTACCTTGTACTTTCCTGCTAACTGGCCACTTTACTGGAAACGCCTACCTTGTACTTCCACTAACTGGTCGCATTAATGGAAACATCCACCTTGTATTTCCATTAACTGGTCACTTTACTGGAAACACCCACTTTGTGCTTCCACTAGCTGGCCACTTTATTAGAAGCACCTACATTGTACTTTCAAAGTCTGGCCACTTTATTGGAAACACCTACCATGTACTTTCAAATACTGGACACTTAATTGGAAACGCCTACCTTGTGCTTCCACTAACTGGGTACTTTACTGGAAACACCTACCTTGTACTTCCACTCATTGGCCACTTTATTAGAAACACTTACTTTGCACTTCCACTACTGGCCACTTTATAAGAAACACCTACTTTGCACTTTCACTAACTGGCCACTTTATTAGAAACACCCACTTTGTACTCCCACTCACTGGCCACTTTTATTGGAAACCTCTACTTTAAAGGTCCACACTATTGGACAGTAGTAACCCTGCAACACTTCCCGTTCATCACTGGTCAGGTTCTGACCACAGGACTGCTGTTGTCCAGATACTATTTGAGTGGCGGTCCATTCTCAGCGCAGCAGTGACGCTGACGTGGCAGTGAGTGTGGTGAGGCCACGGCACGTGTCGAGTTCACTGCTAGGTTCTGACCCAAAAATAAGCAGGGACGAGCGACGCTGTGGCGAGAAACTGACCACTGATTGAGACCCAGAGGTCAAACAGTGTGTGGGAGCTTCTAATGAGGTATACGGTAAATCATGAGTTGGAGTCACGTGAACGTTCCTCAGGGTTCTCGGCGAAGCGACGTCTCGCTGCACATCTGTTTGAACGCGAGGACGGAGTCAGTCATGAAGCGACGCCTACTTTGACTTTACAAACAACTTTATTTATTCGTTTCTCCGTTTTAACTCTGCTACAGCTGTGCGGCGAAGCCACATCACTCTCACAGTCTAACAGCATCCTTATGTGGCGAGAGCTCGTGTCGGAAAGCAGCAGACCGAACTCGTAGCCTCGGGGCAAAGAAGCAAACTCGCTACGGCGAAAGTGTCTCGGCTAATTAAACCCATTTGGGGTCAATTGTGTAAGTTTGAGTGAAATATGGCTTCATATGAGCCTGAACCACAGAATTCCAACATGTCCACTCGCGTAACTCTATCTACTGAGATACCGCAGACAAAAACAATTCCTGATCGGACAGTTTTCCACAGGACACTTAACCCGTTTGTTTCTGAGGCCTAAGGACGCAACACGACTGGTACAGTGTCATTCTCACTGCAGTGCATCCCACAGCTGCTGGAGGGAGCGTGGAGAAGGATCCGTAGAGCCAACACCACCATCCAGATGGTCCCACATAGTCCAGGGTAGTACTTGGAAGTCTTGGTCAGCTCTTCCAACCTATGTGGGACATTTCTAGTCGTGTGACGTGTCTCATTGTCTTGCTGGAAGATCCCATCCACCCCAAAGAAGACCATCAGCATGTATAGTGTACGTGATCTTCTGCAAGGATGGCTTCAGACTCAAGTCTCTGACTTTACATCCACAAGGTTGCCTACCAGTCAATCGTTTTAGATACACTACCAGTCAATCGTTTTAGATACACTACCAGTCAATCGTTTTAGATACACTACCAGTCAAACGTTTTAGATACACTACCAGTCAATCGTTTTAGATACACTACCAGTCAAACGTTTTAGATACACTACCAGTCAAACGTTTTAGATATACTACCAGTCAAACGTTTTAGTACACTACCAGTCAAACGTTTTAGATACGCTACCAGACAAACGTTTTAGATACACTACCAGCCAAACGTTTTAGATATACTACCAGCCAAACGTTTTAGATACACTACCAGTCAAACGTTTTAGATACACTACCAGTCAAACGTTTTAGATACACTACCAGACAAACGTTTTAGATACACTACCAGTCAAACGTTTTAGTACACTACCAGTCAAACGTTTTAGATACACTACCAGTCAAACGTTTTAGTACACTACCAGACAAACGTTTTAGATACACTACCAGTCAAACGTTTAGTACACTACCAGACAAACGTTTTAGATACACTACCAGTCAAACGTTTTAGATACACTACCAGTCAAACGTTTTAGATACACTACCAGTCAAACGTTTTAGTACACTACCAGACAAACGTTTTAGATACACTACCAGACAAACGTTTTAGATACACTACCAGTCAAACGTTTTAGTACACTACCAGTCAAACGTTTTAGATCACTACCAGACAAACGTTTTAGATACACTACCAGACAAACGTTTTAGATACACTACCAGACAAACGTTTTAGTACACTACCAGACAAACGTTTTAGATACACTACCAGACAAACGTTTTAGTACACTACCAGACAAACGTTTTAGTACACTACCAGTCAAACGTTTTAGATCACTACCAGACAAACGTTTTAGATACACTACCAGACAAACGTTTTAGATACACTACCAGTCAAACGTTTTAGTACACTACCAGACAAACGTTTTAGATACACTACCAGACAAACGTTTTAGATACACTACCAGACAAACGTTTTAGTACACTACCAGACAAACGTTTTAGATACACTACCAGTCAAACGTTTTAGATACACTACCAGACAAACGTTTTAGATTCACTACCAGACAAACGTTTTAGATACACTACCAGTCAAACGTTTTAGATACACTACCAGACAAACGTTTTAGTACCACTGGTGCTAAAAAGGTTCTACTTTTTAGAATTCCTGTTTTAAGCTCCACATTGACCTGAATTATGACCTGCGTGTGCTCTGAGGGAAATTTTGGGCACGTTTTTCGCCGGAAACCGTTCGGGTGAGTATTGACTTCCAGTGTTTGTTAACAATCTTGGCCTGGTTCTAAACTGACTGTGCAAAATTTGGACACACCGAACATGTCTTGGCTGATCGGCCCCAAGTGGAAATTCATAAACTTTTGATGTAACGCCAAACGATTCCTTTCAGGGGAGCTTTTCCCTCATTTTCCCTGTAATTTATTTCCTGCCAGATTGTTTCCTGAAAGCCTCGCTGTTCTATTCACGGGCTCTCTATTCAGCCCTCGCTATTCTCTGATAAGTGCCTGATTACCTGATGGGGCTTTCAATGGCACGTGCTCGCTCCGTGCCAAAACAAACTAGCAGCGGCGTGTTTGTGTAGGAATGTCAGAGAAAGAAGGAGCGCTAATATTCATGCCCGAAGGTCTTCCATCATATAAACCCACCTCAGTGTTAATGAATGAATTAGCTGGGTTTGTTTTCATTGCTGGCGTGTAGCCTAAGAGCCAAGAACCACATCTCGTGTCATAAAAGATTTGGTTGAGGTGATTTGTGGCGGTTCATGATACATAAAGCTTCAAGCTCGTTGTGCTCAGTAAGGCTGGCCGTAAATCAGCCCCACAAGTGTTGGCCATAGTCTGACTAAGCTTATGAGATATGTCCCCTTCTACAGCTCCTGGCCCAAAAAAAAAAATAAAATAAAATATATATATATATATATATTTTTATATTTGTTGTTTATTTTTGTTTTTTTTATTTGGATCCCCATTAGCTCCTATAATGATAGCAGCTATTCTTCATGGGGTCCATCACACATAAAACACACACACACACACACACACACACACATATATATATATATATATATATATATATATATATATATATATATATATATATATATATATATATATATATATATATATATACAACAAAAAGAAAAGAAGAACATACTCTATGTATACTCCAAATTTATACAAAAGAATATACATTATACATATACAACAAAAAAGAAAAGAAGAACATACTCAAGAAGTAATAGAAGTAATCCCAATAACCTCACTTTTTCCCTTAAAACAAATTTCCCTACTACTTTTATCTACTTTTAACTTTTATTTATTTAGTTTTATGATCAGAGATCAGTTAGGTAGTGTTTTAGTAGTTTTTTAATTAGTAGTATAGTAGTATTAGTAGAATTTTATTAGCAGTGTTGAGTCAGGTAAGGAATTCCACTCTTTAATATCTCTGTAAATCACTGCTCTGCATAACATAACATTGCCATCCCTTAACCTGACACATTGCCTCCAGAGGCTTGTACAGTAGGAAATATACATGATTGCTGCATCACTTCATGGGCTTCCCTTCTTGTCCTGACGCTCCCATCACAATTGGGTCAGTCTAGACTCATCAGACCACAGGATCTCCATCGTCCGGTCTTTAAACTTCCGACAAACTGCTCATATTCACACTCAGTTATCTAGAACCTGCTTACAATACCACTCATATTCACACTCAGCTATCTACAACCTGCTGACGCTGCCACTTATATTCACATCCAGTTATCTAGAAACTGCTTCCCCTTTACTAATATTCACACCCAGTTATCTAGAACCTGCTTACACTTCCACCTATATTCACATCCAGTTATCTAGAGCCTGCTTACAATTTCACCTTTATTCACACCCAGTTATCTAGAACCTGCTTAGACTACCACTCATATTCCCACATAGTCATCTACAACCTGCTCACAAGACCGCTTATTCAGTTATCTAGAGCCTGTTTACACCACCACCTAGTTATGTACAATCTGCTCACAAAAGCACTCACATTGATGCTCGGTTAACTACAATCTGCTTACACCTCCACTCATATTCACACCAAGTCATCTAGAACGTGCTTACACTTCCACCCATATTCACACCCAGTTATCTAGAACGTGCTTACACTTCCACCCATATTCACACCCAGTTATCTAGAATATGCTTACACTTCCACCCATATTCACACCCAGTTATCTAGAATATGCTTACACTTCCACCCATATTCACACACAGTTATCTAGAATATGCTTACACCTCCACCCATATTCACACACAGTTATCTAGAACATGCTTACACTTCCACCCATATTCACACCCAGTTATCTAGAACGTGCTTACACTTCCACCCATATTCACACCCAGTTATCTAGAATATGCTTACACTTCCACCCATATTCACACCCAGTTATCTAGAATATGCTTACACTTCCACCCATATTCACACCCAGTTATTTAGACCTGCTTACACTTTCACCCATATTCACACCCAGTTATCTAGAACCTGCTTACACTTTCACCCATATTCACACCCAGTTATTTAGACCTGCTTACACTTTCACCCATATTCACACCCAGTTATCTAGAATATGCTTACACTACCACTCATATTAACACCCAGTTATCTAGAGCCTGCTTACACTACCACCCATATTCACACCCAGTTATCTAGAGCCTGCTTACACTTCCACCCATATTCACACCCAGTTATCTAGAAGCTACTAGATACTCAGTAGGATTTGAGACAGATCCATCATATCGGGTGCCCAAACTTGGCGCTGGAGATCTACAGCTCTGAAGAATTCAGGTCCAACACACTTGGCGCTCGTACCGATAGAGACCAGCACTGGACGCCTCTGCTCTACCGCAAATATCTGGTGTTGCCATCCTTCGGTGGGACCGTATTGATTATATAACAGTGAAAGAGCTTGTGTTGATTGAGCTGCAGGAAGTTTCATGTTAAGCATATTAATTGCCTGCGCTGACCTGGTGTGCAACATGTGGTCTCCATACTCTAGTGGTCCTCAGTCCAGTTCCTGCCTTGCACATTGTAGCGTGAGTCTGGTGCACCTGCTCCCGTAATGTGGCCAAGAACTGCCTCTGATAGGAACGAGCCATTTTACTAACACAGAAACAACAGCTGCATTGAATGCAACGATGTTGGACCTTAAAGCTTAAAGACACAGACATTATTACTGATGTGCAATGCCTGCTGGGTAGATGATGTCAGATGGTTTCAGGTCTGAACTGGACTGTGGTGTGAAGGAGTGAGTGTTAGTTACTAAACTAGCTTAAAGAAAACCATGTACATTGTGTTGTTGATGTTGTTTCAGTGAAAGGCAGTGTGAAGACTGATATTAGTCTAAACAGCTTCACAAACATAAACAAGGAGAATAGTTAGTGAAGCAGCGTGTGGACCAACACAGCTACCCAAAGACCCCCGCTCTGCTCTCCTCACTTCAGTCTGGATGAGTTTGAGTGGTTCAGTAGACCACCACTGGTGAGAGACTTGACGGAGGCTGTTGGTTTTAAGCGTAGACTAAAACACAATGCAGTGCCACAGTTTCCCCACACAGGAAGTCCAAAAGCTCCAGATTCTGGAGAACCGCGAGAAGAACCGTGAACGTGAACATGCGCTGGACTCTCTCCTGAGAACGTTTAGCGTTAGCGTCAGCTGCTTCTCCTCGTTTGTGGATCCTGAAGGTGAAAGTCCAGTCTTAGTAGTGAACATACTACTTCACTAATAAAGGAGTGTGAAGCTCAGAGACACTCCCGTTCAGTGTATCGAGCTGTTTACTGAGCGGGAATGTTTCCTGCTAGAAAGCGGAGCTCCTTTAACAGACACTCTCCTTCTCCGTCAACACCAACACACAGCTTCACAACAACTCCAGCACTGTGTCCACTCTCTCCTCCACCCTCTCTGTTCACCATTTACACTAACGTGGTGTGTGATGTCGCCGCTGATGTCAGAAATGTTGAGTTCTAGTTCAAACTGTAAAGACCGAACAGTAGCATGTTTAGCTAGCTAGCTGTGCTCGAGCGTGACGACCGGTTACTGCAACCGTTTGACGTCACTACCCGCTGATCACGTCAGTAGATACAACAATGGAGACCCACGTCCAGTCTATGAAGGGAGCTCAATAGGTTTTGAGAAAGACCCAATGTCTCGCCCAATGCCCAGAAGTGTGTACAGGATGTAAGACTAGCCAGTCAGGATGGACCTGTGACCAGCTAAATGTGTAAAAGATTCAAGACGTTCTTAAATATAAGGTTGAGACTAACGGCAAGTGAACTCAACAGTGGCCCACATGGACCACATGCTGCCATTAGCCCTGTAGAGACCTCTAAGGGCAGGGTTTTGGGATTGATGCCACTAATGAAATAGCTAACCAACCCTTAATCAGGTGATCTGAGTGTGTTAGAACAGGAAATAAACCACAACTCAGTGGAGCAAGGGCATAGATTTGGTCTCAGCATTGGTAGGGACAACCCCGCCCCCTCTGCCGACTCCAGGAAAAAGTTGATATGGTTCACTAACATCAGTTGACCTTTATTTTTTATAGTGGAAAGTCGTTCGGTAGCAGGTTTTCATTCACTGGCTACTGGACGAGGCTTCTTATTCGAAATTTTTCGGCCCACCTTAAAATGTTGCAATAGCAACATCTCGCCGGTAGATGGCAATATTTGATACATATCTACAAAGAATCAAACATGATATCTACAAAGAATCAAAGAAGTTGTTATGATATGGAAAAGGTAGTAAATCATTTGATAGGTTATAGTTTTCACCGGTGCTTGAGTTCTGTAGACTGAGAGCCCGGTTAATGAGCTTTAGCTCACTGATCAGCTCTCGCTTCTCTGAGTCTAGCAGTAAGAATGTATGCACATTGTGATGTCAGGCTTCAAAAAGCCCCCTTCCTTTCAGCCAATCAGATGTGAGCATGATACATGGCGTCTGGAAGGCGCAACTGGAATTATTTGCTCCAAATTTAGGGTTAGGGTTAGGGTTGTTGGTAGGGATTCTTTAGACCTACAATATTTGTAGGGATAATTCTTTAAACCTAATATATTGGTGAGTAAATTTTTTAAACCCAAAATATTGGTAGGGACAATTCTTTAAACCCCAAAACATTGCTAGGGATGATTCTTTAAACCCAAAATATTGGTAGGGACAATTCTTTAAACATAAAATACTGTTAGGGATACATTTTAAACCCAAAATATTGGGAGAGACAATCCTTTAAACCTAAGATATTGGTGAGTAAAAAAAATTAAACCTAAAAAAATTGGCAGGGACAAATCTTTAAACCCTAAATATTGGTAGGGGCAATTCTTTAGACCTAAGATATTGGTGAGTAAAATCTTTTAAACCCAAAATATTGGTAGGGACAAATCTTCAAACCCCAAATATTGCTAGGTACGATTCTTTAAACCCAAAATATTGGTAGGGGCAATTCTTTGAACCTAAAATACTGGTAGGGACAATTTTTAAAACCTAAAATACTGGTAAGAACAATTCTTTAAACATAAAATACTGGTAAGGGCAATTATTTGAACCTAAATATTGGTAAATACAAATCTTTAAACCCAAAATATTGGTGAGCAAAATTATTTCAAGCCAAAATATTGGTAGGGACAATTCTTTAGACCTAAGATATTGGTGAGTAAAATCTTTTAAACCCAAAATATTGGTAGGGACAATTCTTTAGACCTAAGATATTGGTGAGTAAAATCTTTTAAACCCAAAATATTGGTAGGGGCAATTCTTTGAACCTAAAATAATAGTAGGGACAATTTTTAAAACCTAAAATACTGGTAGGGACAATTCTTTAAACTTAAAATACTGGCAAGGACAATTATTTGAACCTAAATGTTGGTAAATACAAATCTTTAAACCCAAAATATTGGTGAGCAAAATTATTTCAACCCAAAATATTGGTAGGGACAATGCTTTAGACCTAAGATATTGGTGAGTAAAATCTTTTAAACCCAAAATATTGGTAGGGGCAATTCTTTGAACCTAAAATAATAGTAGGGACAATTTTTAAAACCTAAAATACTGGTAGGGACAATTCTTTAAACTTAAAATACTGGTAGGGACAATTATTTGAACCTAAATATTGGTAAATACAAATCTTTAAACCCAAAATATTGGTGAGCAAAATTATTTCAACCCAAAATATTGGTAGGGACAATTCTTTAAATTAAAAAAACTAATGGGGACAGATTTTTAAAACCCAAAATATTGATAGGGACAGTTATTTGAACCCAAAACATTGGTGAGTACAATTCTCTAAACCCACAATATTGGTAGGGACATGCCCCTTTTGTCCAAATGCAAACCTAGGTCCTTACCTAGAAGCAAGCCTGAGGACCACTAATGTAACTGCTTTAGAAGTGTGGTAGGTTTGCTAATAACACAGCCAGTAAGGATAAGACCCTCATAACTCTTTGCAATTTTATTGTTCTAGTATCACAAGTCAACATAAAAACATGTCTCTCGCATCTACAACGTATTCCTGGCTGGTCTCCTCGTGTATTTAACTTCTGACGTCCCGTATATTTCATTAACGAAACAGAAAAATCACGATCTGGCTGTGAACACCTGTTTCTTCACTCTACTGAAGGGAGTAAAATAGTTATGAGACTTCTTTTCTTTCCCAACACGTGTTTGGCCTCATGTTCAGTTTGGTTCCCCTGGACGGTGATTTGCCACCGGGCAGGGAGTTGGGTTTTTAGCCTAGCGACTAGCTAGCAGTGGCGCTTTGATTCGGGGCCATGTACCTCGCAAACAGGACTTTAAAACTGGCTGGAGCTATAACCGAATCCCCAGGCAGGAGCTGGTCGTAAAGTAAAGGGCAGGAGCTGCTGATGTGTGCGAATGCCCCTCCAGAGAACCAGCTGTGCAGCGCGACGGCGCGTGGGTGGGCGGCATGACTGACCACCCTGGACAGCCAGAGGGACATTTACTGTGGTTCAACTCTTTCTATCTCTCTTTAAATATACCTCCACCCCGTCCCAAGACTCGGAGTTGCCAAGATGTGCTTGCGTTGTCAGTGTTGCGCTGGAGCTCTGAGGCTATTAGCATTAGCATTGTGCCAACTGCAGGCCTAAACATCGCAGGATGCAAACCGTTATGTGCTGTTATGCGGTCTCATATAGAGGTTTGACACTGTATGACATAATGCTGTCCACTGTGTGGTCAGATGCTACTGCTACTGCTACTGCTGCTATTGCTAAGCACAGCTAAGTCTGCAGACGAAAAGACTCAGTGACCTCTAACCACTCGATGACCCGAACTGGGAGCCCTCCGCAATCTGCGTGTAAACATTCGGAAAATACTTCGCTGTGATGGATTACGAATAATTTATAACACATTTTGCTGATTTCTCTCTTGAAACGTTGTTTGTTTTGCTTACGTCTCTCATCCATTCTTCCTCCTGTCGTCTATTCATCAAACAGCTCAGTATATTTTCTCCTTTTGTTCGCTATTTGTTTGCCTTTCTTTTTCTCCCACCCAAAAGAAAAGTTCCACGTGACATTAGCTGTCGTGCCCAGACTGTAACTTTCACTTGGAAAGCTAATAAAGTCACGGCGAGGCATTTTGAAGTTTTCATAGGACTTTTTTTTTTTTGCTCTTTTTTTTTTCCTGGCTGTGTGGTTTTCTCCGAGAACGTCCTTGTGTTGAGTTTGGCAGCGCCTTGCTCGCTCGCCGAGGCTGGAAAAGTGTGGTAATGTGTGTATTTCTGTTGACGTTTCTAATTGGTCGGCGGTGACACCAGGAGTGAGGAAAAGAGGTTGCAGCTCAGTTGTGGTGGGACTCCTGCGGAATCTAAGCCCCTGCATTAACAGCCGGGCCGCTGCAGTAAACCTGGGCTTGATCTGAAGCCTCTAAGAAATCTGTACGGTTAGATGCGGTGCCTCAAAATAGCTAGAGGCTTTATTAGGTTTAAAAGTGATGGAAGTGGACTATACTAGAACCTAAACTATGGCAAAAACTAGAAACAAACCAGAAAGCAAGAGGGAATGCATTAATAAAGGTTGAACGGATCACCTGCTAAATGCGATGGAGTGAGTGAGTGAATGAGTCTACAAATGCCTTAACTGATGTGAAGTGTCCAGCATGTTGATGGCAGGGAAGAAACGACAGGAATCTTCTTTTTTTATTAAAAAAGGGAAAATCTTGTTTTTATTACGAAAAAAAATTATACATAGGCAAATGGACGCTGTGTCCGAAACAACAACAATGCAATTTCATCTTACAAACAAATCCATAATATGTGTATATATGTATATACACATACATAAACCGATTAATTGTCCTCTGTCGGATGGACGAAGGCAGAGAATGACTGTACAAAACACACTCGGAGACAAGCTTCCCTAAAAACACTGAGACACAAGACAAAAACACTGTTCCTGTTGCTTTCAGTGGGCTCGAACCCATTCAAGTGTGGGTCGTGAGCTTAAACAGAGACCTTTTTTTATCTTCTTGCGTACATTGACTGAAAAAATACTTTCTCTCCATATACATATAAATAGATTTATGCTGTGCAAATTGCAAGTGTAAGGTCCCGCCCAGTATAGCAGGGCTTACGAAGGAAGACCACCGATGTGGTACAAAGGCCTCTGAGGGTTTCTTTCATTCTCTATCAGATGAATGCAAATGCGTGTGAACGAGCGAATCGGTGGGCCGAATGAGCGTGGACCTGAATGTCCTCGTACAATGTTGTTGTGACCTGGAACAACTGTCGGGGGCCCGGAGAGGTTTAGCTGTACCTGGGTTTCGGTCTGCACGCGAGACTTAAGATTTACAGAGCAGTCTCGGACGAAAGAGAGAACCCGTGGAGCTCTGAAGCGCTGAATCAAAACCCGAGCCCTTCTCGCTCACTGGCAAGCCACGAAACAATGTCCCCATGAACGTCGATAAATAATATTACACAAAATACCAAAATACTTTCTGGGAGCCAGCTTCCCAATATTTAAGCATATTTTTATACTGTTCTTAACTTCAACGCACTCGAAGCAAAGACTTGTGGTTTCTTGTTGTTCTAGTTCTCCGTCTTGAAACTTGTACTTCGTAGTAATGATAAATAAGACAGCGGTTCGTTAATAATACATAACACAGACGCACTCGTTAAAAGTCCCTGACTCTTCGATCCTGTACACTATTATACAAGGTTTGGACTTGCTGGAAGTTGAGGTATCACACGACACCGAGCCGTTGGGTGAAAAACAAAAACAGCATGTGACCTTCCCCAGCCAATGAGAGTCGCTCCTCAGGCTTCTGCACCGGCGCCCGATCGCGCCTCTACCATTTGCCAGGGATCGGCGTGCCGCACTCGTACCATGCCACGTAGGTGATGTGGGAGTTGCCGCCTATCGGGCCGAAATGGACTGGCTCTTGCCTCACAGCTCTGTAGAAACCTGAACGAAGGAAACAAAACATGGCTCAATTTCAGAGCTTCCCATTTTTCGGTTGGGGTCAGCATTGAACCCAAAGTCCCATTGGGCCTTGGTTTCTAAGAGTTTTGGGATGTCTAGATGGTTAAGAGTGGGTCACAAATGGTTGCCAGGGATAGACGTCTGCAAGGCATACTTTGAGCTACAACTAAAATGTTGGGTAAAGGTTCTCTTATTCAAATTTATAATATATAAGTTTATGTTTGAACGGAGCTGTCCAGATGATTACGTCATACCTGTCCTGGGTGGGAGTTGGTCTGCAGGCAGTTGTGTGCCAGTTCTTCCATCCAGAAAAGAGTCCACGAACTGACAGTGGTCCTCCCCGTGACCCGTCTGGTCCCCGATGTTGTAGAACTTACCTGAGTGAAGGAATGTTAAGAGATGTTAGCCACGAAACTTCAGAGTCAGTTAAGAACAACTTGGGAGGGGCAAGACTTCAGGATAACATTACAGGAGAATCGATAGCCTGAACTTTAAATCAAGCTTTAAATTAAGAGTAACTAGATGTTTGTATAGAATTCAATGTATAGAGTTGTGCAGACCACTTAAGACAGGGCAAGGAAGGGGAATTCGAGAAACTTGGGTTGGAGATCTGGGGGGCTTTGGCTGCTGAGGCTTGAAGCCAGTTCCCCCCTTGCTGATCAAAGAATGAGTAAGAGTTGGAAGATAGGGAGGAGTCAGGATGGTGGTGGGGTGTGAATTTGAGTTGAGTTATTTCATAACTTTATAAGCAGGAAAATATTTTGCCTTGCAAAGTTTACTTAGAGCCTAATTACTAAAGCAAGTGTCGCTAATTGCTTTTCAACCAATTAGATTGCGTCGCTGGCACCCACTGTTGTGTTGCAAGTATTTATGATGCTTTTCAGAGTACTGACCATTGAGTGAGTCGCTCAGGTAGATCTTGTATCGGAGCGAGTTGCAGAGCTGAATGCCAACGAACTTGCGGTACCACGTCCTCTTCACGTACTGCTTGCCGTTGCACTCGGAGTACGAGTCCGTCTTGAAGGGGAACTGTGTCCAGATGGCATCTTTACCTGAGATGAACACAAGCCACTTGATTATTTAACTTTAGTTTGGTTCAGTGTTACATTGAGACTAGTGCAGTAAACATGGTAGTAAATATGGAAGAACGCTCAGGAGTTGATTGCATTCCCTGATGCGCCTGCACGTCGTCCGCTAACGTGCGCCATGCTAGAACAATCTCAGTCCGTAATGTTTTCTTCAGCACGATTCTGGACCCTTCACTCTGTTTGTACACCTGTGGCGAAGGCCTGCTAGACCTGTTAGCAGAGTCGAGGGGCCGGTCCATTAGACTATTTCCACTGGCTCATCACTCGCACGCCTCGCTCTCTATTGACTCATTGTACTCTCTTTAAGAATATCCATTACGCTGTAAGAGAGAACAGGAAGACAGGAGGTGAACGTCTTCCAGCTCTTTGAAATAATCCCTGCAAGAGCATCATCTTTTTCAGGGAGTCTAAGGTTGACTGATGGGGCTCAGTACCGGATGGGGTACCTGCGTGGGTCACAAATGGTTCTTTGAATGAAGAATGCAAAGAACCCTCGGATCATGCAAAGAGTGTTTAATTTAATGAACCGTTACATTTCGGGAAGGTTCTATAAACTTTGGAAAGGTTCTTCACACTCTCATTCGTCTCCAAGGAATCATCCACCCATTAAAAGATTCTTCAGGAAATGTGGTCCTTCTATGGTATCACGTAAAAAAAACCTTTGGGCTTTGGGTTCTAAGAGTTTTGCGATGTCTAGATGGTTGAAAGTGCATGAATGGTCTACCATAGTGTGTTCTAGAGCAGTGGTTCTCAGACTGGTCCTGCGGAACCTCCAGAGGGCCCACATATGCTGTCAATTGGCAAAAATTGGGATTGGCTAATGCTTAAAATAAAGGGTTATTCAAGGGTTCTTTAGTAGAGGCAAGAGTTCTGTTTAGGATGGTGAGTTCTATATGGAACCATTTCATACTTAAAAGGTTCTGGGCCTTGATGGTGATATGGTTCTTTGAGGAACATTTTTGAAAATGGGTCCATGTAGTGCCAAAACGAGTTCCTCTGTTAACAACTGTAGAATCTTTTTTGATGCTACATAAAACATCTACTTTAAGTGTGAGGGGTACCTGAGAACTAGTTGGAGAACCATCTTTGTTCAAGTTTTAGGAGTGGGTAACTTTCGGTTCTAAATGAGGGTCTCTGTGTCCGTTCTGTTGGTCTCTGTAGTGAGTGGCATCTCTGTTACAGAATTGGATCACTGACGGTTTTATGGGAAGGGTCCCTGTGTGGGGTATAGGAAGGGTATGGAATGTGTCTCTAGGTTCTTGAATGGGAATCTCTGACTCTGGAATGTTTAGACTTTAGAAGTTTGTGCTCTCTGCTCTCTCCACTGCTGTGACATGGATGTTTAGTCTGGCCGGGAATCGGATTTGGAAGGACGAATGTGTTTTTATTCGAGCAGAGTCTCCAAAGAGTTGCCTTTGCTTTCCTCTTTCTGCTCTCTTCATTTTGAACCCGAGCACCCTGGACACTCACCTGAAACGTTCTCGCTCACTCTGGGATCGGCTGCGGAGAAAGAAGAAACAGAAAGGAAGAAAAATAGATGAGACGTTCGCAATCGCTGGTTCATTTGAAAGCAACCTGCTCGCTGAGGCCATCAAAATGATCTGTAGGCTATAGGAAAGTTGAGAAGTTCCAACTCCGCATTGCCTAACCATGGGTGGGCAGAGTGCCTCGAGGATAAAACTACAATAAATTCCAACAAGCAGGAAAAAAGCATGTTTTTCCAAAGACTCTTTGAACGTCTCTGGTGAGGAGAGATCCACTGGCATGGACTTGGCTTTTTGGGGCATCCAAAAGCGGATGACTGGAGGTACAAATTCCATCACTCCGATACTTATTCCCCATCTAATCTCACACTTCTTTGGTAACTCCCTGCGTCTCCTCGCTCATTGAACCCTCAGTCCTTGACATATCCCTCTGTCTTATTCCCCTAGATTCTGATGCTCCTCCCTCCACCTAATTCTGTTTATCGTTCGCCACCTTGCCTCTTAAACTGGGCCCGAAAGCTAAAGTTCCCTCAATAAACTCAGGAATTACGTGAGCGTTCGTTTGCTCTGCCTTTATGACATGTTGTTACTGGGCTTGTGTGACAAGCGCAGTGCTGGCGAAGGTTCAGCTATTCCAGACGCTGCAAGGGGATCCGACCAACAGCATGCTGCAGTCATTATATCGGTTGCAAACATATGTCTTTCAGAGGTAGAGTCAAGGCTCAAATCCATGTCTGCCTTTGACAGGCACATATGGACAGAACGATAGGGCTACACTTGTCTGACACTGCACGCTTGGAATCATGAATATTTGGATGGACATTCGTGCTAAAAATCAAACAACAGCTGTCTTAAACAAAAGGTAATGTAGTTTGACAAGCGGACCACTCATATAAACCTTTATATACGCAATACACACTGGACCACCATTGAGTCAACAAGTGTCCTGCCATGAAAATGTCGGTAATTTCACCGTCCTTGTTGGACTTGGACTGTAATGAGATTGAAAGTGCGCATACCGGACTCTGTGTTGAAGGACACTGGTTCGCTGGGTGGTCCCTCCCCAAGTTCGTTCTTCGGCTTAACCTTGAATTCATAACTACAAGGAAAGACAAAAATATCGTTAGGGATTAAGGTTTTGAAGTTTTATGGGTGAGGGTAATCTAGTGTAATTTTTAGGGTTAGTGTACAGTAAGGCTTAGTACAAAGTAGTATACAGTGGGGTCACATTATTAAGACCACCAGCTAACATCCAGAGTAACCACCCTGTGCAGCATGGACAGCAGTTAGACAGACTGGGAGACTCAATATGGTCCAGGTAGGTGGTAACAGGTATCTGGAGCCGGGCTGACTGCAGTGCATTCCGCGGCTGCTGGAGGGCACATGAGGGAGGATCCATAGACACCACCATCTAGGTGGTCTCACAGATGCTCAATTGGGTTCGATTCTGGGGAATCAGGGGTCCAGGGTAGTACTTAGAAGTCTCGATCAGCTCTTCCAACCTGTGTTGGATATTTCTAGCCATGGTATGATCACATCGTCTTGCTGGAAGATCCCACTCGCCCCAGAGAAGACACTCAGCATGTATGGTGTACTTGATCTGCAAGGATGGATTCAACCTAAATCAGTTGAGAGTGTCTTCCACATGGATGAGTGGGTCCAGAGAATGCCATGAAAACATTTCCCAAACCTTGACCAAACCTATGCATCCAAAGGAGGATAATAATGTGACTCGATTGGGTATTTAGTTGAAAGCATCCAAGAGTGTAGGTTCAAAATAATAGGAATTGAGTGATCCTAGCCTATAAAGCCAATCTAAAAGCTGCAAAATGAACAAACTATGAGCCTGGAGCCCTGATGAAAGTGCGAGAGAGGGCAGGAAGGCAATTCTTTAACCTTGCATGCCAACCACAGGCACGAGTGACCGCGGGAGGAGTTCTGGTTCTCAAATATAAGAAGGTATAATGCCAGTTTCTCTAAACTGCTTACTGAAATGCTAAATCATTGGCTCATCCTTAGTGGCTGTACTACCCTGCTCTTCATTTTAGCCCATTAGAACTGGAAGTCTACTTAGTCCAGCCTTGTTAAACTAGACGTATCTGTAGTCGTGCCCTCTATTGCGCTTAACGTTCATTCGGAATGACTCTAGTGTTTCTGCGTCCTCTAAGCTGTGTTACTTGATACACGTATTCTATTAACTCGGAGCTTCGAGGCCTCTTTAATGGATCTTCCATCTGAAGTACTGACATCAGGAGGGCCCACGTGTGCCGGCTCCCGGTTCATATGGAGACCTGTTTTATGCTGCGAATGGGGCCAGATCACAGTCCCATTTCAGGCTCATTAAAAAGCCAGCAAGCATGGCAGCTCTCTGACAGACGGCCGGCGCCGGCTCCCCGAGGTCCTACAGTCCTTCGCTTTCGATGCCCTTGGCTGTTGATGAGAACATTTGGACTTAGTATGTGCATTCGTTTGCCAAGACCGCACCTGCTCTCTGGTTTGAGGTTCTCCACTGCCGTGTGGGTTTGGTTGGTGGTCAGGATGGACACCTTTTCACCATCTGGTCCTTTCGTGGTGGAGATGACCTCGTACTCTGTTATAGGAAGGACACAAACGTTTCTTATTAGTCACATCATTCGTCAGCCGTGTAGACCCTTATAGGATAGAGACTCCTGGCCTGCTAAAGGTGGCATAGTGGTACAGTGGTTACCATCTCCAGCTTTACCTGTGGTGTCATTGTCGGTTTTCTCCCAGTCGAGGATAATGAAGGATGGGCAACCTTCCACAGTCACCACGGTGAGGTTGGATGGAGGGCTGCGAGGTGGACCAGTGACATTGGTCTCCGTTGCTTCCTCCTCAGGGAAATAGCTCAGAGATGTGGTAATGGAGCACGGCTCGTCCGGTTTCTTGTCCGTCTTGTACACCACGTGAGGAGCTAGGAGGAACGTTTATATTCATGTAGAAATCAAGGACTGCAGCTTAAGTTAATAAAGAAATAGATTTGATGATATGTAGACATGCCTGGCTTCCAATTTGTGCTTCTTTAGTTTATACTGACCCCACAGAATTTCTATCAACCCATAGTGGTCATACTTCCATCACAGTATGACCACTATGGGTAGACACTAGGGCTGGCGTTTACAGATGGATCCATATTTATGACTGTTTCTGATTCTAGATCAACTCTCCTGCTCCTGGGTTTGGTTCCTGGGTTGGCCTTCAAGGGGCTATTGACTATAGATCTCACTGAATGTGCCTTGGTTGGTCAACCTTGTCTAGGGTACATGGACAATTGTGTATACTCTTACCAAACATGTAAGTATAATAATATTAATTAATAATAATAACAATAAGATTAATTTATATAGCTACAGGTTGAGACACACACTCTGAGGAAGTGAGTTCCAAAGTTTTGGAGCCGTTATTCTAAAAGTCCCACCACCTCCGGAGGACAGTCTGAACCGGGGCACTTGTTACGAAGAACCAGGAATAACTCTTTACCGATGAAGCGTTCCTTGCCCATGGCATCGACTTTGGATGCTGGAATGGAGCTGAAGACAGAGGAGTTCTCCCACGTCTCAAACCGTGTCGCTGTGGAACCACAAAAGAACACACATTTTCCTTTCAGGAACTATTCTTACCTAAATCTTTCCAGTGTTGTAAAAATCATTATTCCTAACATTGTCATATAGACTGCTATGGTTACAGCACAGGCCACTTTTTCTTTACCGTTCAGCGGGGAAGGCGTCGCTCTGGGTTTGACCGGCTTTGCAGACACAGGGGGGACTTTAGGCTTCAGGATGGAGGCATGTCTCAGATCAATCGTCTTATCTGTAACAATAGACCCCGTATCGTGTTTTAGCACTGACTCCCAAACAGAACTTGCATGGTATGTTACCACTTGCATGCGCCATTTGAGTTTATCACCCTCTACTAGAGAAGCTGAACCTTCATACTTCATATCATACTTTTCCATAAAATCACAGGTCCAGTCTACTCCAACTCATGGAACTGTAAAAGCCATTGTGGATAAACCTCCAGTGAGCCTTTGCATTGCGTCAAAACTTCACAAGTAACGGACCGAAAGAAACAATACAAGCTGATTTCATTGCAAATCAAGTTTTCCTTGGCTTGTAAAGTTAACATTTTGAAGACACTATGGATCACTCTACATTTTGAATGTCGATGAAAATTTCAAGCAAAAATAATTTACCTTGCGCAAGCATATAAATGTTTGTGCTCCGACTAGTTTCTATTTAATTCAGCTTTTTCTAATTCCTAAAAAGTCTTAAATGGATCTTAAATTTTGATTTAAAATCCTTGCAAGACACTTGAGTTGAGCTAAAATATCAACTAATTATAAATACAATAGTAATAATAATGATTTACCTTAAATCAACTAGTTTTACTTATAATTTTATGTTACAATTAGTAAATTAATTTAAGGTTTTATATAGTATTTGTCAATTTTGAGGAAATGTATGCATTATTTCATTTCTGTGTGCAGTATTTGAAGCTGCTGTAGCCTAAAATTAATAAAGAAAGTTGTTTTGGGACTATTTCCTAAAATGTATTAATTCTATTTCTATCAATCTCTTCCTGAAAAAGAACAGATCTGTCCAATTGATCTATAAAAAAGGTATAGTTGACTATTGACTTGTTTAATAATATTTAAAACCTAACATTTTTCATTAAGAAGCACAATATAAAGGAATAGCAACCATACAATTTCCAAAATAATATTTATTATGCTTTAGAAAGTCTGTATCCTTTTTTTGAGTGTTATTGTGCTTGTGTTTCCTGTTGTTGGTGTATATATTATGGAATTTCTCGTTCATATTAGTTCTGTAAGCTGTTAAACTTAAATATTTAAGATGCAGTTTAGAACATAACGGGGCAAATAAAAAAAAAATCATAACTGAAGAATTAGTTATGACTGTACGAATTCAATAGTAGTTTGAATAAGGTGAATGGAAATGCAATAATTAAATAGGTGTCCTTGCCTGACTCTACAGATGTGTCCAGATGGGCACTTTTAAACTTCTTCTTACTTATTCTTAATTTCTTATTTTGTTTGTCTAATTGTTCTTTAATATTTTAATAATTTTATTTTTTTTATTTGATTTAATTAGTTCTGTATTTTATCTTACTTTATTTTATTTTTTATTATTATTTTATTGTTCTTACATTTCTTTTGAACCATTTTACTTTTTTACTCTCTTTACTTTATATTAATTTCTTATTTTATTTAAATCTTAACTTCTATCTATTTTTTAGTATTATTATTATTTCTACTTTTATGTCCACTGTTATTTTAAAAAAAATAATTTAGTGTAAATTATTTACTTTCTTCTCAGTTGTTTAAATTTATAATGATTCAATTTTGTTTTTATTTTCTTTATGTCATTCCCTGTCCATGTAAATGCACAGCTACATTGAAAATGAGGGTTGCCCTCCATACTTAAATAAAGGTTGATGGATTGATTGACTGATTGATTGATTGATTGAAACTTGGAGGTTTCGAAACTTCAACCCTACTGAATAGCTGTTTGTTAGGAAAGTGAATTCCTTAAAAACTAAAAAATGTTTGCCGGGCTTTCGCTGGCAAGCCGACTGCAGCAGCCGTGGTGTTGTTTTGGCGATGTGTGATTGTTTTGGCAGTTTCTGACTAGGGTCATTGATGAAAGATGTAACAACACATCAGTAAAATGTTAAATGAATGTTAACACTCACCCAGTCCGGTAGGTTTGCCCACAATGTTGGTCTTCTTATTCGGGGAGAAAGGAGGCCTAGCAGGGGAACCTGGAAACCAGATTGAAGGAGGCGTTAACAGGGCCGGAATAAACAACGACTCTAATGCCAGCATGGGAAACAGCTGGGCCAAACCCGAGCAACACAGCAGCATTCAAACTTCAATGCCTACTCCTAATTCATGCTGACATTGTGGCAGCTTACTGACAGTGTGACCACACCTTCGAGGTTATAGTCAGTAAGGAGGTCCAATTTGAGGAAAAAAAAACAAAAAATCAAACAAACAAACTAACAAACAAACAGTGGAACACTTGCACCACTTCTGGACCTCAAGAAAACTGGTGTACAGTTTACCATCCGTGTTTCATTTAGTTGAATATTTAGTTTAAATGGGATCAAAGACTTTGACCTGCTGAAAATCATCAGTCTGACTGCATTTGTTATAGTGTTGTAGCATTGTTGTTGTTGTTGTTGTTGTTATTGTTTTTGTTTAAATGCAGCTAGCCAGCTGCAAGTATCCCTGATTGGGGTCATTGAGGTTTTCGGTGGAAACTGGTGTTTGATAGAGCATCAGAAGTGAAAACATCTGTTTTCCACCAACGTGAGGTCAATCGCAGCGTTCCGGACTTTGTTCCAGCTTCACAAAACCTAAGGAACGCGAAGTGTCTCCACTGTCACTGCGTCCCCGTGTGCTTCTTAGAGTAACGATTGCTTTGTATTATATCCATATAATACACCTCCATCAGAAGGTTGGCCCCTGATTGGTCAACATCTCAGCCCTGATTGGTAGAAGAGTCGTTTATGCTAGAAAATCCCAAACCTAACCGGCGCTGGAGCAGGCTAGGCATGCAGCGCCAGTTGCCAAGGTGGTGTAGCCCCATATCCTCCATCAAAAGAGAGAAAATCCAGGGTTAGCTGCAAGTTTGCTGGCTCCTGCTTGGAGCCCCAGGAGGTAAGCCCTTTTCACAGGGCTCGTTTTACTAACTCTGCCAATATAAAACCTAATCATAAGGCCTTGATACCGGGTGTAAAAAATAATAATAATAAAAGTTCTGGAGGTTTGCTGCACATTCATCTCTCAAGAACAAAACCACATGTTGCCAATTAGCCAGCATTGGCTGGAGCCAAATATTTAACAATCGGCGGAGCGGGTCCAAGTCTTTGTAGGCCAAAACATGGCATTAACTAATATGGGAAGGTTTGCTTTTTGAAATATCTCAACTTGCAGTGCAAACGTTGGGCGAAATGCCCTCAATCAACTCTCGGCTACACGCGCTGGAGAACAATGCTGAATAAACGTTTGCAGAAGAACGATGACGAGATAATTATGTTATGCTTTTTGTACGCGACTCCAGTCTTATGTGCTTTTCAGAACTTTTCTAAACGTTTACTTTGGATATAAACTCAACGAAACCGGGCCCGTCAGCATCGATGATGTACTCCAGGGGTCTTCAAATGCGGACCTTGAATCCAGTTTGCGTTCCTGGAAATCAGCAGTAAGGCATGGCACTACGGCCAATCAGTCACATCGGCGGTTCAATCTCCTACCAGTGATTACAAAATCCAGGGCCTGAAACTGGATCCAGGGTTTGCATTTGAAGACCTGTGATACAAGCCACGGCTTGCCAAAACCTGTAGGCCAGGGAACGTCCAATCTTGTCCGCAATGGGCTGGAACGCTTCATTCCAGTAAACAAGGAGCAAAGCTGATTAGCTGACTTACACTAATACTGTGTTTAAATGTTGGTGGTAGACGCCAAACTGGCTGTTCCATTTTTTTTTAATGGGGCTGCATTGTAGTACATCAACGTTTGCCAAGGTGACGTACAGGAGATCTCTTTGATGAAATCTGGGATCAGCCAGTACTGTATAATGCAATATCTTTTTTTTTAGCTTAGATGAGCAATCAACATTGCTAGAGCTCTAATAAGCCTCCATTAACAGTGTGACCAACAATAGTTTCGTTCCCATATGCCAGGGGTGTCGGATGCATACCGATATGAGGCTCGGAATGACGGAACTAATGCAATTAGAAGGAATCGAGTGAGCTCCTGCTTGTTTGGCATGGAAACCCATAGCCACATTCACCCTGTTGTGGCCAAGACTGGACACCCCTGACTAAGGGCCTCAAGTTTTAAGGCTTTGCTTCAAAGTTTATGCACAATCTGAGACATTCTATCAGCTTGTTTGGTACGAAAGGCCATGTGCAACATGCAGGCCATGTGCAGGGAAAGTATGGACGCCACTTCTCTTACAAAACAAGGCAGGATTTGCCCGGAAAGTCCAATCACGTTTCCCCCTTGATTTCCTCATGCTTGGACAACTAGCGGTATTTCACGTCATATTTTGTCTGCCAGTCAAAAACCAGGCATGGCCTGATGTGTTACTTTACTTAGTTATGTTCCAAAGGGCGTTGTTGGGAGATGCAATGGGCGCAGTCAAAGCGACCAGAGGTTGGCATGGACTTTTAACATGTGCTGGAAATGGCTTCAAACGTAAAGATCTGAGGCCATACTAGGTTTACACCACTGTAGTTTGGCTGGAGGTCTCTTGATCTCTCTGGTCCTACTAGGAGCAACCTTGGTCAATCTACCGTTGACCTTGGATGCATCATAAGCGCATATCGTGGCGCCCTCGTTGCTGTGCCAGCGATCACATGTACCTCTGGCACCTGGTACTCTTGGTTGGCAGGCAAATACAAGCTACACACTGAATCCTGAAATCCAAGCACTTGAATGCAAAGCTAGAAAACAAACCAACTGACCCTGACTTCACAAGTTCTCGCAAGCTTTCCATTCTCTCCGTGCAGCCAAAAGCAAACTGATTAAGCTTGTGGACGCTACCCTGGAAACTGCATTAGAAGCACCCGTCGCAAAAAAAGGCTCGCTTCAAAATGGGACATGGGCAATGAAGAAAAATGAGCTGCGGTGAGAATTAAGAAAATAAACACATAAATAAACAACCAAACTGAAAACAAACAGAAGTGCAAAGCCGGGTGCAAAACAAGCCAAAACTTTCATCGGTAAAAATAAAGCCCAAGACTAGCAGACGCCGTACTTCCACATGGCGGGGGGAAAGTACTTTCCAAAGACTCGGCCGGGGCCTGTGGCGGAGCTGGCCGACGATTTTGGATTGGTCCAGAAGCGGGCGGTCTCATGCAGCCTGCGGCTTTCGGGGGCGCAAGTCAATAGGGGCAGCCAGCGTGGATTGCAAATAAAATCTGCCTATGCCTTTACCATAGAATCGCTCCTCAACAGGAGCCTGTGAGCGTCCGGTGTCACTGTGAGCCACTGGAGAAATGTCCTCAGACAGGGAGTTATTAGCTGTGGGGAAAGGAGGGCGATTAAAACCAACGTCTCTTATTCCAGCAGACTCTTCATGGAGGCAAGGGACAACACGTGTGCATTGATACTTGGCTTGTTTTGTTTGTAGTGCTGTTGGTTTAAAACAGAATTGCTGAAAACAGTCGTGATCATGGCTAGCATCAATCAGATTTGATGTGAAATGTGGCATTCTAGACAAACGTGCCAAGTCAGAACTGTTCACAGTGGTGGTGATGGGAACCGGGCCAAGGCCGCTATTATACCACCATCAACGTTACATATAAAAACTTGGGCATGCTAGGTTCACTGGTGGTTTTATCTGTTGAGCTAATTGAGTATATTTGGGTTCTAAAAACTGTGGTCCTATCTCCACCACTGGAAAGGAATCCGAGGTGGTAAGCTTCTCCACCAGTTCCACGCCCAATGACTTCCATTTGCACCAATTTGGAAAAGTCTGTGGAATTCCTCTGTCGACTAACCCATCAAGTATTCCACTGTTTTGCAAACAAACAAAAAAAAATCCAAAACGTTCATGAGCAACTGACCACTCGTTTAGGAGTTGCCCACAGACTTTTGGTATAGCGAGGCACCTGGGCGCTAATAACTACTATCGAACCCCAGTCTGCCACAGAGCTGACCACTGTTCCAAGTTTATGACTTGTGGTCACAATTTTTTCTACAGATTACACGTGAAAATACTTGCTCATCATGAAATCAGGTTAAACAATGTCCTTGATTTGGTACAAAAGACATTAAAATGATGGCGCTAAGTCTTAAGCCTCTACAGACGGAAGACATGTTTTGTATCGGTACATGTCGTGAATGCTATAAACTGTTCTAGCGAGGCTGCTGCTTTAGTCAGTCTGTGGAAAATGAAAGGGTATGTATTTCCACCTAGTGGTTCAGTTAGGAATTGCAGGGACCAATGAAACGCTAGCTGGAAATACAGAAATTAGGCTCATTTGTTTGACGCTCTTAGGATCGGCTAAATTGGAGAAATATCGGGCGATTACCGATCAAATATTTTGAGTAAAAATCGTCCGATACCGATACATAGCCGATCGATCTTTCCATCTCTACCCAGCACCATCATTTTTGTACTCTTTATGTACAGTACTTGTATGAAACAGTTATGGATACAGGAAACAGCAGGATGATGGAGCCCTCACCCAACATCGAAGCTCTCGAACACAACATGATGAGCATGCAGACACTCATGCACACAATAAACGCTAGCATGAAGAAAGAAACTTCCAGATCCCCGACAAGGGACTTCCCAGCAAATCTGGTACCCTGAACCCACATAGGTTTGGTGACTGCAATCACAAACAAGAAGCCGGTTGCTGTTTTTGTGATTCCTCGGATGACTGCCACTCATGGGAACAGCCCAAAACCACAACTCTGTCACAGCGAGAGAGAACGTTTAGCTGTCGTAAAAAAAAAAAAGGAAGCCCGCAGCAGCACTGTGCCTGCAGAAGCTTGCGGAAAACACCAACACTGAGTCGAGGACACACGAGAAAGACGACAGAGATATGGCGAGCAGATGGGCTGGCTGATGGATGGACATGGTTTGGATGGACAGAGATGGCGAACGGATGGGTAAAGACACCGACATGAGCTATGCGGCAGACAGGAGAAATGCAGGTTAATGGTGGCTGACAAACATGGCTTTCGGGTCGGCTCGTTTTACCCATTCTGGTTCTGGACCACATGACTGGTTTGGGGAAAGAGAATCCTTTGTGGTGCTCTCCGTTCACTGTTGGAGGGAAAAGAAGGGACGTTATGTAGAAAAGGGCACAACACGGCAGGGCACTGCTAGCATGAGAAGCCTACAGGGACCGAGTCTTATTGGGGGGGGTTTGGAAAGGGTTTAAGTAGAGGCTGGTCAGCTGCCTTGGGAAGAGAAAAGGATCCGTACAGATGGTGGGCAGGCGGCTAGTCCGTGCCCGTCAGTGTAAATCACAAGGCACTTACGCTAACTGTAAAGCTGTCAGGAATTCAGGAAGCGTGACGGCCCGTCTGCACACATACCACATGGGAATGGTGGGGTGGGGGGGAAATCTGGCTGAGAGGCAGTGTTCTTCACTCCCAACTTTGGAGGGTCACATCACTGAGCAATTTTAGAGTTTTCACTCCTGTAGCACGCCTGATTCAACTACTGCAGACGAGTCAGCCAGGGGGTACACTGGACTGTTGCCTTTGCTGGGGTGGAGCAAAACTCGGTTCTGATGCCATGTGGTTCTGGAGGTGAGGTCGTTTTATCTGGTCCTAGGAAAACAATGGGCCTCCAAGATCAGAGTTAAGAAACACTGATCTAGGTACCAAGCTTGTTGGAAGAGGTCCGCAAGAAACCATGACAACCCATCGCAATTCCAAAAATACTGCTATAAGAATTGATTTTTTTAGGTTCTGCATCGTTTCCCCTTTAAATAAACAGGTTTTTCCGACAGCCAAATTGAAATCACACCGTGTTGTGACCTTCCATAGGGTTCTGACCATGGGAACAATTTTCTTAATCATGTCTGGAGCTAGGTTAGTCCTGAGGGCTGGTTGTAGCTTTTTGTGCATAGAAACATTCAGCTTTAGAGCCCAAAGTACATGGCAGAGGGAGAACCCCCCTCAAACAGAGGGCACTTTTCTCAGCTCCCCAAAACACTGGTTACGAAGTGACAACATCTCGCAACATAATCATTATTGACCAATCAGAGCACACTGGGCTAAGTTTGGCTAACGTATGTGAATCTACTAGAATTCTAGTAGAACCCGAAGGGATTTGCCCTAGAGGTTCATAACAGATAATTCTTCAACCAATCTAAATAGCCTGTATGGGATGGTCATAGACCAAAACATGATACATGGCCATGTGTATTAGCATGAGTTTGATTAGAACTAGAGCTTAACTAAAGCTTAAACTAGAGCTCAAATAAAGGGCAGCTGTGGTCTGATGGTAAGGGTTCCGTTCTTGTGACCGGAAGGTCGTCGGTTCGATCCCCAGGACCAGCAGGCCCTTGAACAAGGCACCTAACCAACAACTGCTCCCTGTGCTGTACTACTGTTGCTGAATGATCTATAGGTACAGCTCATTATCATCAGACTTTGCAGACTCATACTGGATGAGCATGAAGGATATCACTAAATTATACCCCCCCCCCCAGGTAAAACTAACCTTGCTACAATACGGCTACAGTCTCAGAGACCTGCTAAGTAAACCTGTGCCCTTGTTCAGGTTATTGAGGCTACTGTCCTTCCAAAGGTACAGTCCTCTGGGACCTCTGGACCAGTACTGCCCTGCCTGTGGTGGAGTGAAAACCACTGCTTCAAACCGACGCTGAGAGCAATGCGATGCCAATCTGCACTGCTTCGTGGGGCTATTGCATTGGGAGAGGGAACGAAAGCTGTGAGGTCTGGGAAAAGCTCTGGTCCCACAAATGCAATCTGGAAGGAGAGAGAGTGGAGGAATGGAGAAGGAGGAAGGGAGCAGCAAGCATTAAAAGGGGGTTGAAGTGGTTCTTTTACCCCCGTATCTGCTGGACGAGTCGTTGGCCCTGGGGAAAGAGGGGGGCCGCATGCCGTTAAAGAAGGGAGAGAAAGGGTTTCTGCCCGCAGCCGTCTGGTTCCTGCCGTTCGCTGCTACAATTGAATCGAAGGGTTTGGGTGGAACAGACAAGCTCGGGTGTCTCAGAAAGGTTTTACCTGGATAAAGAAAGACAACAGCACCACAAGTTAGAGTGCGTGGAGTGTGCGATGGAACATGAACTGTGTAACTACATATGTCGGCAGGTGCCGTATTAGCTTTCAGGCTAACGTAAGCGCTTAGAAGTTTTTGAAGAACTACTGCTGTGCTGTTTATAGTGTCTGGCAAGTTTCGCAGGTTGCTACGCTGCTCAATTAGCTGCCTGGTCAAGGGCTGTGTTTGATAGTTTACGGTAGGCAAGTTTTGCAGCATGCTGACTGCTTGCTATATTAGCTGCTGGCTACGTTCTGCAGGCAGTCAATGCCAAGTACACTGCTGCCGCCAACTGTGCTGGTTAGATTTCTAGGTCTTCGTAAGCATCACTAGATGTGACTTTGTTATGAGAACATACATCTGGGGACAACTTTAGCGCTGGACTGTGGTAAACATTATAGAACCTCTAATAGAACCTAGTCCATAACAAGAGCAAAACAACTTGGGTAGCTATCTACGTTCTAGGGGACTTTTCAGCCATGCTAAGTTATGTGGCCTTGGTGGGCTAACGATGGGCTGACAAGTGTACCAGCTACCCCTACTTTGTTGTTCCCACCCTAATTAGTCCAGGTTTCTACCCACATTTAACCCAACATTTCTTACGGTTGTCCTCAGATATTCTTGCCGAATAATAACCTGTTACTGGCAAATTTGTTAAATTTGTAAATTTCCTAGGGGTTTCAGGGTTAATTGGTAGTATGTTCTTAGGCTAATCCTGACAGGTATTTGTTACCATTTGGCAAGGGCGTAGGAGTGGGTTTGACATTAGGGGGCGCATTTATTAATATGAATCAAAGCCCACCCTATCAACTAAAGTATTAGCTATAAGCTGATTCCACTGTAGGTAAGGTAGTAAATCACTGTATGTATAGACGGAGAACTACATTTGTGAAATTACAGTAAATTACTAAAAAAATATATATAAAATAAAATATAAATAATATAATATAAATAATAAAAATAAAATATAAAAAATAAATAAACTAAATACAACATTATCTGTACGTCTGTTTATTATTAGATAAATCCAATTAAAGATACTCCACATTACATGGTAATGTTGTCAGAAAACTTTTAAATTATACTATAAATGTCTGGATTATATACATATATATCCAGAAAAAGATATATTATTTTCTTTGGAGCATAATGCTGAAGTTAAATGACTAGACTAGACTAACATTAATGTTAGACAGTAAGGCTGTGTCCCAAACAGCGCCCTCTGGAACATTACATACTGCACTACTGATGGCATCATTAATTTATTTATTGGTTTTATTTATTATATTTTATTATTATTTTATGTATGTAGTGTAGTAGCTGTCTGCAGTTGGGGGCGTGGCCAGAGAGTAATGTAACTTTACGTTTCAGAGTACTTTCTGACTAAAGTTACTATAAATGTTAACTTACCCAAACCCACCTTGTCTGTTACCATAACAACACACTATACTAAAGCAGTATATATGGTCAGCAATGCTAATCATTCGTCTCATTGCTGAATTGGGAAGTAAATATTTTCTGCTTTTCTGTGGTTTAATTTTTGGGGAGGACAAATCCACCTGTTTCTAACATGGGGTGGGAAACATCCCCCCCATCCCTCCCGGTTTCTACGGCAATGGCATTTAGTAAAAGGAGCTTCTAAGACATTTGGACGTATAGTTGTAGCTCATCATTCATCACGGTAAACATTACACACAGCTTGTGTTTCAGTGCATGTTGTTGTGTAGTTGTGGGTGCAGTAAGGTGGAGTTCCTGTGGAGGTAAAACAGAGTGAGGCTTCTTCAGGAAAAGACCAGAACAGGAGCAAAGAAGAGTCGCCCCCCTGGCGAGAGGTACTTAACGTCTGTCTCAGACAGACACAAACCAGCTAGGATGTTCCTGCAGTGATGTCAGCTCTACTCCCATTGTTGTTACTGGCCCTCTACCTAACTCGAGCTGGAGACGGCTCTTCCTGCAGACGCGGCGGACGGCGGCTAGGGTGGAGAGTTTGATCTGTTTGCGGAGGGTTGAGTTACAAGTTCGGACCTCTCGGCACCTCTTGCACTCTTTTCTGCAAACGCTGCACTCTTTTCTTTCGCCCAAAGCAACAACTGAGGCAAACACCATGAAGCCTCGAGAGAACTTTTGAGAATCAGTAAAAAAAAACATGGACCATCAGATTAAGGGCTTCGTTTGCTCCAGCTGGAAAAGAGGAAGCCTGAAACATGCAAACACCGAAGGTCCAGCTGGGAACCCCCTGAGATCTGATCATGAAGAACCCAACAAAAAGGTAAAGAAACAACGTAAAGTCATGGGAATTACCAGGTGGACTATGAGGCTTGTGAGTGGCAATAGGTGCCCTGGTCTGGGTGAGGCCGCGCTTCGGGTTGCCGCCGGAGGGGGACTGAGTGGTAGTGGTGGTGGTAGTGGTGGTAGTGGCGGTGGTAGTGGTGGTGGTGGTGTCGCGAGGGGCTTGGGTGGACGGGAGATTGGGGAGGGCAGGAGAGATCCCACCCGGCTCAGAGGAGGCATTTCTAGCACGGCTGTCTGAATCTGTTTAGAGAGAGAAGCAGCAGAGCAGCTTTGACTATTGAGACCCGTGGCTATCAACAGGCTCCCATTTCAAACGAGCAGCACATATGGATTAGTTTTTCACAGCCTCGCCGTCCCGCAGGGCCGTGAGGTAATGAGGGACTTCTACACGTGAGTGACCGGCTTTCAAATTCCCTCCATCGGCTCCAGATGGCACGGACCTTTGAAAGCCTGTCACAGCAGAGGTTCGAAATGAAAACAACTTAGATTTTTCTTGTTGCTTGCTTTAGCGCTTGGCTCAGCAGGCAGCCTGGCGTTTTTGTTCATTAGCACTTGGTCTCATAATCAGCTAGCTCACTGACAGACAGACAGAGACTGGCTCAGAGGAAGACAGGAAAGGAGGCGAGCACTCCAGAACACTGCCTTTCCCTGCTGGGACTGGGGGGGAAAAAAGTAAGTGACTAAAGACTTTCGGCATGCTTCACTTTCATGCAGACTTGAACCAAAGGCCAAAGGCTGAAATGCAGCGATGCTAAAAACAAGGCTGGTCCACGTGAAACGTGAAAACAAGGTGAACAGCAGTTGACTGATGAGTTGAGGGTGAGAGACAGAAGGAGAACTTTGAACTTTGGGTTATAGATATATATAAATCTCTATATATAGCTTTAGCTCTATATCTTCAGGGTTCAGCCACGTTATGCCAAAGGTTTAGGCTAAAGCAGCTACATAGAATGTATGTATGTATGTATGTATGTATGTATCTTGAATAAATAATTATAGGTTTTAAATATTTATAGTGTCTACTTAGCACTGAATTCAGAATTAAAGCTGGGTTCATTAGCATTAGCATAATATTAAGGATGTCATTTAAATCTGGAGTTAACATGAAGATGGTCCAGTATGAATGGTTAACATTAGTAGTGCAGTATCTTTTATATATTCATAAGATCAATAACCTAGCTGGCTATCCAGGTGGAGGTGTGAATGGAAGGATGGAAGAAGTGCTGAGACGTAAAAGATGGACTGAAAGCTTGGTTGATAGATCTCAGGATCAGAACTTGAAGGACTTTCAAGATCAGAAGGAGAAAGAAGAGAAGGGAAGTGGACGTAGTCGGTCGCCCCTAGCCACCCCTATGCGCGTGGGCCTAACGCTACCATGCATCGCCGACCGTAGGCTTTCCTGTGCATGGCAACCGGAGAAACTTACACTCGAAATTCCGAGTCTGATGACTCATCCTCTCCATGGAACCAGGACTTTCTACGACTTTCAACATGCTAGCATGCAACCAATCGTGGTAAAGCTGACGATCTTAAGTCTTCCCCCACCGCGTCCCACCCACAGCAGCAATACTTTAAGTGAAGCATCGGCACGCAAAGCTGAGTGACTGGAAAATTTAAAAAAAAGACACTTGGTGTTACCCAAGGGGAGCTGAGGCCATTTTGGCTCATTGGATGAGGGGGTGAGCGCAGTTTCCTGTTGGACCAGGGGAGGCGCTGTGGGAAAAATGTAATGTTTCGTAAGAAGGAAAAATGAAAAAGAGAATCTCAATTGGCTCCCTGCTCCACATGTGGTTCATAACGTAGGTCTCAAAGCAATAAATCCTCCACCCAAATAGCACATAGTGGTCCTCATACTTCAAACGTACATTAGATCAGATCTGATTACAAAATGAGGGCAAGCAAATATCACCAGCAGGTTTGTTATTCTTTGGTTTCATTGTTGGCTCATTTGTACGATCAAGCTCATAGCTAGTTTGTAAAATCAGAAAAATCAGATGCTAGTTTGCATGCATCTTTAATGGTTACCCAGCCAACTTGTCCATGTGGGCCCCATATAGGTTTTTTTCTGGGTTCTATAGGTTTTACGTGGGCTTGTAGTGGCTTTTTAATTGGTGATACAGACGTGCCAGTTGGGTTCTAATTTGGGCCTCAATTGGGTTCTAACTTTGGGCCTCAATTGGGTTCTAACTTTGAACCCAGGTTGTGGATCCCAGTTGGGTCAGTTAGGCATATGCTAGGGCCCCAGCTGGGTTAGAGTTATGGGACCCAGTTAGGTTACAGATATGGGCCTAAAGTGTGAGTTACCATTGTGAGGCCCAGTAAAGCTATAGTTGGGTCACTGTTGTGGGGCCCAGTTAGGCTGCATTTGTGGTTAGATGATTGTTTACATGGGCCCTTCCTTCATTAGTGGCCAACATGGGCAAAAACACACACTGGGCCTATATGGATTTTTGTGGGCCCCAACTGGGTTACCTAAAGGACACCCAATTGGCAGCCCATCTTTAACCCAAGGACATGTTGGCTGGGTAGGGACCATTTTTTTTCTTAGCCAAGAGCCGTTTGGGCTTGAGCCACTACTGGACCTCTGCACTATTTGGCTGAAGAAACACTATATAGGCAAACGGGAGCGACTTGAAAGTGCCAGTGAAAGTTGTTCAGTGACAAGGGGGCCGTTAAAAGTTTGACCGGCATTACTCTGGGCTCCATGTGCTTCTACGTACGGGTAAACATTCGAGCTGGTCGTGCTGTAATAAAACTGAGTGCCAGTTAAAAAGAAGAGCGAGAGAAAGAAAACAATTACCGAAGGACGTCTTTGGAGCTCCAGGAAAGGCTGGGTTTGAGTGCACAGGATGGAGTCTTGGCTGGGTCCTGTTGTGCAGAGCTAATGGCGAGGGGAAGAAGGTGAGGGACGGCAAGAGAGCACTTTTTCAAACAGGCTTGAATAAAACAGACCGAAGGTGTCGTTTGTCCAAGCACACGTACAGATGGAAAATAAACAGACGTCAACGGGACAAACGCATTTCTCTTATTTGGCCTCGCTGTTTCGGGCGGGAGGGGGGGGACAAAAAGTCAAGCGACTTACCAGGCCGCGGGGGGAAGAGGGCGTGTTGTCCGGGCAGGAATGGCTTCTGAAAGGACAAAAAGACACCTGGTTTTCTCCCCCTGCTCTCATATAACATTACAACACGTTCAGCAATGTGATAGAAAGCAGCCGTGTGCTGTCGGTCTACGGCTCCTCTGTGGTTTCGAAATGTGACTTCCAATGTTTCTTTGCTTAATTTGCCCTGAACACCCCTCGAGGAGCTGTTCCACAAATACTGTCCAGTGAGCAAATTCGCACAGCTGGAGTCCTATCGGAATTCCACAGCATGTGCAAGCAACTGAAAAGGGAATTCGGGAGCTGGATCCAGCTGCGGGCAAGGGGGAGTCCAGTTCTCTCTGACCCCCATTAATGTGTCCCAGAACAGGTCTGGCTTGAGAGGCTGCGGTCAAACCTAGAGATGTTCGCTAGTAGCTTCACGTCCTCAGGTCTTCAATTTTTAGTGGAGAAGTTGAGCTTAGCCTGTTCAAATATGCTCCAACTGAAGACCTGCCAGTGTTCTAGTGCAGGAGCTAACCGTGCTTCAGTTTGTGAAGGTTTAAAACCTATGAAGGGTCTGCAACTTGGTCAAACTTGCTGGCGTACCTGCTGTTCCACACACAGTAAACACAATGTTTATAAGGGAATAGACTAGTATATTTTGTGACCACTAGATATCAGTGTTGTAATCTATCTTCAGCTATTAGCATCTTCCATGCTAATGTAAACACCAAGTAGCGTAAGCCCTTACAGAAAATAAGTCTACTTAAAGTTTATTTTATTAAGTATACTTTATGCAGTTACTATACTAATGTCATTGTACTAGTAGTACACTCATATATGTACTATTTTAATACTTCTTGGGACTAAATTGGGCCACTTTCTAGTTTTTAAAATTATACTTTTAAGTACACTTTAAGTGTAAGAGTAGTAAACCAAGTATACAACTAGTTTACATCTTTTGTACTGCAACTACACTAAAAGTAATCTTAAGTGTTTACTGTTAGTTTACTAGCTTGTAAGCTTGTAACTAAACATAATACTTATAATTTACTGCTTATATTATTGTTGTACTTTAAAGTATATGACTAGGTTTAAGAGTTTTTTCTACTTAAAATAGAACTTAACCACGTTTACTTACTCACCAGTGGACACACGTAAAATAAGCAAGACACACTCAGATTATAAACATATTTGTATCTTTATAAATCTTTATAAATCAAATTTTAAATAAATATTGTACTGGATGTGTTTTTGTGCAGAGCAAGAATACTTACTTCTACTATCTCAATCAAAAGATTAAGTACAAGTAAAGACCAAATATACTTAGACTGTTCTATACTTGTCAGTATAACTCCAGCATACTTAAGTAGAACTGTGTTTAGTAAATCACTGAGAAGTACATCAAAAGTAAACTGAAAGTATACTCACTAGTAAACTAATGGTACACTTGAATAAACTTATTTTTTGTAAGGGAGGACATACTGCTAACATAGACGCCTGTTTGTCCAGTACTTGGATACCTTAAACATGCTGTCTACTGAGGCGCCTCGTTTTGGCCCAATAGTAAAGAAGCATCAAGCGGTTCCTCAGCCACTGAGGCAATCCCATGAGGCAACGCTGGCAAAACTTTTTCCAACATGGCGGACAAAAGCGAAGCTACAAGCAGAGAAGTCTTTTTCAAATGGATTCCCTTAAAAAAAGAAGTTTATTCAAGTGTAGCATTAGTTACTTCTTTTAAACTAAAAGGAAGTGAGTATACTTTCAGTTTACTTTTTATGTACTTCTCAGTGATATACTAAACACAGTTATACTTAAGTATGCTGGGGTTATACTCACAAGTATAGAACAGTCTAAATATATTTGGTTTTTACTTGTACTTAATCTTTTGATTGAGATTGTAGAAGTAACTATTCTTGCTCTGCACAAAAACACACCCAGTACAATATTTATTTAAAATTTGATTTATAAAGATTTATAAAGATACTAATATGTTTATAATCTGAGTGTGTCTTGTTTATTTTACGTGTGTCCACTGGTGAGTAAGTAAACGTTGTTAAGTTCTATTTTAAGTAGAAAAAACTCTTAAACCTAGTCATATACTTTAAAGTACAACAATAATATAAGCAGTAAATTATAAGTATTATGTTTAGTTCACTTAAAGAAAACTTACAAGCTAGTAAACTAACAGTAAACACTTAAGATTACTTTTAGTGTAGTTGCAGTACAAAAGATGTAAACTAGTTTATACTTGGTTTACTACTCTTACACTGAAAGTGTACTTAAAAGTATACTTTTAAAAACTAGAAAGTGGGCCAATTTAGTCCCAAGAAGTATTAAAATAGTACATATACAAGTGTACTACTAGTACAATGATATTAGTATAGTAACTGAATAAGGTATTCTTAATAAAATGAACTTTAAGTATACTTATTTTCTGTAAGGGTTAGCATTTATGCTAGGAGATATTTTTTTGAACTCAGACTGTTATTTTGGATAGCCAACTGGTAGCTGGGCCAGCTAGCCAGTGGCTAAGCTAAGCTAAAACACCGGGAACAAGCCGTGACATAGTCATGAGGAGAGAACGCTGCTACTCAAACAGCTGCCTACTTGGTCAGTGCACTACTTAGGCAGCTCACTAGGTTTTGAGACAGACCCTTAGTATCGCCAGGTTCTTTGATGCTCAAACTTAACTTACTAAACTTAGCTGTACGTATTAGTCAGTGCAGTGTAAGTCTGTGGCTTGTTTAGCAGGTATGCTAGCTCGTTAGCATCATAGCTTCATAATAAAAGTCTTTAAAAGTTTAAAAGGGACATGATCTGTAAGTAAGACCAAAATACCAGTAGCATAGCTGACCGGCGGAAGGTTACTGGGCCTATTTATGTTAGTTTTGGTCATGTTTGTGTTTGCAGTCATGAGTTAGTCGACGTGCGCTCACGCTCTCCTGCTCTCTCGCTAGTTCGTTCTCTCTTCTGGATGTTGACTTCATGAATAGGTGTTTGGGATGTTTTCAAATGTGTTTCTCTGGTATAATCATTATGTTCAAGCACCCTCATTCCTACAGATCTGTTCGGCAGGTTTATGAGCAGCGGCGGGACGTACCACAGGCTTGGCTATGGGGGTCCGGCCGGACTTGTAAGGTTTCTGCATGCTTTTGTCTGGAAGGCAGAAAGAGAGTGAGAAGATTAGTTCTCTGGGGACAAGCACCAAAGGAGCAGCAGGTCAACATGTGAGCAACCCCCCCCCCCATCGAACACGGTGCCACCAGGCTAGGAGGGTGAAGGCTAGCATGTGCCTCCACCGAGTGCAGCTCCACTGCATCTTTTCAAACTGCTGCCATTCTTGAATCATTAGGGAAGCTCAACACGCTTGGAGGAGAATGCTAATTGCCAGTTCTGTTGCATCAGCTAGAGCGATGGGGAGAGAGAGAAGTAGGGTCAGCCTACCCACCAAGAGGGCCAATTTTGCTTTCTTGGACTTCCAGACATGGACAGCGTCCAACACTTAAACGGTTGCACAACTCGCGAGCCCACGGAATGTGCTTTTAACAAGAGTTTGGAAAACGAATAAATTGCCAACTGTTGAAAAAAGGCTTCGCAGATGCTCTAGAAGAGCCCAAACTAAAGAAGTCTTGATTTCTGACCACGTGCACTAATAATCATTCTAGAGTGGAATGTTTAGCATTTACATTATTGTATGTATTATAAAAGAATTATATGTGTCTATATATCTATACTGTAATGCATACCGCCCATGTTGGTGTTGTGGATGATGGGTTTGCTCCATGAGCCGCTGCGGTCGTCTTTGTTGGGTCGGACTCCGAACTCGTAGGCCGTGTTGGGCTTCAGGTTGTCGATAACTGTGTCGCTAGTGGGGCAGGTCTGATAGATCCACTTCCTGTTCCTTTCTCTGTAGCGGATTGTGTAGTACCTGGAAAGAAATGCAAGAAATTGTATTTATCGATTTGGCTTCTATGATGAAATTTGACTAATAGAATAAAATCCAGTAATCCTGGGCTCGTGTTGCATTGATGTTCTACAGAACTTGTGCTTGTACTGCTTTTTACCATGTATGTGTCCTTTTTTGGATGTATGGGAAATAAGAACTTCCAAGGAAGAGCAAGAAGGAATGATTGCTGGGTAAGAAAAGTACTGATCTAGGATCCCATCTGAATTGCAAACACTGACCCAGTCTCAACATCATTAATACACTGAGTGAGTTAATTTTAGATCGCTGACTCCAAGTGTCTAGAGTGGCACTGATTACTTTTGGATCCCGGTCCGCTTTTTGGCCCGGTTAGGTGCTGTTAACTCTGGCCCGGGCACTGAACGCCGAGTCTGACTGTCAATGGATTGGGTTTCTCAGCCTCGTGAGGCTTTATTTTCCCCATGCCCATGTTCGGTAATGTGCGAAGTGGCAGCCAGGACATACACAGATGGACTAACATTAGGTTTTAATAAGAGCCGGGCCTGGTGCGAGACTTCACTTCTCCGCCGATCTGGTACGGGTCAGTGTTTCCAATAGCTTTTCCAACAGTTCCCCTTCTCCAGAGTGCAAAAGAAAAATACATATAGCAGTGTATGTGAGAAACAGAGAAGTCGAAAAGCACATCGACAAGTCCCAGTTGCACTTACGTCGTTCCCAAGGACCATGACATGGACACAAATACAAAACACACACACACCTGCTATGGCAGGAACCCATATCCCACAGTCTTTTTCCACCCAACGGGAGAGACCTCCTCTTTATCTAGGAGTTACACAACATAAATCATGAAATCCTGCTTGTGCGAGGAGTGTAAAGACACATTTATAGACTACTTTTTATGAAAGGAAAGCTAAATTGTCTTTTGTTTGTATCTTAAAGCTGTGGTCCCCTGGTGCTGGAGACCTGGAGACAGGTTTAGCGGCACCAATTTGCTGGAACTTGACCGAATCCTGGATTATTCCTGAATTTGAAGTAAGGGCGTTCATCACTCATCTCCTATTTTGTGATCTGGGTTGCTCGTGTGGAGAGCTTGAATGGAAAACAAAGGAGAGCGAAAACCAGATGCCGGTCACATGTGCGTGAGGCTGTGTGTGCAACTCACCCATCCTCAAGGCAGTCGTTCATGATGTCTCCCTCATAAGGGGTCTTCACGAACGTTCCCCACGACAGGAGCACTGAGGTGGGCGTAACCGAGCCGATCACCAGATGAAGAGGTTTGTCCAGGTTCACTTTACCTGTGGGGTGTATTACATCAGCTCAGGGCTCTAAAGTCATTGATCTACGTGGCTCCCAAACCTGATCCTGGAATGTTTCTGAGGGGGTTACACCTGAATCAGGATGGGGAACCACAAATCTAAGAAGTCTTTAAACTGTGCCATTGCAACACACTTTGGGATCAAGATCCATGCTTTACCTGTGCATTGCTTCTTCACATCGTTGGTCGGGATTGGCTGGACGGCAACCAGGTACTTGGGTTCAGCATCTAAAGGTGAAATCCATTCAGACCAGTTACTCCAACAAAAAAACAAGGTAATTTAAAGACCACAGTGTCCAGTTCTTGACCCTGATCGCCCCCCTGTGTCGTGGTTTCCCTACTTCAACGTCACTAAACCTACTAAACCTGGTCCTTAACTGCTGAGTGGAATCAGATGTGCTCGTACAGGCAAGTTACCAACATGTGCAAGCTCCATGACTACCCCCCCTCCCAAGATGTTCTTGGTTCTTGCTACGTGGAAGGTCAAGCAGGCCACCAAAAAGTGGGCACAATGGAGCTAAAACGGAGCCGCTTGTGCAACGACAAGGGCTCAGAACTCTCGAACGACAGGCTAAGTGGATTATCTCTTCAGGAAAAATCCAGCTTTCATATTAGCTGTCAGAGACGGAAGGCTTAAAAGATTTGACACCCGATACATGTGGGAAATGAAACACTCTTTTAAGTCACTTGAGCTGTCAAATCCGTTTGTCGCAGGAAAGTCAAGAGGGCCTCCAATGGCAAGGAAAAGAAATGTGAACTGCAGGACAGTGTGTATTTGCCCTTACAGTGGTACATTAGTCTGTAGAATATATATATATATATATATGTATATATGTACATATCTGGCAGGCCAGGCAACAGGCCCAGCGTTTGGCAGGAACCAGGTGAAAGCCATTAGTTGATTAATGTATGGTTTCATACTACTTATGTCAGAGCAACAATAAAATGAGGGAGCCCCTTACATTCTCTGCATGTAATGGCTGGTAATTAAAGGAAAATATACCACTCTGGCAAAGCAGCTGATCCTCCACAATAAAGACCGACTCATAATTTTGATTTACACAGTTGTTCTTGGACCAGAACCCACTTGCAGGCCAACCGTGCCTCAGGTTAGCGTGATATAAAGTTTGCCACTTTGCACACAGCCATGCTGACATCAGCTATGGACCTATAAGGTTCTTACATATCAAAGCACAGGGCTGTTCCAGTCATCTGCTGCGCACATGCGTCTGATCCCGATCTCAGCCGAGGCTGGGTGCGTCTCTGGAGCGCCGGCTGCTCAACTTTTTCAGACCACTGACGTGAGTATATGATCCCGCTGTGTGCTTTCGCTACAGCAAATGAGAGCTGTAGGGGGGCCAAGTGCTCCACACAAGACAGTCCTTGTTCAGTAACTCTTTGGGCCTTGGGACCTGGATAGTTGTAGAGTCCACTCCAGTACCTGCAAGACCTTGTCCACTGCAGGCCCTGGCATGCCCCCGCTGATCCTGACTGCCGCAGCTCAAGTGGAAAAACACCACCGGTGACCAAACAGCGGAAGGAGATAACCGCGCTGAGGTAATGTTCTGGAATTGCGCCCGGCCACCCTAACTTGCCTCCGGGTTCCTGTGCTTGTCCTCACTCGTGCATTAAACGCAGTGAAGCCTTTATCCGAACACAACCTGGAATGGAAATGCTCCATTCGAGATTTGTCAAAAAAAGGCCTTGACCCTGGGAAAGAATAGTAGTTGCCGAGGTAACAGCAAAGAGGAGAACCAAATAAACCATGCAGGGTACGTTGAAGACAAAAGCTCAATTGCAATATATGCTGAGCTACCATCATTATTCATGTGTCACTCCTTAGTTGGTGTGCCTAGAGTCATGAAATCATTTGTTTTTGGGTTTTCATGCCCCAGTGCTCATCGTCTCCTCTTCAAAAACAAAACCACCCCAGTGGAAAACCATCAGTCACAATTCAAAAACCAGCATTGACCTCAGGGTGCTGGACCTCTGCCCTTCAGCTGACCCTGCACAGCTGGGAGATCTTGGCTAGACTGCTGAAGAGGCGTGGATAAGGGAGATGAATGGACAACTGGGAAACAGTTGCACAGATGAAAATAAGCATGGTGAGCGTCGCTCCAGGTACCGTGTGAGACCTCCTGACTCTTTCAGAGTGGACCTGCCTCCTGGTTAGTCATGAATCTAGCGAAGCAGGGTAGTGGTTCACTTTTGTTTGCGGTTTCTATCAACAGAACAGTTTACTAATGCGAGCTGATTGTTTTGTTCCACCGAGAGACTGTGGTTTTGTTAGAGTTTATTTTTTTTGCAAAGCTGTGCTAATCTTGTTTTTTTGATTATCTAGGGTTTTCCTTTTCCCTTGTTATGGAAACAAAGTTGTTGGATGGATGTTGGTACTGAGACTTACCAATCTCTGTCTCGTAGGGTTCTCCGTTCTCCGGCAGCTGGATGAACTGCTTGGAGAACATGCTGGAACCATAACCCAGGATGTAGCCTTCAAGCTTGGTGTCAGGGTTGGGCTTAACAAACTTCAGAACTATGGTGTCGCCGGTGGCATTGATCCGAACCTTCATGTTCTGCCTTCTCACTGTGGTGGAGAAACACAAAACGGAAGAGAGACTTTCATTAATCTATGTTAATGTAAACATCTATAATGTTCTAGAGGATGGAATAATAAGCCCAACCCATTCTTTCGCAGAGGCAATATCGTAGCCTGTGAGGTTAATCCGAGGCGTGATCATTTTGCTAAATTTCCTTCGGGATCAATAAAGTGTCTATCTATCTATCTATCTATCTATCTATCTATCTATCTATCTATCTATCTATCTATCTATCTATCTATCTGATCACACAATACAAGAAGATGCTGTAAGGGGATATTTTTAAAAGAACCTTGATTCGTATCATGGAATCTACTCTAAGGACCAAATCAGGACCATAACTTGGGAGATTGGATATCAGTATTTACAATCAAGATCTGATTAATCAGTCTTGTCGTAAAGAATAAACTTCTAAAGACAGGAAGAATCTGATCTTAGGCATTTCTACTCTGACGCCTATATGAGCTTGGGGCCTATTACTTCTCGCAATACCGTAATGAAGGCTAATTTGCCGCATGGAGAATATCTGGGTTCAGTCTTAGATCCCTTTCCTAAATCCCGTAAGCCAGGCAGCCGAGGGGAGTTTTTTCCGTTTCCACCAGGCTTCCCCATCAATCAGGAAACGACTGATTTGACTGGGCTAAATAGCCCAAGAAATATCCTCCTTAAGCTGTTCGAGTGTGGCTCGGCTTTGGCCTCGGAAAAGCAACACGGCGGATTCTCAACGGATCATTACAAGCTTGCGAGCTCTGGATCATCAGTCCCATCAATCAAACACATGCGGAGAAGGCTAAGCGCTCGTTAAGGGCAGTCGTTAATTAAAATCAAAACCCGATGTAGGCCGATGATGAGCCACCCTATGGAAAATTCATTAAAAAGCTAGTCTTGCGGCTCTCGCTTTAATCATTCAGACATGTCGATTGGGATGAAAAGGAAGCCCAGCCATGGAGCTGGGTGGGCAAATTGTAAATTAGCTACCGGTGTGGCAAAGGGCCTGTTACGCAATAAAACTCTCTCGGAATAAATTCCAGAAGAAGACGAATAACCGTAGAGGCACCTTTAAGTAATATATCTCCATTGGCCATAGGTTTATTATAGTCATTGGACATATTGGATATATTGGACCTTCTATTTTAGGCTAAGGTCTTGCATTGAAGTTTGGCGGAAGTTCAGGAGTAATCCATTTAAGAACACATACTGTTCTATCTAGCTGCTCACAAATGAGGAATGCATTAAGGTAAGTGATGCTGAAGAACCCTCGATGTAGAGCCGATGCTGATTACCAAATGCCAGCTTGTTAACCCTCCTAATATGTTGTGGGTCAATTTGACCCATTTCCATTTGTCTGAAGTTCTGGTTACCCTCTCTGAAGACGATGCCTATCAAATAGCTATTGGTGAAGTGTGGACTACTTAAGGCAGGGAAGGGGAACTCTGAGAAACTTGGGGCTCTGGGTGGCTTTGGGTGCTGGGATTTGAAGCCAAGTGAAAAGTGAGGAAGATTTTGGAAGAGATGGAGGAGCTGGGGATGTGGTGGGGTGTGGATTTTAACATGAGGAGTGGTTTATATATGGAACGTGTATTGATGGAGTTTGGGTGTGGTCCTTCTCCCAAACTGTGTGGGTCAATTTGACCCTGTTAACATCAAAGAAGGGTTAAACCTTTCACATTAGTGGAGAATATGTTTTCCATTCCATGAGGTTTTACAGTTTCAAGACCTTACAAGTTCTCGGGATCTGAGGAATGGCCAGAGCGGAACCTTTTTTTTTTTCTTATGAGGAAGCAATTTGAGGGTCTGGAACTACAGTTTAATGCTCCTGCTACACATACATGTTGGACTTTTCCAACTTTTTCTCTGATAATTCACGAGCCTTCACAGCTAATCGTGTGACCGTCCATGATATTTATCAATGTTTTCTACAAGAAAAGATCCTCGCCCTTCCAGAAGTAATCAGGACCCCTTCCAAGCCAACAGGCACGTATCAGTTAGCACATCTCTACTTCGAAACAAGACCAGCGTAACCTTATGAGAGCATCTCCTAACATTTGCAAACGCAGCTGACAGGCTGAGAAGTCTTAGCCGTTGAGGATTTCACAACGGCTGCCAATCCGCCTCCGGCAAAGTCAACACAAACGAGCAGGTGACGGCTCGTTTCTTCTTCCTGATAATTAACGCTATTAATGACCTCACCGAAGGAGAGCAGGCGGAACGTTGGTGTTGTTCTTGGCTCGGGCGCCCTCCCTGTCTGATGGATCGCTGTGCAGCTTTTAACCTTTAGAAGTTGGGAATCAGTGGGATAACTAGGATCTAATGCCCTTAAGAAGTTGGTGCCATGGGCCTTTTTGCACCATGGGCCCTTTTGTGAAGGACCTCACATAGTTCGAGGATGCGGTCAAGCAGACACATCTCTGGTTTTGACCTCCTCCTGGGATGGATCACGCGAGCTCTTTTCTTGGCACTCAATTCTTTTTTCTTTTTTTTTCAGAGTTGAAGGCTTTCCAGAAGAACAGGATCAGAGGCAACTCCCATGCTAGAAGCTGGACACTCTCAGAACCAGGCCCATGCACGAGTTCTGTCCAGTGTTAGCTGAGCTGACGATGATCTGGCCGCTGTTGCACTTGAACAAACGTATAAACACGCTGAGCTCTTGTATAAACATGCTTGATAAGTATCCCCGTATCTTGGACTGAATCCAACCGTATATGGATCGTCTGCCAACTCTGCGTCCAGAACCTGAGACGTGATTAGATGTTTCATCATAACAGACTCTAACCCTAACCCTTCCAACGGATACTATGAGCTACGCATTGCAATTTCTTTTCGTGCAAGCTCCTTTAGCTAACCCACGCCCACATTCAACAGCACCGTGCTAGAGCAGAGGTCAATAATAGGCGGACAGCGGTCCGGGTCTGGACACAGACGTTGTCCAATGTGGACCCAAACTGATAAACTACTGAGAAGTATTTCATTTCATCAGTGTTTATTTTAAACGGCTGAGCTTTTCTAGTCTTTACGGTATTCAGGCTTTGCGCTGTAAACTCACAGACCAATCATGTGCATTGTAAGATCACCAAAGATGCTCCTCAGCCAATCAGATCTGTGCAGATTTGGGAGTGTGGTATGAAGCGAGAAGCCGCAGTCGGAGACTAAAACGAGTCAGAAAACCAAAACTGACTGTTTAACCAGGAACGCATCGAAACTTAAAACCAACTTAAGCTAACAAGTTAACAAGAAGACGCATGTTTTATTTACTGTTTCTATAAAAAAAAAATATTAAGATGCTCTTTTTTCAAAAGTGTTCTGTTTTTTTTTTTAATGTAGCTCTTGTTTTTATTGAAGTGAGTAAAAAACATTTATTAGAAGTTTAAAAATAATTCATTCAGTTCAACATTTATATACGGATGATTCTTCAATTAGGAGAACTTTTACGTCCCTAGGTTATAAATTTGTGTTAAAATTACTTCATTACAAAACAAATATTTTAGGTATTAAAAGATCAATAATTGCATTACCAACAAAAATTACACACCAAAATAATTATGATTTCTATTTTTTATAATGATTTAAACATCATTATTTTGCTACTTTGGCCTCGTCCCCAACCCAAACTTAAAACTTCCCAATAAAATGCTAAAAAGTGATCAATTTATGAAAAAGATCCTAATATGAGTTTCATAAAAACTTAAAAAAAGAAACTAAATGTACTGTTTAGTTTCCTATTTGTACCTATGCATATTTCTGAGCAATATATTACCATCCCCAACATTATCGTCATTACCGCAACAGTGTATGACTTCTGCAGGTAACTATTTAAAGGTAGCACTTGTTTATGTTGTAACCATGGAAACAAAGACTCACAAAGGAGCACATGATGGCCATGAGTGAGGAGTGACATGTTAATGTGTGTAAATGGGAGTAACTGAATGGTGTATTGCTCCTGATCATAGAGTACATTTATTCAGAGTCATTACCGTTTACATCAGTACAGCAGTACTTTACAACTAAACATCACATTTACACATTATTTATTTATTTATTTATTTATTTATAACTAAACATCAAATTTACACATTATTTATTTATTTATAACTAAACATTACACTTACACATTATTTATTTATTTATTTATAACTAAACATTACATTTACACATTATTTATTTATTTATAACTAAACATTACATTTACACATTATTTATTTATTTATAACTAAACATTACATTTACACATTATTTATTTATTTATTTATAACTAAACATTACATGTACACATTATTTATTTATTTATTTATTTATTTATAACTAAACATTACATTTACACATTATTTATTTATTTATAACTAAACATTACATTTACACATTATTTATTTATTTATTTATTTATTTATTTATTTATGTGGCTTTAAAGTGCAGCTTGTACTAGCTGTTAACTAGCTTTAGCTAGCTTTTTTCCTAAAAAGGTTCTAAAAATTGTGAACCGCAACACGTCATTACTAACACATAACCTGTTGAGATGGTAATGACATTTGTTGATGGTAATGACAGGTTTTCAATTTCACCATCAGTATCTTTTAAATTATATAGAAATTCTTTAGAATTAAGTCTAACTGTGATTTTATGATGGAATTCAGTTGAAATGCATTACTTTATAAAACTAAGTTAAGAGCCCGCAATTGAAGAATCACCCAAATATACTGAAGGGTATGTGTGGTGTGTTGGGGTTTCAGTAGCTGATGGTATAAGATGCTGATACTAGACTACTTCAGTAAACAGGATACACCACTGAATCAGAACACACGTTAGAGATGATGATGGTCCAGACCTTGGGCTGAGAAGATCTCCTCTAACTGGACCGTACTGACTCTAATCAAACACCCCTGGTCTAGAGGGAGGACCATCTCGCCTACCCTGAAAGAGTAGACTTGCATGGCTGTGGCATCTCTGGAGATTAAACAACCCATGACCTTCTGACGTCAACGTTTGTATAGACCTCATTTCAAATAATGATCTATGTGCCTACAATGGATCCTACGTCCCTGGTGTCCCTGGTGTCAGTGGCATCAGATGCATAGACTTGGGAATGTCACAAAGGTCCACAGCTGCATGCTCTACTGATGATTGCAGGAGCATGTATTGAAGTTGGAGATGATTTAGGAAAGTTCAGACGCAGGAGGTCACCTAGGGATCCAGAAGTGGGGTACCTTTCAATATGTGAGCATAGCCTATTGAGTCAAGCCCCGATCCACCTTCATACTTGTTTTCTTCCTGGGATTCGTTCTCTTTCATCCCTCATTTACTCTCTTGCCTATTCAAAAATATATCCTCATAGACCTTCTCAACAATACGCCCACACACACACCACAAGTCTTCCACCAGAACCTCATGCAGTCCTGGTTTCCAGTGCCTTGATCTCTGTTTTTTCCTGTTCCTTTTCTCTTTCTTCTGTTTCTTCCCTCTTCTATTCATCCATGGCAGATACAATCTGCTGTTTTTCTAAGGCTGTTTTCACTCGGGCACTCTGGACAGCACCTCTTTCATCTCCCGGCCTCAAGTTAACAGTGCTGCAGCTCACGGTACAGTTGAACTCAGCCATTTTTAAGAGGTTCCAACACCTCCGACACGAAGGCTACACTTTACCAGCAAGAAACTCGATGGGATGGTCTCCGCCCACTTGTTTATTACATCGCTCGCAATAGTCCCAAAATGAAGCTGCGTCCAAAATTGCCTACTTACCTACAACTCAGTAGGTAAATCAGTATTGAGCGTGGCTAGTATGTCTGAATACTCAGTAGTAAATCAGTAGGCGAGCGTGGCTAGTATGTCTGAATACTCAGTAGTGAAATCAGTAGCGAGCGTGGCTAGTATGTCTGAATACTCAGTAGTGAAATCAGTAGCGAGTGTGGCTAGTATGTCTGAATACTCAGTAGTAAATCAGTAGGCGAGCGTGGCTAGTATGTCTGAATACTCAGTAGTAAATCAGTAGGCGAGCGTGGCTAGTATGTCTGAATACTCAGTAGTAAATCAGTAGGTGAGCATGGCTAGTGTGTCTGAATACTCAGTAGTGAAATCAGTAGGCGAGCGCGGCTAGTATGTCTGAATACTCAGTAGTAAATCAGTAGGCGAGTGCGGCTAGTATGTCTGAATACTCAGTAGTAAATCAGTAGGCGAGCGTGGCTAGTATGTCTGAATACTCAGTAGTGAAATCAGTAGATGAGCATGGCTAGTGTGTCTGAATACTCAGTAGTGAAATCAGTAGGCGAGCGCGGCTAGTATGTCTGAATACTCAGTAGTGAAATCAGTAGGTGAGCGTGGCTAGTATGTCTGAATACTCAGTAGTAAATCAGTAGGCGAGCGTGGCTAGTATGTCTGAATACTCAGTAGTGAAATCAGTAGGCGAGCGCGGCTAGTATGTCTGAATACTCAGTAGTGAAATCAGTAGGTGAGCGTGGCTAGTATGTCTGAATACTCAGTAGTAAATCAGTAGGCGAGCGTGGCTAGTATGTCTGAATACTCAGTAGTGAAATCAGTAGGCGAGCGCGGCTAGTATGTCTGAATACTCAGTAGTCAATCAGTAGGCGAGCACGGCTAGTATGTCTGAATACTCAGTAGTGAAATCAGTAGGTGAGCACGGCTAGTATATCTGAATACTCAGTAGTGAAATCAGTAGCGAGTGAGGCTAGTATATCTGAATACTCAGTAGTGAAATCAGTAGCGAGTGAGGCTAGTATGTCTGAATACTCAGTAGTAAATCAGTAGGTGAGCGTGGCTAGTCATTAAAAGAGCTTTTAAATGAATAGCAGGACTTTTACAGTGATGGTCTGACGTCTTGCGTCACAGGACGCTGGTAATATGGTGGACGTAGTACGTCTGAACTTGTGTAGCTACTAAAACTCACCTACTGAAACTACCTACTAGTCTGCTGCTCGAGCAGCACGTACTGACTCTAATCCAGTACCTACTGACTAGGACCCGCTTGCTGGCTTGTTTCAGGTTTCAGGTTAGCCATGGGCTTCGAATCTGGATCCAGTTTTCAGCTCTAGTTATTGGAATCACTGGAAGATGTGATGCTAGATGACCAATCAGTTGTAGCCCAGTGCCATAGCAACCAGTGATCGCAAAATCCAGGACTTGAAATCTGAATACTGTATGGAAGGAGATTATACAGACAGCTGTGGCCTGCCTGTGATGGTCAGTTCAGTCCAGTTAACTACAAAAGAAGGTTTCGCTGAGTGAACCTGGTACAGATCATCCAGCGCAGGACGGGGAATGGGAACTTTTATCAGCAGGGTCAAAGGTCGCACACTGATGCAGAGAGACAGGGGTGGAGGTGCCGTGGAGATCAAAGTGAAGTTTACATGGAGGCTCTCCAGAGACCATTACACGCTCACGTAGGGATACACTTGTAGGCTTTTCATTTCTGGAAACTAAAAAACACATGTCCGTTATTATTCGTTCACTCCCGGATCATGAATTTTATAGAATCGGCATGTTTTTGTATTCAAACTCTGCAAGTATTGTCGAAATTCTCCTGTTTTGTTATAGTTCTGCTTGGAAACTTGAGACTAAAACCTTGAAACGGCCAACAGTTAATTGACCAATCAAGTTTCTAGGTAAGTAACAGCCAAGGTAGCTCTACAATTGGCTAGGCCATGGACCTAAATGCTGATCCACCAATGAATCATGGTTCTATTTCAGTTGGGTGAGAAAAACTAACATTGGTTTAGATCTTCTGGTTTAGATTCCATGGTTCTTGTCCATAACCACCTATGTTTAGCATTTGTATTACAAACCCTTGGTGTCTATATATGCCTATATAACCTCCGGACAACCTCCAAACCTGTTGCCACCCCCACTAATATTCGTTTGAATGTAGTAAAGTATATATTTTGTGTACCTTAGACTAAATATAACTGTGAAATATGCTCACAGCACCACACACTGACCACCACATTGCATTACATCACTTACAATTACAATACCTTGCGTCTATATCATGTTTATTTAATGTTAATTACATCATATAGTGTTCACAGCTTGGCCAAAATTAACCTAAGGCCAAAATAAGTAGATTTGAAAATCCAAAACAGTTTTATTGGTAATTAAATGCGTGTGCTTGAGTTATTAGTGGATGTTATAGAGCCTAATTATGTGGATGCATCATGTAATAATTACTAAAGTGTTTTCCTCCACGCTAGCAGCTAATTAGTTGCCTGCTTGCCAATAACTGCCAAAGCTGCCCCACTTATCCTGCAACCTACCTGCTGTGAGTGCGATGAATGCCCCAAAATGAATGCAAATGATTTCACCGATCACGTAGGTCCAACAAGTGAACCCAGCTTAATCACATACTATTGCAAGGCCCATAGAGGAGCTAACTGCAATAAGCACTATAGTATAAGTGGGTTTTTTCTAGCTTTTCATCAACACCACACACATACACACACATCTGTATAAGAGAAACAGTGATCTTGGCCATCACCCACGGTTCATGATGTAATACGGGGCCACAACGCTTTATTGTTCCAAACCTGGCTCCCCGGCCCTCATCCTCACAATGAAGTCTGTCACGTTGCGCAAGTTCAGAAAGAAAGAAAGAACACTTCTGCACTCTTTCAAAAGCCCTACAGATTTTTTACATTTTCCAGCATCGCACCCCCCCCCCCCCCCCCCCCCCGCCCCCCTCGCTCGCCCAGAAGCTCCGCCTCTGGGCCGCTCTATTCGGCCCCAGCGGGTGGGGGCTGGTCAGATCCTGCCTGCCAGCAACAAACCCAAACCACACGTGCCAACTCGCATCACGTCTGCCAGCTCTGCAAAACATGCACGCTCAACGCAGCAAGGGTCCTAATTGAACACATCTGCAGAAAAACAGCCCCCCGCCTCGGCCTGAACCGATTACAGTCAGAATCAGAAGATCCTCAGGATCTCCAGTCTCCAGATCTCCGGAGCACATGTCAACAAAGTCCACCTGCAGGACCGAACCAGCCCTGAACCACCTCAACAGAGCATTCACTGCAACCTGGTGATCTTCAAACGTAGCTCGCCAAGCAAGACGTCTTCAGCTTCATGTATCTGACCAGTAATGGAAGCTTAATAATATGGTGGCACCTTCTTAGTAGATCTTAACTTACAGTCAACTCTAGCCTTCAACTTAGTTTTCCCTAAGCCTAACCTAGCTGGTACCTTAACTCTGAACCTAAACCTGGTCCCAACCCTAACCCCAAGTCCACTGCTGCTCAGACCGAGTGCAGTTTCTTCTTTTCTTGGCTTTTCCAGTTTGAACATCTGTAGATAATCTACAGGGAGCTATCCAAATAAAGTGGGAGCACTTTATACCCCACCAATTAGCATCGTGCAAGCTGCATGGCATGGTTTATAGCGTTAGCTATAAATGTTACCCCATCATATATATATATATATATATATATATATATATATATATATATATATATATATATATATATAGTCGCTTTTGAGTTTTCTACGTCATTTGAACACAGCAATGGTCGTGTACTTTGTATCTGAATTTTATGATGAATGGACCAATAGAAGTGCTCCAAAATAGCTCTGAAAGATTTCTGGTTCCATTGACTCCCATTAAAAGTAAAGTAAGTTTTTGGTCTCTCCTGTAAAGTTTCAATTTTGGAGATATATATATATATATATATATATAAATCTGTGTGCAAAAGTTTGGGCACCCAAACGACACATTCTACTATTTATATCATTGCTGTCCAAAGAAAACAAAAACATATAATTTTGGGTCAATTTTCTATTTTTTTATAATTTGAACCGGACGGATGCTCTTTATATCCTGTGAAATTTTTCTAACGAACGGACCAATAGAAATGCTCCAAAGGAGCTTGGAATTAAAGCTCCTTACATTCACTTGCATTGAAACTTGGGGAGGTTTTTGTCCTCTCCTGTAAAGTTACTGTTCACTTTTCTTTGGACAGCGACGACATGCTGACTAACACATGGCATGCAAGCCTGATAGCGAGCTCAGCACATTTATGGAACGTGTGCACCAGAATTTAGCAGGAAAGTGTTAAAGTAAGTGTGCTCCCTGTACAGGACTGCACATAACTGGACCACTACTGTTCACACTTGTTGCACACGTGCATGAATTAGAACAAAATTTTTATATTAACGTTTTTTGCTGACATATCCTTTTTCAAAACACAATGCATTAGGACTTTGGAGGCCATGTGACATGCTGCACATGGTCTGCAAGCATCCACACCAGATAGAGATTACAAGCTATGCACAAGTACATGTACATGAGTTATTATTATTATTATTATTATTATTATTATTATTAACCCTTTAACGTCCAGAACTGGACCCAACTTTTATTACACACTCGAATTCTGAGCCTCAGGATGTAGTGAGCCCAGGTGTCTGTGTCTGGATGCACTTGCCTCGGATTCTCTGCGCGGAGGAGAGGGAGAGGAGTAGAATCCCGGCCGAGAAGAGCAGGAGGAAGCAGGGGCGGAGGAGCGTGGAGACGGCCATGGTGGGTCTCTGGACGTGGCGTGGGATGGATGCTGCTGGGCGACTTCAGGAAAACCTGCTGCTGCTGCTGCTGCTGGAGGTGTTAGAAGACTTGCTCAGCTGCTGAACTGACGGACCTCCAGTGCGTCCCCTCGTAATCTATATGGGACAGGGAGGGAGGGGAGTGGTGACGTCACACCACACATGGAGAGGCAAGCACACCCACACCCACATGTACGGGTAGGAGGGTTCATGGCTTTGATTTGCTTTCTCTCTCTCTTTCTCTTTCTCTCTCTCTCTCTCTCTCTCTCTCTCGCTCGCTCTCTCTCTCTTGCTCTCTCTCTCTCTCTCGCTTGAGTGACTGTTTGTGTGTGTGTGTTTTTTTCTTCAGTTTCAAAAAGTACAAGGAGCGGACAGTCGGCCAAGAGAGTGATAGAGAACGAGAATGATGAAGAGAGTGATGAAAGGAAGGGGGGTGAAGAGGGGGAGAAAAAGAGGAAAGAGAAAAAGAGAGAAAGAGAGAGAGGGGGGGGGGCAGAGAGAAGGGTTTTTTTCCCCCCCTCGCTTTCAAAAACATTCAGTTCTAGTCATTCAGAGCCAGAAGCTCGTACAGCATCTGTCAGCCTGGCACCCCCGTTACATGTCCTGTTATGAGCTGACTGTGCTGAAATCCCCGGGATTGGCGTCATGTTCCCAACCAGGATTGGGTGTGTGTGTGTGTGTGTGTGTGTGTGTGGTTACTGTTTTTCAATAACATAAGGCCCCTTCGATTGAAGTCAGTGGCTGTTAATTAACCTGTTGCTCGTCATTACGTTATTATAATAAATAATTAATATAAACATATGTATATAATAATATAATTAATAATATATAATAATATAATACATAATTAACTCAATAATTAACATAAAGGTTCCCTGACCTGATTGGGTCTGGTTGTTTGACTGTGATTAGTCTTGATCACCCTATTGTTTGCTTTAATACTGCTTCCTGACTATGATTGATTCTAATCCCCTTGTTCTGAAACCCCCCTGTCTGTGATAGTTCTAATTACAATGTTGTTTGTTCTAATACTGCCTCCTGACTATGATTGGTTCTAATCCCCTTGTTCTGAAACCCCCCCTGTCTGTGATAGTTCTAATTACAATGTTGTTTGTTCTAATACTGCCTCGTGACTATGATTGGTTCTATTCCCCTTGTTCTGAAAACTTCCCCTGACTGTGATAGTCCTAATTACTATGTCGTTTGATCTAATACTGCCTCCTGACTATGATTGGTTCTATTCCCCTTGTTCTGAAACCCCCCCTGACTTTGATTAGTCCTAATTACTATGTTGTTTGCTCTAATATTGCCTCCTGACTATGATTGGTTCTAATCCCTTTGTTCTGAAACCCCACCCTGACTGTGATTAGTGCTAATTACTATGTTTTTTGTTCTAATACTGCCTCCTGATTATGATTGGTTCTTTTCCCCTTGTTCTGAACCCCCCCCCCGACTTTGATTAGTCCTAATTACTATGTCGTTTGTTCTAATACTGCCCCCTGACTATGATTGGTTCTTTTCCCCTTGTTCTGAACCCCCCCCCCGACTTTGATTAGTCCTAATTACTATGTCGTTTGTTCTAATACTGCCCCCTGACTATGATTGGTTCTAATCCCCTTGTTCTGAAAACTCCCCCTGTCTGTGATAGTTCTAATTACTATGTCGTTTGTTGTAATACTGCCTCCTGACTATGATTGGTTCTATTCCCCTTGTTCTGAAAACTTCCCCTGACTGTGATAGTCCTAATTACTATGTCGTTTGATCTAATACTGCCTCCTGACTATGATTGGTTCTATTCCCCTTGTTCTAAAACCCCCCCTGACTTTGATTAGTCCTAATTACTATGTTGTTTGTTCTAATACTGCCTCCCAACTATGATTGGTTCTATTCCCTTTTTTTCTGAAAACTCCCCCTGACTGTGATAGTCTTAATCACCATATTGTTTGATTTAATACTGCCTATGATAAGTTCTATTCCCTTTTTTCTGAAAATTCCCCCTGTCTGTGATAGTTCTAATTACTATGTTGTTTGTTCTAATACTGCCTCCTGACTATGATTGGTTCTAGTCCCCTTGTTCTGAAAACTCCCCGTCTGTGATAGTCCTAATTACTATGTTGTTTGATCTAATACTGCCTCCTGACTATGATTGGTTCTAGCCCCCTTGTTTTGAAAACTCCCCCTGACTGTGATTAGTCCTAATTACTATGTTGTTTGTTCTAATACTGCCTCCCGACTATGATTGGTTCTATTCCCCTTGTTCTGAAAACTCCCCCTGACTGTGATAGTCTTAATCACCATATTGTTTGCTTTAATACTGCCTATGATAAGTTATATTCCCTTTTTTCTGAAAACTCCCCCTGTCTGTGATAGTTCTAATTACTGTGTCGCTTGTTCTAATACTGCCTCCCGACTATGATTGGTTATATTCCCCTTGTTCTGAAAACTTCCCCTGACTGTGATAGTCCTAATTACTATGTTGTTTGCTCTAATATTGCCTCCTGACTATGATTGGTTCTATTCCCTTTGTTCTGAAAACTCCCCCTGACTGTGATTAGTGCTAATTACTATGTTTTTTGTTCTAATACTGCCTCCTGACTATGATTGGTTCTATTCCCCTTGTTCTGAAAACTTCCCCTGACTGTGATAGTTCTAATTACTATGTCATTTGTTCTAATACTGCCTCCCGACTATGATTGGTTCTATTCCCCTTGTTCTGAAATCCCCCCTGACTGTGATAGTCCTAATCACTATGTCATGTGTTCTAATACCTCACACTGACTGTATTTGGTTCTCATCAACTTGTTATTAATTCTTATACCTCCCCCAGCACTGTGACTGGTTTAATCCCATGGTCATCGCCTTACTGGGATTGGTTTTAATCCCTGAGTCATTAGTTCAAGACCTTAACCTGAGTGTGACTGGTTTTAATCCCAGAGTGATTTGGTCAGAACCTCCCTGAGTTGTTTGTTCGAGACCTTCACCTGAATGTGATTGGTTCCAATCCCTGAGTCATTTGTTTAAGACCATCCCTTTACTGGAATTGGTTTTAATCCCAGAGTCATTTGGTCAGAACCTCACTGAGTTGTTTGTTCGAGACCTTTGCCTGAATGTGATTGGTTTTAATCCCTGAGTTCTTTATTCAAGACCGTTCCCTGAATGTTTAAGCCACTTCCCACATCCCACACTGTGATTGGTGTTAATCTCTGAGTATTTTGTTTAGAGCCCTCCTCCTTACAGTGATTGGTCTTAATCAGCATATCATTTATTGTGACACTCCCTAACTATGATTGGTACACGTCTTATTGTCGCCTGCATCACTGCACTGGGAAGTATCAAATACTAAGTATCCTCTATACTAAGTATAGTATTCAATGGTAGCTTTTTATATTTTTTTGATTTATCCCGACTCGTTATATTGTTTGGATAAATGGTGGGTGGACAGCAGAGACAGAGTCCTCACGAACGAGTAGATTTAATAACTAAAATAAAACTAAAATAAAAATGCCCTCCGGCACTTAATTACAGCTTGGATACGATTTATTGTTGTACATAAAACAGTAATAGCGATTCCAGATTCAAACGCTAGTGTATTGTCGAACACTCCTCACACGTGCCGTGGCATGCGACGGGGACGACAGACAGGGGAGAAAGAGAGCGGCTTCAAGTTAGGGACTACCCACGGGAAGTGAATCATACAGGCCGAGGCTAACGCCAGAAATTATGCAATAGGAAAGCAGCGGACGCACAGGGTCCCGGCCAGGGTCATAAAACCCTGAACACAAAACATTTTCAGAGAGCGAGAAGATGACTGGGAGGGGAGGGGGAGGCTCAAAGCAGCGCTTAGGTGTCCTTCTCTCTCATGCATCGTCGGGAAAGATGACTCCGTGTCCAGGCTGACAACTTACGAACAAGCGAGCTGGCCAGCTTCCTTGGAACACGAGGTTCAGTCCATTTAGCCCTCATCATCTACTGAACCACAAGCCGAGCCTGGACAGAACAGCGCTCCGCATCTCCGGGATTAGTCAAGCTAGTAAAGTCTTAAGTCAGAGAGATTCACCGTGTCTCTTGTTAATACTTCCGCAGAGCACCAGCCACTTTTACAGCGCTGGCCCGGCGCGCACATGATGTAATAGCGCTACCAAGAGTGTGGACGCTGCTCGCATGGCCCACATGTTTTTGGCAGTAATGTGGGCGCAAATCAATGAAACCACATGGCAGCTTGTCATTACGTTGTTAGAACGTTGGGGATCAATCTGAAATAATAGTAACCTGCAAACACAGTAATAATAATAGTAATACTTTATTCTTATGTAGCGCTTTTCAAGAACCCAAAGACGATTGCTCTAAAACTGCCTCCTGACTATGATTGGTTCTATTCCCCTTGTTCTGAAACACCCCACTGACTGTGATAGTCCTAATTACTATGTCGTTTGTTCTAATACTGCCTCCCGACTATGATTGGTTCTAATCCCCTTGTTCTGAAAACTCCCCATGTCGTTTGTTCTAATTCTGCCTCCTGACTATGATTGGTTCTATTCCCCTTGTTCTAAAACCCCCCACTGACTGTGATAGTCCTAATTACTATGTCGTTTGTTCTAATACTGCCTCCTGACTATAATTGGTTCTAATCCCCTTGTTCTGAAAACTCCCCCTGACTGTGATAGTCTTAATTACTATGTTGTTTGTTCTAATTCTGCCTCCTCACTATGATTGGTTCTATTCCCCTTGTTCTGAAAACCCCCCGTGACTGTGATAGTCCTAATTACTATGTCGTTTGTTCTAATACTGCCTCCTGACTATGATTGGTTCTAATCCCCTTGTTCTGAAAACTCCCCCTGACTGTGATAGTCTTAATCACCATATTGTTTGCTCTAATACTGCCTATGATAAGTTCTATTCCCTTTGTTCTGAAAACTCCCCCTGTCCGTGATAGTCTTAATTACTATGTTGTTTGTTCTAATACTGCCTCCTGACTATGATTGGTTCTATTCCCCTTGTTCTGAAAACACCCCCTGACTGTGATAGTCTTAATCACCATATTGTTTGCTGTACTACTGCCTATGATAAGTTCTATTCCCCTTGTTCTCAAAACTCCCCCTGACTGTGATAGTCTTAATTACTATGTCGTTTGTTCTAATTCTGCCTCCTGACTATGATTGGTTCTATTCCCCTTGTTCTGAAAACTCCCCCTGTCTGTGATAGGCCTAATTACTATGTTGTTTGTTCTAATACTTCCTCCCGACTATGATTGGTTCTATTCCCTTTGTTCTCAAAACTCCCCCTGGCTGTGATAGTCTTAATCACCATATTGTTTGCTGTAATACTGCCTATGATAAGTTCTATTCCCCTTGTTCTGAAAACTCCCCCTGTCTGTGATAGGCCTAATTACTATGTTGTTTGTTCTAATACTTCCTCCCGACTATGATTGGTTCTATTCCCTTTGTTCTCAAAACTCACCCTGTCTGTGATAGTCTTAATTACTACGTTGTTTGTTCTAATACTGCCTCCCGACTATGATTGGTTCTATTCCCCTTGTTCTGAAAACTCCCCCTGACTGTGATAGTCCTAATTACTGTGTCGTTTGATCTAATACTGCCTCCTGACTATGATTGGTTCTGTTCCCCATGTTCTGAAACCCCCCCTGACTGTGATAGTCCTAATTACTATGTTGTTTGATCTAATACTGCCTCCCGACTATGATTGGTTCTAATCCCCTTGTTCTGAACCCCCCCCCCCGACTGTGATAGTCCTAATTACTATGTCGTTTGATCTAATACTGCCTCCCGACTATGATTGGTTCTATTCCCTTTGTTCTTAAAAGCCCCCTGACTGTAATAGTCCTAATTACTATGTCGTTTGTTCTAATACTGCCTCCCGACTATGATTGGTTTTTGGCAGTAATGTGGACGCAAATCAATACAGTCAAAACAATGATTATACAAACAACAGAGTAACACTACTACAAATCAAGGATGGATTAAGGATAGTCTGGGCCCCTGGGCAACTAGATAGAGGGCCCTGGTTATGAGAGGGTTATAAAATGATGCCCCCCTCTTTCCTAGGACCACTAATAGCTAGAAGTCGAAGTCAGAGCAGTGCCACAACGTCTCGTCCATTTTGATAATGAGCCTAAAAGCATGGCTAGGGCCCCAAAGAGGCCCTAGGGTCAAAGTCCCTAAAAGTCAGAGGATCCTTAAAATGGAGGGCCCTCGGAAATAAAAAAATATATGATATTGTAAATGTTGATAGGCATCGCAAAATGTTTCGGGACCTCAAGGGCACCTGGGCGCTGGCCCTACTGGCCCGGTCAGTAATACAGCCATACTACAAATAGACATGAATAGGAAATAGTGAAGAACAGTCAAACTCGAGGAAGATTGTATGCCAGCGAGAAGAGATTTTAAGATTCGATTTAAATGTGGTGGAAGAGCATTCCAGATGCGGGGAGCTAGTCTGGAGAATGCTCGATCACCAAAACCGTGGAGGTTAGATGGAGGAACTGTTGGTAGTCTAGCTGCAGAGGATATGAGAGAGAACGAGAAGGTCTGTAGAAAGAAAAGAGACCAGAGAGGTAAGAAGGAGCAAGATTGTTTAGAGCTTTGTATGTAAGGAGGAGGATTTTGAACAGTAAGCCAGTGAAGATGTTGAAGAGTGGGTATGATATGTGATATACTAACCATTACACCACCATACTTACCACTACATCACCATACTAACCACTACACCACCATACTAACCACTACACCACCATACTAACCACTACATCACCGTACTAACCACTACACCACCATACTAACCACTACACCACTGTACTAACCACCTCATCACCGTTTTAACCACTACACCACCATACTAACCACTACACCAACATACTGACCACTACACCACCATACTAACCACTACACCACCTTACTAACCACTACACCACTGTACCAACCACCTCACCACCGTTTTAACCACTACACCACCATACTAACCACTACACCACCGTACTAACCACTACACCACCATACTAACCACTACACCACCTTACTAACCACTACACCACCATACTAACCACAACATCACCATACTAACCACTATTGTGTATATAAACTGAACCCCAGGGAGCCAAACAACTGTGTAGGGAAGTCTGGACTTCTGTAACACACATGCTGACCATTGCCCTTTGCTTAGAACATGCACTGCATTCCACTGAGTGCCTAACCGTGACCTCAAGGTCACACCAGTGGCGGCTCAGGTTCTCATCTGACCTCTGAATGTCTTCATCTCATCTGCACGGCAGGAACTTTACTCAGTAGAACAGGAAAAGTGATCAGCACAGAGTTTTCTTCTGAGATCCTTTGGACTTATTAGTTTCCTAAAGTAAAACTAGGCCTGCCAAAGTGATTTCACAGGACTAGGACCTTCGAAGAGTACTAACATCCAGTCACTGTCTACTTTCATAGAAGTCTCACCCTTGTTGCTGGCACACAATTAGAAACCATGGCCCATGTGTTAATGGTTTGTGTTAGTCAGTGGTCACTGTCGAGTTGCTCTTGGCTGGATATTTTTTTAAATTTATTTTTTATTTATGGGTGGTGGACCACTCTTATCCTAGCCCTGCTGTTCCCAAACCAGTATTCCTAGTATATCCACATGTATCGACTGTCATCATCTCAAAGTAAGTACTAGTCCCAGATCAGTTCCCCTCCTGTGCATATGATTGTACTATACCATACTTAGAAATCCACTGGAGGAAGACACAACGCTTTCCAGATTGGGCTCTTGCTGAGCTGCGATCAAGGGAAGTGTGAGGTGTTTACGACTTTCAGCTAATAAACTTTTCACTGGTTTGTTGTTGTGTTCTTTGTAGCTCTTAATGACACTCATGTGAGTGCTTTCTGAGGCCCGGTCTGCTATCTTATGAGCTCTTGTTAAACAGGCCTAGTTGGGTGGATGCATATGTGGTACTCAAGCACATGAAGCTTGTGTGCCTACACTAATGAGGACATGAAAGTGAAGACCTGGAGAACTCTAGAGCCTCAAACTGAACCCGAATATTGTCTGAGAACATTATGTCCAACCTGGCAGCACATTTAAACTCCAAACCGAACTGTAGCCCGATAGAATTTCATCGGAGGTCAATAAAACCTAATAAAGTTCTGTCTCAACCCAACAAAAAGCTAATATAATACTGTCCCGAGCCCACTGTACGCACACAAAATTCTATCTAGAACCAATTCTATCTGTTGCCTGAGAAAGTTCCGTCCCCATCCGACAGTAGCCTGATAAGTTTTGCCTGAAACTGAATGTAACCAGACAAAATTCTGTTCAAACTCAACTACAGCCTCCAACAAAATTCTGTTCAAACTCAACTATAGCCCCTAACACAATTCTGTTCAAACTCAACTATAGCCCCTAACACAATTCTGTTCAAACTCAACTATAGCCCCTAACACAATTCTGTTCAAACTCAACTATAGCCTCAACACAATTCTGTTCAAACTCAACTACAGCCCCAAACAAAATTCTGTTCAAACTCAACTACAGCCTCCAACAAAATTCTGTTCAAACTCAACTACAGCCCCCCAAAAAATTCTGTTCAAACTCAACTACAGCCTCCAACACAATTCTGTTCAAACTCAACTACAGCCCTTAACAAAATTCTGTTCAAACTCAACTATAGCCCCTAACACAATTCTGTTCAAACTCAACTATAGCCTCAACACAATTCTGTTCAAACTCAACTACAGCCTCCAACAAAATTCTGTTCAAACTCAACTACAGCCCTTAACAAAATTCTGTTCAAACTCAACTACAGCCCCCCCAAAAATTCTGTTCAAGCTCAACTGCAGCCTCCAACAAAATTCTGTTCAAACTCAACTATAGCCCCAAACAAAATTCTGTTCAAACTCAACTACAGCCCTTAACAAAATTCTGTTCAAACTCAACTACAGCCCCCAAAAAAATCTGTTCAAACTCAACTACAGCCCCTAACAAAATTCTGTTCAAACTCAACTACAGCCTCCAACAAAATTCTGTTCAAACTCAACTACAGCCCCCCCAAAAATTCTGTTCAAGCTCAACTACAGCCTCCAACAAAATTCTGTTCAAACTCAACTACAGCCCCTAACACAATTCTGTTCAAACTCAACTACAGCCCTTAACAAAATTCTGTTCAAACTCAACTACAGCCCCCCAAAAAATTCTGTTCAAACTCAACTACAGCCCCCCAAAAAATTCTGTTCAAACTCAACTACAGCCTCCAACAAAATTCTGTTCAAACTCAACTACAGCCTCCAAAAAATTCTGTTCAAACTCAACTGCAGCCTCCAACAAAATTCTGTTCAAACTCAACTATAGCCCCAAACAAAATTCTGTTCAAACTCAACTACAGCCCTTAACAAAATTCTGTTCAAACTCAACTACAGCCCCCGACTCCTTGAGACATGGAATTTGTCCCTGAAAAACTAAGTCTGGACTCCGTCATGAATATTCAGTCATGTCCCATCAGGTTCGGACAAATATTTCAAGCTGCAGTAAACGGTGGGGTGGCTTGCAGAGGAGGATTCTGGGAATTCAAGCAAAGGAATGGAACAGGTTGAAGGACACTAAGGAGAGAGCTGTTACAGTCTAGTAGAGTCCAGCGTCTTGTGAGCAGCCAGAGCATCAAACACACACCCAAACAGAGCTCCTGCGTCAAATCAGCACCTGCAAGGTATCAGGAAAATGAGCGTTTAAACCTCACGGCGTGCAACACACACGCCTGCAAGTGTGAATGAAAGAGAAAGAGGCCAAACGATTGTACTTATGTAAGAATTTAGGCCTGGTCCACACATCTCCAAGCTTAAGTCATTCTCTCTTCCACAATACCGCCTTTGTCCCTCAGCGCCTGAGCAGAGCAGGAGAGTGAAAGGAAGTTATCTGGCTTACATACACGCCATATTCCGTGAGCTCACCGAAAGGTGGTATTTCTGGTCTCCTTAAGTCACCCGTGCGGCTACTCTTCCTTCCACCCGGGCTTGGCTCGGAGTTTGTCTTGACCAGCTAGGCTCCAAATTTAACACTCACTTTTCTAGCTTACGTTTGGAGCCCAAGGCATTAGCACAACCACAAGGCACAAGGCAACAGCATGCAGCTGAGACCAGATCTGTAAGGAATACGGTTCTAAATAAGGGTCCGGCTGGATACGGTCACTGGTCTTAAAGGGAACCCCGGCTGGTAATACATGTAAGTCTTAATAGGATGTAATGACTATAAATTCTATAAAAGTGTCAGATTTATTCGATTTTCTGGACGTAGGTCTCCATTGTTGTATCTACTGACGTCAAATGGTTGCAGTAACCGGCCGTCACGCTTGAGCACAGCTAGCTAGCTAAACATGCTACTGTTCAGCCTTTACAGTTTGAGCTAGAACTCAACATTTCTGACATCAGCGGTGACATCACACACCACGTTAGTGTAAATGGTGAACAGAGAGGGTGGAGGAGAGAGTGACACAGTGCTGGAGTTGTTGTGAAGCTGTGTGTTGGTGTTGACGGAGAAGGAGAGTGTCTGTTAAAGGAGCTCCGCTTTCTAGCAGGAAACATTCACTCTCAGTAAACAGCTCGATACACTGAACGGGAGTGTCTCTGAGCTTCACACTCCTTTATTAGTGAACTAGTATGTTCACTACTAAGACTGGACTTTCACCTTCAGGATCCACAAACGAGGAGAAGCAGCTGACGCTAACGCTAACGCTAAACGTTCTCAGGAGAGAATCCAGCGCATGTTCACGTTCACGGTTCTTCTCGCGGTTCTCCAGAATCTGGAGCTTTTGGACTTCCTGTGTGGAGAAACTGTGGCACTGCATTGTGTTTAGTCTACGCTTAAAACCAACAGCCTCCGTCAAGTCTCTCACCAGTGGTGGTCTACTGAACCACTCCAACTCATCCAGACTGAAGTGAGGAGAGCAGAGCGGCGGGTCTTTGGGTAGCTGTGTTGGTCCACACGCTGCTTCACTAACTATTCTCCTTGTTTATGTTTGTGAAGCTGTTTAGACTAATATCAGTCTTCACACTGCCTTTCACTGAAACAACATCAACAACACAATGTACATGGTTTTCTTTAAACTAGGTTAGTAACTAACATTCACTCCTTCACACCACAGTCCAGTTTAGACCTGAAACCATCTGACATCATCTACCCAGCAGGCATTGCACGTCAGTAAAAATGGCTGTGTCCATATGAAAAATATTTAGAATAAAAGCTAATTTATAAATAAATCTGATACTTTTTGTGATTTTTAACAACGTGGCTTAACAATTTAGAGTCACCATATTAAGGCTTACAAGTGTTACCAGCCAGAGTTATCAACAGATTAATTGCAAGTAATTTGGGAGTATTTATATTAGTAGTAGGTGTAGATAAATATCTTATTTTAATTCTAATTCTTAAAAGAAAACCTTTGACCCCATTTACACCTGGTCAATGTAAGTGCCTCATCAGGAGCATCAGGATTTTATCTGTATAAGGCCGAGCAGGCAAGTGTAGACGCATCCAAGATATATATTTAACAGACACAAATCCACTTAAACCACTTCAGGATGTGGTCTGAGATGCATTTGAGCCACATGTTGTAGCAGAGTAAACACATCTGTCTCTAAAACGCATTCAACCAAACAAAACCCTTCCCAGTACAACGAAAGCTGCTCCCAGTTCAATTAAAACCCTTCCCAGTACAACCCAAGCCCCTCTCAGTAAAATCAAAGCAACTCCCTCTACAACCAAACTCAGTACAGCTCAAGCCCCTCCCTGTACAACCCAACAAAAGCTCTTCAAGCAAAACCATACAACAGGCCCCTCAAAGTGCAACCAAACCATCTGCCTGTACAACCCAAACCACTTCCAGTACAAGAAAAGCTCCTCCTGGTTCAACTGAAACCCTTCCCAGTGCAATCCAAACTTTCTCCCAGTACAACTAAAATTCAAACCTTTTTCAGTGCAACTCAAGCCCCTTCCAGTACAATCCTAACCCCTCCCAGTACAACAAAAGCTCTTCTGAGTTCAAGCAAAACCCTTCCCAGTACAACTCAAGCCCCTCCCAGTATAACCCAAAGCGCTCCCAATACAACAGGCCCCTCAAAGTGCAACCAAACCATCTGCCTGTACAACCAAAAAACCCTCTCCCAGTACAACCCAAACCACTTCCAGTACAAGAAAAGCTCCTCCTGGTTCAACCAAAACCTTTCCCAGTCCAATCCAAACTTTCTCCCAGTACAATTAAATTCAAACCTTTTTCAGTACAACTCAAGCCCCTCCTAGTACAATCCTTACCCCTCCAAGTACAACAATATCTCCTCCCAGTTTAACCAAAACCCCTCCTAGTGTAACCTAGCACGCTCCCAGTACAACTTAAACTTTCTCAGTATAACCAAAACCCCTTCCTGTAAAACCCAAACCCTTCCCAGTACAACAAATCTCCCACAATATAACTAGAACTGCTCCCAGTTCAATCAAAACCTCCTCTCAGTAAAATCAAAACCCCTCCCAGGACAATCAACCGCCGCCCCCCACCCAGTACAACCAAAATCTCTCCCAGTACAACCAAAACTCCTCCCACTACAACCAAAACCCCTTCCTGTAAAACCCAAACCCTTCCCAGTACAACAAATCTCCCACTATATAGCCCAAACCTGTCCCTACAAAAGCAACCAAAACCTCCTCCAGTACAACCACAATCCCTCTTAATATAACCAGAACTGCTCCCAGTTCAATCAAAACCTCCTCTCAGTAAAATCAAAACCCCTCCCAGTACAACCAAAATCTCTCCCAGTGCAACTAAAACCCCTCCAAGTACCACTAAAGCCCCTCCAAGTACAACCAAAACCCCATTTGAAATCTTCCTAGGGTACAACCCAGAAACCAGTCACGTGTGGCGACCAGGTCTAAACGGGGTCTTACAGTCCTGTACACTGGCTGTCAAAAGTTTTGGGACATTTCAATTTGTATGTTTTTATGGATCTAAATCTTCTTTCTTTCCTTTACGACACGTATTCAACAAGAGGAATGCTTCATGGCAAGTTTTTAAATATTATTTATATATAACTCTAGATGAGCCTCCGGCTAGGCATCATGCTCCGTCTCAGCAATTAAAGAACACGTCCATTCCTGCGTCCACTCAAGTGACTTCCAACGAATACATGATTCGCATTAACTGCCCCCGATTGAAGAGTCGGACACTCGGGTGGATTGCTTGTCCCACAATTTGAGACAAGCAATCCAATTCTAATGTAAGTCAATGAAACCAGAACAAGTTCCAAGCTGGAGAATTTCTATTGGTCCATTCATTATGAGATTTTCTCTGGAGGTCACCTGGTTGAATGGCTGAATCTTAAATCACCTAGTCTTTCCTATACAGTGCACTACTTATGTTCTAGCTTCTGCACCAAAACATTATCCCATTGGTCCAGCGTACAGTTGTGCACACCCAAATAGCTATTCATTTGACACATGATGCACGGTTTTAGAAGCTGGACACTTTATTATAATTCCTATTATGATATCATACCCTCCACTATTATAATATTAGAATTAGTGTAATTGACATGTGGTGCACTATGTTGGTTGCAAGGGAGTCATTTGAGATTTAGCCAGTCAGCATTTCCCATAGAGTCCCATAGAATCCCATAGAGTCCCATAGGGAACAATTGGAGCTGCTTATTTGAGCCTAACTCCAACAACAAAAACGAGCTTGTACTTTCAACAGCCATGCAGACTCGAAGTTCTAATCTGGGTAATGTATGTGCACGGGACCCGCACACGGCGAGAGCGCGTAAGCGGAGGAAGGGAGCGAATGAAAGAGGCATTGTCAAAGCCATCTGCGATGCATTTCATGCAGATATTAACCCCGACTAAAACGCTCCTAAATTACCCCGCTCCACACCTTCCGCCCGCGCTCAGATTCATCTCTGGCCCCCGCCACAGAATGCCTGCTTGCTTCCTTTGATGCCAAAAGCACTTCAGCAGACAAGAGGCATTCGATTGTTCAAGGGAGGCCTCGCCAAAGAAGCCGCACGCCTGCCTAATCAGGGCAGACTATCTCATTCCTGCAGTGCTAACTGGCCTATCGTCTGGGAGCAGGCCTTAAAGTAAGAATGGACTGATTGGTTTGAAAGTGAAACCGTTGCTAAGGCTGCGAAGGAATTAGGCCAGGAAAATGAAAGGAAAACCCAACTCGGGTGTCTTTAATGAGATAATATAGGAAACTGTGTGGGATTGGGTTTGTCATCGTCAATGAAGCAACTTGGGGAAAACCTTATGATTGCATGGGCATCATCATTGTCCTCATCATCCGTGAGTATATGGGAAAGCCATGCTCGTGTGTCTGCGGGAAACAATCGAAATCTCTGGGCTAATCACGTTGTTTTGCAGCGTGTCGCTCAGCTGGCAGCCCGTTGGGTCCAAGATCATTGTGAAACTGTTAACCACAGATTTTCAGTTTCATCACATCCTTTTCGCATGGAGACCTAAAAACATTCTTGAGCGCAACAGAAAGCCCTGGCCGCGTCACACAGGCATGTAGCGCCGTCAGACCTCATTGCGAAAGTGCGAACAACAGACTGATTCATCGGTTTTGGGCATCAAGGCCCAAAAAACACTACAGTCTGGAATAGAACTTGGCCCTGAGTTTTACTACCGCTCCCTATTGATGTTCTCCGACTCGAAAGATTTAATATCTACAGCCGTATCACTAAGACACTTACTATTTTGGAGGTACATGCTTTCTTTGTTCAGCAACAATATAAATATATATATAGCTCCTGGGGTCAGGGCATGAGAAACAGGCTGGGACATGGAGGCTTGCTGAGAGCATACCCAAACCAGGTGGTGACCTCTTCCTTTAAGGACTGTCTGAACCAAGAAAGCCAGCACTGATAATAAGAAACGAAAGCTGCTTGGCATTGTATTCATTGAAACGCATGGGCGGTATTATATCTACACAGTTGAGTCACCTTATATATACACAGTTGAGTCACATTATTATGACCACTTCCTACTTTGGACAGTGGCAGCGTGTAGGTGGCAACACACCATGAGGTGGAAACCTACCACCTACCTCTTGAGTTCAGTCCTTTGTATGTGTCTATTCTGCCTGTTGTTTAATAAAGACCACTTCTCTTGGTGGAATCATGGTCTTCCAGGGGTGTCTGAACTGGGTTCTCGCCCCCCCAGTGGTCTGGAGTGGAAGAGCAGATTAAAGAACTTCAAGGCAAATAACAAGAGAGGTGTAGAAATAGGCCTTACATATAGGCCTGAACTGGGTGGCACCACAAGTCAGGGAACGGAGGCCGGCTGGAAGGTACAGTGGCAGCCCCAGGCTGCAATCATCAAAGAGTGAGGTTATGGAGTGTCCCACATGTGAGCATGGAGGCGTGGGGGCCACATGGAGAGGCTGATGTGATGTGACCACCAATGGCATTATTTATATATAGACCCATTCCAGAAAATTTGAATATCAATGGAAAAGTCTTCCCCATATTGAACCCAACTGAGATTTAACAATTTAATGACACCTGGGGACATCTGTGCAGGTGCTTGGAGTTTAGTAGATGATTAGTGTGTCACACTGAGTTTAAAACATTCATGCCCTGCAAAATTTGGGCTGACTTCTCCACAGAATTCCAATTTTTTTGAATTCCTGTTTTTGGGTTTTTGAGCTGGAAGCCTAAATAAATAAAATAAACCAACAAATACTCTATAATCTATGAAAGTTTAACTTTTTTAAATGGAATTATGAAAATTAATCAACTTTTCCATGATATTCTAATTTCCTGGAATATATATATATATATATATATATATATATATATATATATATATATATATATATATATATATATATATATATATATATATATATATATATAATGGAATTGGTGGTCACATCATTATGACCACCAGATAATATCCAGAGTAACCAGCGTGTGCAGCACAGACAGCAGCTAGACGGACTACGAGACTCTATAAGGTCCCTGTAGGTGGTCACAGGTATCTGGAGCCATCCTGAAGTCTTGGTCAGCTCTTCCAACCAATGTGGGACGTTTCTAGTCATGTTGCATCGCCTTGCTGGAAGACCCCATCCGCCCCAGAGAAGACCATCAGCATGTATGGCATACGTGATCTGCAAGGATGGATTCAGACCCAAATCGGTTGAGGGTGTCTTCCACATGGACGAGTGGGTCCAGAGAATGTCATGAAAGCATTCCCCAGACCGGAACGCTGCCACCTACGCACTGCCACCATCCAAAGTAGGATCATAATAAGGTGACTTGACTGTGTAGATATAATACTGCCCAGCGTTTCAATGAATACAATGCCAAGCAGCTTTCGTTTCTTATTAGCAGTGCTGGCTTTCTTGGTTCAGACAGTCCTTAAAGGAAGAGGTCACCACCTGGTTTGTGTATGCTCTCAGCAAGCCTCCATGTCTCAGCCTGTTTCTCATGCCCTGACCCCGGGAGACAGAGCCCTCTAACCCCAGAAGATCCTAAAACATGTGCTAGGAGGCCATTAACCTGCAATAAAGCCCCATCCATCTCCATTAGGTCCAGTGCCATGCCAGTTGGACAAGAAGCTTCATATCTGTCTCTCTGATCTTCTGGAGAGCATCAGCCAGTAAATCACACAGCAGGTTATCCGACCGCCGTCTGAGAGCACGCTGATGGATGTTTACCTTTCAGAGTCGAGGTAAGTGATACAGCTTAATAATGAGATCGAGTTCGTAATCAGACAAAACAGGCCGTCAACATATGAACTAGTATTTATGAAAGATCTTGATCCAAACCGCTACTGCCATGAGCGTGGCAGGCGTGGCCACAGAGCAGCCACAGGCAGAGGCTCTTGGGAGGTGCTCGGCCCCTGTAAACGGGCCCTAAATGCTGTTTATGTGTTGTTCTTTGTTGGTGTAAAGACAGGTTGTGTGTTATTTGTGGGTTATTGTGTCAGCAGGTTGGGGTGGGTCACCATGGGGTGGAAACCTACCACCTATGCTTGAGTTCAGTCCTTTGTATGTGTCTTTTCTGCCTGTTGTTTAATAAAGACCGCTTATCTTAGTGGAATCATGGTTTTCCTGGGGTGTCTGGACGGGGTTCTTGCCCTCCAGTGGTCTGGAGTGGAAGAGCAGATTAAAGAACTTTAAGGCAAATAACAAGAGAGGTGAAGAAATAGGTCTTACACAGAGGGCTGCGCTGGGTGGCACCATGAGTCAGGAAACGGAGGCCGGCTGGAAGGTCCAGTGGCAGCCACAGGCTGACGGCTTACAACTGTGACCAAGTGTGCAATCGTAGAAGAGTGAGGTTTAGTGTCCTACATGTGAGCATGGAGGCGTGGTGGCCACATGCAGAGGCTCATGGGAGGCGTATGCGCCCTGAAAATGCTTATATCTGTGGTATGTTAGTGTAAATACTAATGGGGGTTTGGAATTGGGGGTTGGAGGTCACCATGGGGTGGAAGCCTACAGTTGGTGGTGACCTCCCCTATGTGGGGTCTATGTGCCTTTTCTACCTGGTGTTTAATAAACAGCACCTCCTGTGGCAGACTCATGGTCTACGCTGAGGTGACTGTATCATGTTGACAATGCATAGCTTTATAAGTCTGTCTTTTTGTGTCTGCCCAGCCAACATGTCCATGTGGGCCCCATATGGGTCTGTGTGGGTTTTTCATGGGCTTGTAATGGGTTTTTGATTGGTCATACATGAGTCCCACTTGGGTTATAACTTTGGGTCCCATTTGGCATGCAGTTATGGGTCCCGGTTGGGTTGCAGTCATGGGCCGCAGTTAGGCTACCGTTGGGGACCCAGCTTGTTAACAGTGATGGGACCTGGTTAGGCTACAGGTGTGGACCGTAGTTGGGTTACAGCTATGGGACCCAGTTAGGCTGCCATTGTGATCCCCATTTAAGTTACATTTGTTGTCCCAGAAGGGTTACAGTTATTTCTGTTTTGACTGTGGGGCCAGTGGATGATTGTTTACATGGACCACACTTGCAGCACAGATTGGCTGGCCAGCATGGGCAAAAACACATACTGGGCTCATAAGGAACCAATGGACAAATCTTTGTGGGACGCAACTGGGATGCTTAAAGGGGACCCAACTGGTGGCCCATGTGGGGCCCACATGGACATGTTGGCTGGGTGGTCAGAATAAGCTTGTAACATGATACAAGAACATGTTTGGGAACTGATTGGTGCTACAGTGTCTTGTATTCTCCAGGAAACTCTGAAGCTCAGCTCGCTGGGATCACTGAACCATTTTAAACTTTTAGTTTCTAATCACCATCAGAAAGCCTGTGATTGTTTTAAATGAATAAATCTACTAGGATTTTATTTTTATCTTCTTATTATTATTATTTTATTTATTTATTTTTATTTTTATTTTTATTTATATTTTTTATTTTTTACATTTGTTTTATTTTACTTTTATTTTAGTTATTTTTCATTATTATTATCTTTTTAATTTTTATTATTTATTATTTGTATTATTTTATTATTATAATTATCCATTTTTTATCGTGATTGTTTTATTGAGTAATTTTTATTAGCATTTGAACTTTTTATTATCTTGGTGTATGTAATATGTTTATTTTATATTCTTTTATATTCTTTTATAATAATTTTCTAACATTTTTTACATTGTATTTTTAATGCATCTATATTAAATGTTTATTTAAAATTGGTATTTTATTTATTATTTTTGCTCATTTTTGCTACATTGAAAATAAGGGTTATCCCTCAATGTATTTCCGAGAATAAATAAAGGTTGATTGATTGATTGATTGAGAACTTGTCAATGGGGGGATAACCTATTATTATCTAGTCTTGTAGTCTAGCATAATGTAGTGCAATGTTAGCGCTAGGACTTTAAATGAGGCTCTAATGTGAGAATCTAAGAAGCTGCTGTCTGGCTTTCTTTGTCCTCTGTTGCACAGCCTTATGCGTAGCCCGACATCTTTCCGTGATGGATGTATATATACCCACCGAGTAAATTGTGCAGTGTCTACACAGATGGTATCCATTCTCAAGAGCGAGAAATAGCGGCGGAGGTAGCTGAAGGAAGACGGTAAAGAAGAGCGCCGGCCTGAGCACATTAATGGGGCTTTATACGCACCTGGAGTGGGATAAGGAGTTATGGATGGGCCCTGGGAGCGAGAGGGGCGGCTTATATCTCTTTTTCCACTGCACGCCTAGCACGAAAGTAGAGCACGGGCTAATGTAGGTCAGAACTTCTGTTTACTCTGCTTAAGCAATTCAGATTAGTTCTTCGCCGGCCTGACATTTTCTTGGGGTCTTTTAGCGCCTATTAAAAACAAGGGACGGCTCCTGCGTCCACGGCTGCCGGAATGTCACATGGTTTCGAGTATTCCACATGTCCATAGATGATGAAGAGGCTGCTACGCGGCACGGCCTCCATCCTCGTCCTCTCTGGAGGCCTTGAGGACACCTCCGGGCCAGCTAGGGCGCAGGGTAAATAGGGCTCGAGCAGATTTACAATAATATCTGCTTCGTTTCACAGACGTTCTTTTCTTTACATCACATGTGGCATGGATTTTATAAGAGAAATGCTACGCTTCACGGCAATTGTTGAATATTACTTTTAGCATGTAACCATAGCCGAGCCTCCGGGTAGGCTTCATGCTTTGTCTCAGCAATGAAAAGAACATGTCCCACTCAAGTGACTTCCAACAAATATGTGGTGCAATTCTGAGCCCAAATCTGTGGGATTGAATTTCACGAACAGCCCAAGTTTCAGCTTCATTGTCTGTCGCCTACATGATGACCAATTAACTGCCCAACGGAGCTCGGTTTGAGTGGATTGCTTGTCTCACAAGTTTGAACTGATTTCTCAAAGTCGCACCCAAAACCACAAGTGGTACCAACATCTATATATGCCAACTTATACTGCTCCATTGCACAGTAGAATTGGAAGGTATAAACAAAAATATGATTTACAGTGATCTCTAGGCCACCTCGTCCCAGTCCACAAGTCAGCAAAGCCACTATAGCATGGTTTGTTAATGGCCAAATCTCAAACCACCTCCTCTTTCCTATATAGTGCACTACCTTCGTTCTAGCTCCTGCACCAAAACATTATCCCATTGTTACAGTATGCAGTTGGGCACACATACTGTAGCTGAATCCCAAACAACGTATATTGGGTATAGTATAGTTTCTATTATGATATTATACACCGTACAGACTCCACACAGACACTGGGAGACCATACAGACTCCACACAGACACTGGGAGACCATACAGACTCCACACAGACACTGGGAGACCATACAGACTCCACACAGACACTAGGAGACCATACACACTCCACACAGAGACACTGGGAGACCATACAGACTCCACACAGACACTGGGAGACCATACACGCTCCACACAGACACTGGGAGACCATACAGACTCCACACAGACACTGGGAGACCATACAGACTCCATAAAGACACTGGGAGAGCATACACACTCCACACAGACACTGGGAGACAATACACACTCCACACAGACACTGGGAGACCATACACACTCTACACAGACACTGGGAGACCATACACACTCTACAGAGACACTGGGAGATGATACACACTCCACACAGACACTGGGAGACAATACACACTCCACACATACACTGGGAGACCATACAAACTCCACACAGACACTGGGAGACTATACAGACTCTACACAGACACTGGGAGACCATACAAACTCCACACACAGACACTGGGAGACCATACACACTCTACACAGACACTGGGAGACCATACACACTCTACACAGACACTGGGAGATGATACACACTCCACACAGACACTGGGAGACAATACACACTCCACACAGACACTGGGAGACCATACACACTCCACACAGACACTGGGAGAGCATACACACTCCACAAAGACACTGGGAGACCATACACGCTCCACACAGAGACACTGGGAGACCATACACACTCCACACAGACACTAGGAGACCATATAAACAAAATTAGCATATAAATAAAAAGCATGTGAGACATTAACTTAAAACAATGTACTCTAGATAAAAATTATTATTGCAGTTTACTGTGACCGAGACCAAGGGTGACCAGCTAAACCAACACCAGACCAGCAAAAACCAGTTTAGACCAGCAGGTGAGTTTTATTTCCATACAAAACAGCAGTTTTTTTAAGATGCAATCATATCAAAAGTATTCATCTTAACGTGTTTGCTTCACGTTCCTGCCAGTGGCCGATTCTGCTGCCTTACTGGCAGCAGATCCAGGTGGTCATCTGGTGGATTTCTGAACTTCTGCGTAGTGATACCAGAAAAAAAAAGGCCGAGCCAAAAGGTTTGAGTCCATTTGGGTCAGCAGGTTTCTGTGAGCTGAAAAGCACTAGCAGATGTAGCCCATATGGCCCTGTGCTTAGTCGCAAGTTCAAGTTCGCTCCGTCCACCGCCGTTCGGATGGCCGGAGCAGAAGAAAACCCCTTTTTTTCCTTTTTCTAGTAAAACGTCAACTCACTTGTGGACTCTTGCTGCTGTGAAATTCTGCCTTGGGTTGATGGACAAAGCTTGACGGAAAACTGCGAGTTGTCCAATAACTGAAAAATAAAACCCCACACGCTGGCTCGACGAGCTGGCAAGGCTGATGATCTTTTTCACTTCATCATACTTCGGGATTCATAGCACACAAGCTTATAAAACACGAACCTGGTGACAGGAATCTTTGGCTTGTCCCGTTAACAGCCTCCACCCTTTATGTATTCCACAGTCTTATTAAAACCTTTGAATGCAAAGAATTGAATGCATATATCTAGACACAAATACAAAAGATTTTGAAAATAATAGATATTAAAGAAAGTAGCTGGATGAAAAAATCTACCTGCCTGGCTAATAATAGGTCAAACAACTAGTAACTGTTTAACTGAGGCCTATTCATGCTGTTTTCCATGACAACACTGGGGCGGCCATCTTTGTTTACTTTGTGTTAGAACTTCCGGTGCCCCCACGAATACGTTGATACTAATTACAAGCAAAACGACAATAAACATATAAAATAACCAGAATAACGTTCAGTTAGAGGGAGTCAGTAAGTAGAAGAAGAGGAAAACTTGGCTTGAACAACAATGTTAGGAACACAGCACATGAAGATCAGAGTGTTGGGGGGGCCGACTTCCAAAGAAGACCACCTGCGTCTCTGACCGAAGCTCTAAATTTAAAACATCCACCCAAACCTCCATATATCTGCTCTTACCATTCTGTGGAGGAGAACCAGCTCCAGAGCTTCCTTATCCAGAGAAATGTCTCGCTTATGAAGCTCAGAGGAAGCAGACGTGTCGGTGCTGGTGAGTCTATCAGTTAGTAACTGTTTTCTGATCAGTGTCCACCGCGCTAGGCTATCTGGACTGTAACTAACACCCACGCAGAGGGGCTCGGGCAGCTGGCTGGACTTGGGTTTAACCGGCTTTCAGAAATATAAACTCACCGTCTGTGTGTAGGAGGACACGCCCACCTTCCCACTGTGCAGGTACTGATACGCTTCAGTACTTTTATAGTTTTTCATTACTGAACCGTCTACACCTTCCAAGAGTACAGAGTAATTAAACATGTCTCCATAGTAACCCCAGACCACCTTCTCATATCACCCACCCACTGAGTTATTAACCTCAGACCACCTTCTCATATCACCCACCCACTGTGTTATTAACCTCAGACCACCTTCTCATATCACCCACCCACTGTGTTATTAACCTCAGACCACCTTCTCATATCACCCACCCACTGTGTTATAAACCTTGGATGAGACAGTGTTGTCCCATTTGAGCTTCTTACTGTCTCTCTGGTCTCCTCCTATGTAACTGTATTCATTTTGGTTAGCTGAGCGGAAGTTCTAACACAAAGGTGGAAGAAACACACGCTTGAAAGTGGGTGTGGCCAAATACGGTGAATAGGCTTTTTACACTTTATGCAGTATGTATACTAATATGAATGTACTAGTAAGTACTATCAAATATTTCTTGGGACTAAATTGGTTTATAAAAGTATATTTTTAATGAGCGTTTAGTGTAAAGTACTAGTTTACTAGTTTACAGCTCTTGTACTGCAACTACACAAAAAGTCAATCTATAGTTTTACTAGTACAGTTTACACACTCTCTCACCTGGAGGGATATTAAGTGTCTCCAAGTCACCTGACTGCATGTGTTTGGGCTCCACACAGACACTGGGAGACCAAACAATCTCCACACAGACACTGGGAGACCAAACAAACTCCACACAGACACTAGGAGACCAAACAATCTCCACACAGACACTGGGAGACCAAACAAACTCCACACAGACACTGGGAGACCATACAAACTCCACACAGACACTAGGAGACCATACAAACTCTACACAGACACTGGGAGATCATACAGACTCCACACAGACACTGGGAGACCATACAGACTCCACACAGACACTGAGAGACCATACAGACTCCACACAGACACTGGGAGACCATACAGACTCCACACAGACACTGGGAGACCAAACAAACTCCACACAGACACTGGGAGACCATACAGACTCCACACAGACACTGGGAGACCAAACAAACTCCACACAGACACTGGGAGACCATACAGACTCCACACAGACACTGGGAGACCAAACAAACTCCACACAGACACTGGGAGACCAAACAAACTCCACACAGACACTGGGAGACCAAACAAACTCCACACAGACACTGGGAGACCATACAGACTCCACACAGACACTGGGAGACCATACAGACTTCACACAGACACTGGGAGACCATACACACTCCACACAGACACTGGGAGACCATACACACTCCACACAGACACTGGGAGACTATACACACTCCACACAGACACTGGGAGACCATACAAACTTTACACAGATACTGGGAGACCATACAAACTCCACACAGACACTGGGAGACCAAACAAACTCTACACAGACACTGGGAGACCATACAAACTTTACACAGATACTGGGAGACGATGCAAACTCCACACAGACACTGGGAGACCAAACAAACTCTACACAGACACTGGGAGACCAAACAAACTCTACACAGACACTGGGAGACCATACAATCTCCACACAGACACTGGGAGACCAAACAAACTCTACACAGACACTGGGAGACCAAACAATCTCCACACAGACACTGGGAGACCAAACAATCTCCACACAGACACTGGGAGACCATACAAACTCCACACAGACACTGGGAGACCATACAGACTCCACACAGACACTGGGAGACCATACACATTCCACACAGACACTGAGAGACCATACAAACTCCACACACACACTGGGAGACCATACACACTCCACACAGACACTGGGAGACCATACAAACTCCACACACACACTGGGAGACCATACACACTCCACACAGACACTGGGAGACCATACAAACTCCACATAGACACTGGGAGACCATACAGACTCCACACAGACACTGGGAGACCATAAACACTCCACATAGACACTGGGAGACCATACAAACTCCACACAGACACTGGGAGACCATACAGACTCCACACACACACTGGGAGACCATACAGACTCCACACAGACACTGGGAGACCATAAACACTCCACACAGACACTGGGAGACCATACACACTCCACACAGACACTGGGAGACCATACAAACTCCACACAGACACTGGGAGACCATACAAACTCCACACAGACACTGGGAGACCATACAGACTCCACACAGACACTGGTAGACCATACACACTCCACACAGACACTGGGAGACCATACAGACTCCACACAGACACTGGGAGACCAAACAAACTCCACACAGACACTGGGAGACCATACAGACTCCACACAGACACTGGGAGACCATACAGACTCCACACAGACACTGGGAGACCATACAGACTCCACACAGACACTGGGAGACCAAACAAACTCCACACAGACACTGGGAGACCATACAGACTCCACACAGACACTGGGAGACCATACAGACTCCACACAGACACTGGGAGACCATACACACTCCACACAGACACTGAGAGACCATACAGACTCCACACAGACACTGGGAGACCATACACACTCCACACAGACACTGGGAGACTATACACACTCCACACAGACACTGGGAGACCATACAGACTTCACACAGACACTGGGAGACTAAACAAACTTCACACAGACACTGGGAGACCATACAAACTTTACACAGATACTGGGAGACCATACAAACTCCACACAGACACTGGGAGACCAAACAAACTCTACACAGACACTGGGAGACCATACAAACTTTACACAGATACTGGGAGACGATGCAAACTCCACACAGACACTGGGAGACCAAACAAACTCTACACAGACACTGGGAGACCAAACAAACTCTACACAGACACTGGGAGACCATACACACTCCACACAGACACTGGGAGACCAAACAAACTCTACACAGACACTGGGAGACCAAACAATCTCCACACAGACACTGGGAGACCAAACAATCTCCACACAGACACTGGGAGACCATACAAACTCCACACAGACACTGGGAGACCATACAGACTCCACACAGACACTGGGAGACCATACAGACTCCACACAGACACTGAGAGACCATACAAACTCCACACAGACACTGGGAGACCATACACACTCCACACAGACACTGGGAGACCATACAAACTCCACACACACACTGGGAGACCATACACACTCCACACAGACACTGGGAGACCATACAAACTCCACATAGACACTGGGAGACCATACAGACTCCACACAGACACTGGGAGACCATAAACACTCCACACAGACACTGGGAGACCATACAAACTCCACACAGACACTGGGAGACCATACACACTCCACACACACACTGGGAGACCATACAGACTCCACACAGACACTGGGAGACCATAAACACTCCACACAGACACTGGGAGACCATACACACTCCACACAGACACTGGGAGACCATACAAACTCCACACAGACACTGGGAGACCATACAAACTCCACACAGACACTGGGAGACCATACAAACTCCACACAGACACTGGGAGACCATAAACACTCCACACAGACACTGGGAGACCATACACACTCCACACAGACACTGGGAGACAATCTAAATTATTTATTAATATCAAAGTTATGTATTTGTACTTAAAATATAACTTGAATTACTTTTACTTTAAGCATACATACCAGTGCACATAAAAATAAAAGTACAAAGTATGAGGAACATACCCTCCATATCCCATCTGTAGCCACTTGTATAGCATATGTGTGAAAGATAAGCACACCTAGGACAGCTTTCCCGACAGCGCTGTAGAAACCATACCGTATGGAATCTTACCTTAAATATTTACTGCTCTTCATTACCGTGGCTACAGGTTGGGGATGAACATTAAATACTGCCATGGCAACTGCTCCATGTGATGTGGTGCCAGAACATTCCCGCCCTTGAAAGCAGTAGCCGTGGAAAGCTGTAAACCGCTGTGAGGACTGGTGACACCTGCTTAGCGCACTTTGGCCTCCAGCTTCTGTTAATGGGAATCTTCTTTCAGTTCATGTTCTCTTGTTAAAATCTTAACAGGCTTCGTTCAGACCCACCTTAATGGTCACCTACAAACCAGCCAGGAGCCTCAGGAGGCTCAGGAGAAAACGCCTATTCATGCATACCTGCTAATGCATTGACTTACAGCCACTGTTGCAAGGTTTGAAAAACAGTGGGGGACAAAAGTTGCATGCAACTAAATCACAAGTTTTACAGGTACATATGCCAACGAGTTGGACTGTGATTGTATATAAGCGTAGCTTCTTAATGCATAACATATGGGGCTGTCGTGGCCTGAGGTTTAGGGATCTAGGCTTGTGACCGGAAGGTTGCCGGTTCGATCTCCGGGACTGGCAGGCCACGACTAACCCTAACCGCAGGCCACGACTGAGGTGACCTTGAGCAAGGCACCTAACCCCAACTGCTCCCCAGGCTGTGGATAGGGCTGCCCACCGCTCTGTGTGCCCAGATGGGTTAAATGCGGAGGTCAAATCCCGCTGTGTGCAAACACATGTGGCTAATTCTAAATTCTAAATATGTTTGGGCAAAATGATGCTCATATTTGCGAAAGTAAGTAATCTAGAAAGTAATCTAGAAGCAAGCTGAGGCACTGTGACCCAGATAAGTCATGATTTACACAACTCCAGCCGACGCTTGGCATTGCACATAGTGATTTTAGGCAGCTTCTCAGTCATACAAACCCTAACATGTTACTAGTTCTTGAGTAAACGCTGCTTCTAGAGGTATTGTTTGGAACTCTATAGTGAGCAATGGGCAATTTTGGCAAGCTGTTCGTATCAGCACTGATGTTTCTTTCATGCCACAATAATAGCACTTACAGTTGGCTAGGGCAGCTGTAGCAGGGCAGGAATTTCTCTATTTCTATGCCAGTGTGGTTGAGCTCTTCAGTATGACCCATTCTACCAATATGGGCAGTCGTGCGCAGAAGGTTAGGGATCCGGTCTTGTGACAGCAAGGTCGGCGGTTTGATGTCCTAAACCAAGAGGACACGACTGAGGTACCCTTGAGCAAGGCACCTAACCCCCAACTGCTCCCCAGGCCCTGTGGATATGGCTCCAGGTAAGAGTGCTTACTGCCCCCTAGTGTGTATGTAAACACAAGTGGCAAAAAGTTCTAAATTCTAATAATAGTGTATGTCTTCAGAGAAATGGCATGCTTGCTTTTGTTGCCATATCTGACCTCCAAATGGAGGGGCGTCCGCATACTTTTGGCCTTTAAGCGCATTTGATGTTTTGACATATGGTACCAACTGGTTTACATATTTTGCTCGGGGTTTGATTGTGTGTTTGCTTTTAAAACAAACCGAGTGCCCACTCGGCATCATCAAACGAACGCAAAGTCCAGACTCCTTGCGGTCGACTGAGCAGCTTCGCCAAATTGTTTGCATACGTATGCATTCGAGACTGGCTGACTCCCAGCGGTCCCCACGACGACAACATCAACAACAATAACCACAACAAAACGACAATAGGGTGCGCTTTACGATGCCCGTATAACTCCCATGGAATAGACATCAATAATGAGTTCCTTCCCTCTCCGTGCACGGCCACGGGGACTCGGGCCCTCGCTTTGTTTTTCAATCCTAAAGAATTTTGCCCTTCTTTTTTTTTTCTCCCCAAAGTCTGGTTTATTTGGGTTAATCAACCGTACCTGGCGTCTGAGCTGCCGTACGAACATCAGAAACGTCTGGGGAAGCAAACAATGGTTAATTTCCACCGCTTGTTTCCAACCTCAGCAATTAAAACTCCTCAAGCCTCGCAATTCGCCCCAACACTGGCAGTCCCGGTTATTCCAAAACACTCTTTACACAATTCCCCAAAGAGGTTTCGCACAATTCACCCAATTGTTTTCTTTCGCAGATCAATGGTTGGAATAACAAGCATTCGTCACATGACAAACCAATTCCGAACTTAAAGCAATGTTCCGCTGTGATTTGTTTGGCTCGGGTTGAAAACCTTGAGGTCCTCGTTGCCTGCCGTTGGGAAAGAGTGTTGACTTTTGAATCCACCCGGATCTAAACAGAAGTTTGAAGAGCGGATCGCATCTACACCCGTTTCAGTTGACAGTACACAATGTAGACTGACCGATGCTTATCTGTCCTCAAAGGCCTGGCGGCGAATGTTCTTCCAATTGTCCCTTGAAACCGTAAGACATTCCCGCAATTCGTGAAGGAAAAATAAACACGGCGTCGTCCATACGTTTCTGTCGGCGTATTCTTAGCGGACCACGAACTCCTGTGATATGTTTTTTGGAGGGGATCAATAATACTTTGGCCGACGGACAGCTTTCCAGTGGAATGGACGGGAGCCAGAGCTCAAACAAACACAGCCATGTGGAACTGCAATGCTGTAAATTACATTTTGATGTTCCGTGGAAGGTGAGAGGGCCAGCGGGAAAACAGTCTCCACTGTCCCATCGCCACGGCTTTTAATAAGGCATATATCTTGAACCGAGCATGTGTGGCTTGTGTTACATAATAAATATACAAATAATGTTTCGAGCGTTTCAGCAGTCGTCCGCTTCGCCCATATGTAGCCAATCAGCTGAGATATGCTTGGTGGTTCTTTGATACTGCACTGCAGCAAACGAGGCTAATGTAAAGCTTATGTAGAGCAATTTGCTGCTTGCCTAAATTGTCATAGACTTGCTTCACAGTACTCTGAGTCCTGGACAGACTGGTTTCTGACCCAGCATGACAAACTGTGGGCAGTTTTAGGTCCCATGCAGGTATCCAGATCACTGGTAGCAGTGGGCCAGATCTGTTTTGAGACAATTTTGGGCCATGTATAACATGTTGGTCAGTTTTTGGCTCCCATGCAGGTCACCAGCATCATGGCTAGTAGTGGGCCAGATCTTTTTTCAGAGGTGGCCATCATCTGCATGCTATCCAGTGGCCTCGAATGGTGACCACCAGGCCAATTCCAACTTGAAAGCATCCGGTTTGAATCCAAGGCTTCAGGAAGGCTATTATATTCCTTTAAGGCATTTAGAAACAATGTGCAGAAAGATGTAGAGCAGAGAGCTAACACGCTAACAAGCTAACTTTATAATGCTATAAGCTGTAGACGCCAAAATCGAACACAGTGCTGAGCTAAACCAGAATAGCTTTGTGCTAACTTACCATACGGGGAGAACTAACTTAGCAATGGTTTAATAAAAACAAACTTAAGTGAGTTCAAAGATTTCTGCTGGTCTAAGCTGGTATGTGCTGGTTATGCTAGTATACCACACAGTGTCTGAGATTACTTATCCATGAAGAAACTCGGTATTCCCAGAATGGACGTTATGGCAAAGGGGAGGAGATGGAGGAAGGCGCTGTTAGAGGAGGCAAGGAACAGTTTGCCGTGTTGTCCTGAATTCCAACACATGTAAGCATCCAAAACTGTGGTTGTAATCTGTAACATCCTTATATTGACACTCAAGAGGCAGTCAGATTCTGTATCTTTAGCTTGACCACAAATGCACACATACAGCTGGACTCAAAACACGATCTGTACTCAAGTGGTGTAAAAGTGAATTACACTCCACAACTGTAGAGGGAGCCCAAGAGCAAAGAAATACCAATTCTGGTATTATGCTGCTTTAAGATTTAATTTTAAATTCTCCCAACTGTTGGTTCCTGATAGCATCCAAAAGTAATTAATAGTATTTATTTGTTTTCCAAAAACCCCATTGGGCTGGACTTCATTGACCAGCAACAGCAGGATCCAGGAGTGAAGAATAGCATGGGATGGTATTTGAACTCATGATATTCTAATGATGGGCAGATACTGATCAGTTACCCCTGTTTATAGATGTCCAAAATTTTAAAGTGGCTTAAAACTGTATGTTCACTAGACATCAGATTTTTATTGTTCTATTAATTCACTATTTGATATTCAAAACCTTATTGGTGGCATATTTTAAAATGTACAGCAACATATATTACCAGGATCTGAATTTAAACTACGAACCCCCTACAATCCTGTTAATCCCTGTTTACAGTATAAATTATATGAAGTGTTGCTCATATAATTCCCAGAAGTGGGCCAGATCTATAATGAGACATTTTGGGCCATTTCTAATATGTGGGCCAGTTTTAGGCCCCCATGTAGGCCGCTGGCATCACTGGTAGCAGTGGCCCAGATCTGTTTTGAGATGTTTTGGTCCATTTTAAATATATGGGCCAGTTTTAGGCTCCCATGCAGGTAGCCCAAGTCACTGGTAACAGAGGGCCAGATGTTTTTGAGACATTTTGGGCCATTTCAAATATATGGGCCAGTTTTAGGCCCCCATGTAAGCCGCGAGCATCACTTGTAGCTGTGGCCCAGATCTGTTTTGAGATGTTCTGGGCCATTTTAAATATGTGGGCCAGTTTTAGGCTCCCATGCAGGTAGCCCAAGTCACTGGTAACAGTGGGACAGATCTTTTTTGAGACATTTTGGGCCATTTTTAATATGTAAGCCAATTTTTGTCTCCCATGCAAGTAGCCAGATCACTAGTAGCAGCGAGTCAGATCTGTTTTGAGACATTTTGGTCCATTTTTTAATATATGGGCCAGTTTTGGCTCATATGCAGGTAGCCAGACCACTGGTACCAGTGGGCCAGATCTGTTTTGAGACATTTTGGTCCATTTTTTAATATATGGGCCAGTTTTGGCTCTTATGCAGGTAGCCAGATCACTAGTAGCAGCGGGTCAGTTCTGTTTTAAGACATTTTGGGGCATTTTTTAATATGTGGGCCAGTTTTGGTCTCCCATGCAGGTAGTCCGATCACTGGTAGCAGTGGGCCAGATCTGTTGTGAGACATTGTGGCCCATTTTGAATATGTGGGCCAGTTTATGGCTCCCATCCAGGTAGCCGGAAACATTGGTAGCTGTATGCCAGGTCTGTTTTTCAGACATGTGGGCCATTTTTAATATGTGGCCAGTTTTTCACTGGTAGCAGTGGGCCAGGTCTGTTTTGAGACATTTTGGTCCATCTTAAATATATGGGCCAGTTTTTGGCTCCCATGCAGCTCGCCAGCATCATGCCTAGTAGTGGGCCAGATCTTTTTTAAGAGGTGGCCATCATCTCCAAGCCATCCAGTGGCCTCTAAGCCAATTCCTATTAGAAAGAATCAGGTTTTTTAGCCGTTCAGCATGATCACTCTAGTTGACCAGCATCCACAATATCCAGGCATGCTGGTCTATGCTGGGTTTTCTAGCAGGGTCTGTTAATGCTGCACATAGAGGTTCTGGTCATATGCCACTCAAAGCATAATTAGCTGCAGGAATAAGGAGGGTATGCATTCCAGGACATATAAAAAGAAATGATTTGTTATTCTAACATTATTTTCTAAACCAAAATAAAGCGGGATTCATATGGACTGAAAGAAATACAGCAAGTCGCTGCATTTACTAGCCATTGTATCTGTTCCAGTCTGGGCTAATAAATACGGTCATCACATAAAGGCTGTCGAGTTGGACGGGAGAAATCCCGAGGAAAGACTTAGAGTAAGTGTTTCATGCTTCCAGCCACATGGTCTACGCTTCTGCTGTTTTCTTTTGTTTTTCTCGCCCAGCAGGCAACGATAGGCTCTCTTTAACGTCAAGCTCTTGCACAATTGAGCGTCAAAGGCGGCTCGTTGTTCGCCGAGAGCTCATTAAACGGCCGGGTAGGACGAAGTGTGCGAGGCTTGTAAAACGGGGACTGGATGTTTAGCACGATAGTTACTGCCCTGTTATTTATATGAAGCTCGGTACCGGCTTGTTTTCTTTCATAGGAGGACGAGAGCAGTGCCTTACCCTGGCCAAGCCTTTCGTTAGCTCACACTCCCACGGTCTGAGAGGGCAGCATGCGTGTATATGTCTCCACAGTAAAGACTTTTGAAGCATTCTTGAAGTTATCGAGACCGACAGCTTGCTAAAAGGGGTCCCCCTGAAAAAACCTCACCCTTATTGCAAACACATCTCAGTCAACTCACGACCTCGGCTAAACTCATAAGATCCATATCCCCTCAAATCCCCCTGCCAACCCCCCCCTTTATAAAAACGATTACATAATATGGTGTGTTCTGTCTGAGAATGGAATCGCTCAACGAACCTGGCCGCTCTCAGAATGCTAAGGATAAGCGATCCGTCCTCATCTGGGGACTGTTTTGGGGATTTCAAGGATTGCTTGGTGCCCCTACACCTTACAAGGAGTTCCAACCTAAGAGGACCACAGAGCTTATTATGCAGACCAGGCTAAAGCTAGCTTGACGTGAACCGTGAAGCCTCCTGGTCACGGCGGTTACGTAACCATCATTTTCAGCCAAAAACATATGTTCATAATTTTCCTCTTACCTCAAATGTACCTCTATAATGTTTGCTGCCTCAGATTCTGGGACCGAAGAACTAAGATAACTAGCAAGTAATGGAAGCTAACAGTGAACCCACACTGGGGGACCTGTACCGTGTCAGAGCACGTTTGAGCCCCAAAGTCCAGTTGGTTTGATTAGTGGGGTCACTCCATGTCCGAACACGGGTCAGTTAGACTCAAGCTCAGTTCACATCTAGTGTGATCAGTAATAGAGCCCAAGCTCAGAACAAGAACCCGTAACTGCTGCATTGGTCCCACCAAACAAACCCAGCAGATACAGCTCTCATATACACACCTGCTCTCCTCCTTCTGATTGGTTTAGTGTGGATAAAGCTCCACCCACACAGTCAACACCAGGTTTTGGTAAAATGTGCTGTGACTGTACCGTTAGGTCTAGAAATATTTGTACAGTGACACAATTTTTATGATTTGGGCTCTCCATTCCACCACAATGGATTTGAAATGAAACAACTGGGATGCAATTGAAGTGTAGACTTTCTGGTTTAATTCAAAGGGGTGGATCAATAATATCCTGAGAAACGTTTGGAATTCTTCTCCAGAGCCTCCTCATTTCAGGGGCTCAAAAGTAATTGGACAAATTAACATTACTGTAAATTGAAAATCCTCTGCAGGCAATGACTGTCTGATATCTGGAACCCATGGACAGCACCAAACACTGGGTATCCTTGACTTTATGATGACTTAAAAAACTTCTGGGTTCAGTTTCACAGTATGTTTTGGGTCACTGTCCATCTGTACAGTGAAGTGTCGTCCAATCAACCTTGCTGCATTGGATTGACTCTGAGCAGAAAGTATATCCCTGTACACTTCAGAACTCATCCAGCTGCTTCTGTCTTCTGTCACATCATCGATCAACATCAGAGACCCAGTGCCATTGGAAGCCATGCATGCTCATGCCATCACACTGCCACCACCATGTTTTACAGAGGATGTGGTGTGCTTTGGCGCTTTCTTCCTCCCATCGTTCTGATACAGGTTGATCTTAGTTTCATCTCTCTGAAGAATGCTGTTCCAGAACTGGGCTGGATTCTTTAGATGTTTTTAGTCTAAGTCTAAACTGGGGTTTCTATGTGTAAGGGTTAATTCATGGTCTGCAGCTTGTGGTGAACCCTCTGTTTTTGCTCTTCTCTTTATGGTAGACTTAGATACTGATACACCTACGTCCTGGAGAGTGTTCTTCACTTGGGTGGATGTTGTGATGGGGTTTTTCTTTACCATGGAAAGGATTCTGCGATCATCCACCACTGATGTCTTCTGAGGACGTCCAGGTTCCTTTTAAGTTCCCGAGCTCACCAGTGCACTCTTTTTCCACAGAATGCACCAAACTGTTACCAGTTCCTATGGTTGCATGTTATAGGTTAACAACAACAGCTTCCAAATGCAAATGCCACACCTGGAATCAACTCCAGACCTTTTACCTGCTTAATTAATTACGGATTAACGAGGGAATAGCTCATGCAGCCTATGAAATAGCTGTTGAGATAATTGTCCGATTACTTTTGGTCTCTAGACAAAGAGGCAGCTTCATATTAAAGAGCTGTAATTCCTAAACCTTTCCTCCAATTAGGATATAAATGCCCACAAATTAAAGAGACCATGCTTTTGGGCCCTAGCCATGCTTTTGGGGCCCCTAGCCATTCTTTTGGGCCCCTTATGAAAATGGACGAGGCGTTGTGGCAGTGCTCTGACTTCGACTTCTGGCTATTAGGGGTCCTAGGAAAGAGGGGGCCATAATTTTAGAGGACCCTGGTTATGACAGCCCCTACCAGGGGCCCTAGAGAAGAGCAGGGCATACCATAAAAAGGCCCTTAATCACAAGGGGTGCAGGTTGGGGGGGGGCAACTCTTTGCCCAGGGGCCCAGACTATCCTTAATCCGTCCCTTGGTTAGGTGAGCGTTGTCTCGGTTGCTTGACCTTCGGTTTGGGACTCAGACGAAGAAAGAGAGAGAGGTTGGTTGCTGTCTTGTGTGTGAGGCGAACCGCCCACATGGGCCCCGTGATCCAGGATCAGGACGGCCCGGTTTCGAACTGTGGAGTGGTCAAAACACATGCACACGCACTGCCGCCAGCAGCTTTCGCTTCTGAGCTGAGCTCTCACGTCGAATGAGTTCCCCGCTCACATCAATCTCCCGCCGCTGACACACCCACAACAAACGAGCATTGTGGGTTCTTTTTTTTTTCATGGATTCCAAAATCCTACTGAGCAGCACTCCACACTGGTCTGAGCTGGTCCGTGTTGGTTCCTGCTGGTCTGGTACAGCAGCCAAAACACAGCAGTGCTGGTCTATGTTGGTGTTTCTGTCTGGGGTTAAATGTTTTTAAAGTTTGGGCCGCATTAGAGGAGTGCTGGAGTGTGTTTGAGGACCTGTCCTGAGAGAGCAGAGGCATCCTGGTGGCTGTAGGTTGAACAAAACCGAGATGTTTGGGTGAAAATTAATGGGATCCTATGGATGGTTCTATACTTACAGACTGTATCTATCTATCTGTGTATGTTTATATCTATCTATCTATCTATCTATCTATCTATCTATCTATCTCTCTGTGTATGTTTCTATCTATCTATCTATCTATCTATCTATCTATCTATCTATCTATCTATCTGTGTATGTTTTTATCTATCTATCTATCTATCTATCTATCTATCTATCTATCTATCCGTGTATCTATCTATCCGTGTATCTATCTATCTATCTATCTATCTATCTATCTATCTATCTATCTATCTATCTGTGTATGTTTTTATCTATCTGTGTATGTTTCTATTTATCTGTGTATGTTTCTATCTATCTATCTATCTATCTATCTATCTATCTATCTATCTATCTATCTATCTATCTATCTATCTATCCGTGTATCTATCTATCCGTGTATCTATCTATCTATCTATCTATCTATCTATCTATCTATCTATCTATCTATCTATCTATCTGTGTATGTTTTTATCTATCTGTGTATGTTTCTATCTATCTGTGTATGTTTCTATCTATCTATCTATCTATCTATCTGTGTATGTTCTATCTATCTATCTATCTATCTATCTATCTATCTATCTATCTATCTATCTATCTATCTATCTATCTATCTAACAGCCATTCTTTTGGGCCCCTTATGAAAATGGACGAGGCGTTGTGGCACTGCTCAGGACCCCCACAGGACCACCACAGAGCAGATACTATTAGGGAGGTGATCTATCTGCACTGACACTGACGTGGTGGTGGTGTGTTAGTTAGTGTGTGTTGTGCTGGTGTGAGTGGATCAGACACAGCAGTGCTGCTGCTGCTGGAGTGTTTAAACACCTCAGTGTCACTGCTGGACTGAGAATCTTCCACCAACCAAAACTATCCAGACAGCAGTGTCCTGTGGGCGGCGTCCTGTGTCCACTGATGAAGAACTAGAGGAACACAAACTGTGCAGCACCAGATGGGCTACTGTCTCTGACTTTCCATCTACAAGGTGGACCAGCAAGTAGTAGGAGTGTCTAAAAGAGTGGACAGTGAGTGGACACAGTGTTTTAACACTCACTGCAGTGCTGAGAATGAACCACCTCCCTAATAGTATCTGCTCTGTGGTGGTCCTGTGGGGGTCCTGATCATTGAAGAACAGAGTAATAAAGTATACAGAGAATCAGATGAACTACAGTCTGTAAGTGGAGCTCCTGTATGGTCAGTGGGGCGTATAGAAGCTACACCATTGGTTAGAATGGTGTAGTCAGCCCATGTAGCTTGGTTGGCGATGTCTGGACACACAGATCTGATCTAATAACACTAACAGGATGCCATTACCTGAAATAGGATTACCTTGCCCGAGACATTATTCGCCTTATTTAGTGTTTCTCTATCGCTTCATCTAGATATCGTTCCGTGGCCGTTCTGCTGTTCTGCAAAGGCAGAAATGGCACATGCTTGGCCAGACCCTTCCTAGGCCCCTTGTTTGGGTACACATGGGGATGTTTTGGGTTTTGGACTTCATAAAGCATAGGCATTTTCTTTTTTTTCCCTATAAAACATCTAGTGCTGTGTAAGATAAATGAACACGGTCTGGAGAACATATGCTGAGGCTGGAGTCAGAGGCTGCGCTTGCCAAGTGGAGAGAAACCAATCCTGGATTTATCATAACATGATCATTCTGTGAATGTGTGTTGACTTATAGGTGCCAGACAGTTGGACCATACATCAGATATACTATTCACGGCGAATGGAGTCGGTTAACTCGCACGTCTGTGTTGATCCGAGTTGTTTTGTTCTATATTTAATCCGAAGTATATTACATAATAATTCACGTTACGTAATGAGTTGCGTACATAGTTTACGTTCTGCCGCACCTGGTTCAGGACCGCACTTCCAACCATGGGGTTTTTTGATCTCGGCAAAACAAGAATTCAAATTCAAGTTCAAATTTTAAAGTAAGAATTTAGGATAATAATGTAATATTGGACATTTTTTCTTGGCTTATTTACATTAAGACGCACTTCAAGGGGTCCTAGGATGGTAAAGCAGTTTATATACACGCCACAGGGCTAAAAGTATGCGGACGTCCCTTCTAATTAGTGGCGTTCAGCCAGACATACATTGCTAACAGGTGCACAAAGTCAGGCACTCAGTCATGCGATCTCAAACAAACACTGCCACCGCGATGGGTCGCGCCGACTTGGCACAGTTACAGGATGTCAGGACGCTGGAGGTAGGAGGGACGGTACTGCATGTTCCAGTGACTTCAAGCTACTGAGTTGTACAACCTATGATTGTGATGTCCACATACTTTTGGCCATGTTGTGTGTTATCCTTTTTCCAGCTTTACTCTGTCCAGGACAAGAGGACCAAAGAATACTGTCTATCTGTCTATCTATCTATCTATATATCTATCTATAAATATATATATATAAGTCTATCTATCTATCTATCTATAAATATATATATATAAATCTATCTATCTATCTATCTATCTACCTATCTATCTATATATCTATCTATATATCTATCTATCTATCTATATATCTATATATCTATCTATCTAACTATCTATCTATCTATAAATATATATATATAAATATATCTATCTATCTATCTATCTATCTATATATATATATATATATATATATATATATATATATATATATATATATATATATGCGATGGGTCGCAATGACTTGGCACACTTACAGGATGTCAGGATGCTGGAGGCAGGAGGGACGGTATCTATCTATCTATATATCTATCTATCTATAAACATATCTATACATCTATCAATAAATCTATCTATCTATAAATATATCTGACTATCTATCTATTTATCTATCTATCTATAAATATATATATAGATCTATCTATCTATCTTTCTTTCTATCTATCTATCTATCTATCTATCTGCGATGCCGACTTGGCACAGTTACAGGATGTCAGGACGCTGGAGGCAGGAGGGACGGTACTGCATGTTCCAGTGACTTCAAGCTACTGATTTGTACAACCTATGATTGTGATGTCCACATACTTTTGGCCATGTTGTGTGTTATCCTTTTTCCAGCTTTACTCTGTCCAGGACAAGAGGACCAAAGAACACTGTCTATCCATCTTTCTTCTGTCTATCTATCTATTTATCTGTCTCTATGTCCTCAGTCCTCAATCCCATCAACCACAGTTGGGATGAACCGGAACACCAACTGCACACCAGGCCTTATCTCTGAACATCAGTGACCAACCAGAGTTCTTAATGGAAGCTACTGAGGAGCCCACTCCATGGTAATGGAGTTTTGAAATGAGGTGTACAATCTATGAATATGCTGTCCACATACTTTTCACATTTATTCAGTCGCGACAAGGCGACCGGAGACTACCCGAACTACAGTGTCGTCCCAAAGCAAGCTTCATTGGTGGTCGGAGAAAGAACAGGGACGTCCACATGCCACTGTAGAGCCTCGGACCACCGCATCATAACCAACACAATGCAACCTCAGCGAAGACAAAGCCTTGAACACGAGCCAGAGCAAACACTTCTGTATTCTATCGTTTCTAATCCTCCAGTTTATTCAACAGAATAGATCCTCCTGACTAAAAGTCCTTAAAAGGCTGCAGTAGAAGTGGACTGGGCGACCGATGTGGGTCTCCGGTGATCACCGAAGACAGGCTGTAAGACCATGAGCAGCAAGAACAGGTCAGGAACAGAATCAGTGAATCATTTAAAGTTAGCTTGCATTAAACAAGGAAAACCTTTTACCAATCATACAAATCATATCGCAACAGCTCTTCTCAGAAGAGATGACGTCATCATGTTTCATAGGAAACCAAACCCGGGGTCACTTTTTCTATTCCAATCTCAATCCTGAAACCCTGAGTATTGGCTAATCCGTTGAATCAGTTCATTAACAGCCTGTTATTGAGTTAATGTGGTTTGTTGAAACGCAGGAAAAGCATTAAAACGTGCAGGACTGTGGCCCTCCAGGGCCCGGGTTCAGAAACACTGCTATATACTATCTAATAAGCCAGCTCAGTTTAAGAGCTCCACCGAGTCTGCTATAAATCACAGCATTGTACAATAACAGGAACGTGGCTGCCCGACTGCCCGTGTATTATATTAACTTGGAGCTCAAACCAATCTCATTATACAATCTGATCCTTAAAGATACTGTCTGAGTGAGATCGGACAGAATCGATCTATCTATTGGTTTGTCTGTCTATCTATCTATCTATCTATCTATCTATCTATCTATATATATATATATATATATATATATATATATATATATATATATATATAAAACTCTGTCTATCTATCTATCTTAGATAGAAAAACTCTATCTATCCATCTATCTATCTATCTATCTATCTATCTATCTATCTATAGGTTTGTCTATCTAGCGGTTTGTCTATGTATGTACAAAATGTGATCTATATATATATATATATATATATATATATATATATATATATATATATATATATATATATATATATATATAAAACTCTATCTATCTGTAAAAGTCTGTCTATCTATCTATCTATCTATCTATCTATCTATCTATCTATCTATCTGTAAAAGTCTATCTATCTATCTATCTATCTATCTATCTATCTGTTTGTCTATTGGTTTGTCTATCTATCTATAAAATGTGATCTATATATATATATATATATATATATATATATATATATATATATATATATATAAAATGTGATCTATCTATCTATCTATCTATCTATAAAACTCTATCTATCTATCTATCTATCTATCTATCTATCTATCTATCTACCTTGAGACTCAGGAACAGTATCTCCCAGGTTGGAGCTCTTATGGGCCTCTAATCTGACATCTGCTGTTTGACAGTAATCCTGAGGACGTGCTTGATGAAGCTTCCTGTCAGCGCTGGGATATCCTGCACATTACTCACCATAAACCTTCTCTCAGGAGGGAACCTGATCTGGGACGAGGTTTGGCCCCCCTCACCCTCACAGATATGATGATATAGGGAGAGACGAGCAGGTCCGAGATCAGCGTTCCGCAGCCTCTGAGAGGTACGGGTTATGAGCTGTAAGAGGCAGAGTCGTAATGCTATAACGATGTTGTTTGGAGAGGGTGAAGTGGACAGTCCTCCGGCGCTCAGTGGGAGATTGCTCAACCTGTGTTTAGAAACGTGTCTCCTTTGATGAAGAGATACGCTCTGTCTCTCTCTGCGTTCACAGAAGTTCCTAATAAAAGCTGACGGACAGCCTGTCTCTGAACCTGTATATGTTGGCCAATCCCGCTGAAGCATGCGTCATCTCGGGTCAACCACGCGCTCGTCTGAAAGCTAATGTTCACCTTAATGGCGTCCAGAGATGAAGCCTTCTCACCTTTGCACTGACCCCTATTTGATAGGTTAGACAGTCGTATCCTTTGGTTCTGCTCTGTTATTAAAAACAGCTGAACGTTTGGACTTGTTTTCTTCTACTGATTTTTCAAAACATCTTTATAATTAAAAACTCAAAAATTTACCAAATATATATATATATATACATATATATATATACAGAAAGGTGGTGTAGTGGTTAGTACAGCGGTGTAGTGGTTATAAGGTGGTGTAGTGGTTAGTATGGTGGTGTAGTGGTTAGTATGGTGGTGTAGTGGTTAGTATGGTGGTGTAGTGGTTAGTATGGTGGTGTAGTGGTTAGTACGGTGGTGTAGTGGTTAGTATGGTGGTGTAGTGGTTAATAAGGTGGTGTAGTGGTTAGTACGGTGGTGTAGTGGTTATAAGGTGGTGTAGTGGTTAGTACGGTGGTGTAGAGGTTAGTATGTTGGTGTAGTGGTTAGTATGGTGGTGTAGTGGTTAGTATGGTGGTGTAGTGGTTAGTATGGTGGTGTAGTGGTTAGTATGGTGGTGTAGTGGTTAGTACGGTGGTGTAGTGGTTAGTATGGTGGTGTAGTGGTTAATAAGGTGGTGTAGTGGTTAGTACGGTGGTGTAGAGGTTAGTATGGTGGTGTAGTGGTTAGTACGGTGGTGTAGTGGTTAGTACGGTGGTGTAGTGGTTAGTACGGTGGTGTAGTGGTTAGTATGGTGGTGTAGTGGTCAGTACGGTGGTGTAGTGGTTAGTATAGTGTTGTAGTGGTTAGTTCGGTGGTGTAGTGGTTAGTACGGTGGTGTAGTGGTTAGTACGGTGGTGTAGTGGTTAGTATGGCGGTGTAGTGGTTAGTATAGTGGTGTAGTGGTTAGTCCGGTGGTGTAGTGGTTAGTATAGTGTTGTAGTGGTTAGTTCGGTGGTGTAGTGGTTAGTATGGTGGTGTAGTGGTTAGTATGGTGGTGTAGTGGTTAGTATAGTGGTGTAGAACTACTGAGACTATTTTAATTATAATTTTAATGATATATTTATAGTTATAAATGAAATGTATTTAATTTCACACTCTGGAAATATATCTGCTCTGCTACTTGAGAATTTGGGCTGGACTGGAACTGTACTTGTGTTGAAATAAGAAGTAATGTTTCGGAGAGAGTGCCAGTGACCTGTGGTGTCCCCCAGGGTTCGGTTCTTGGGCTGCTCTTATTTAATTTATACTTGATTCCTATTGGCCAAGTCTGCAGGGCTATAGCACACCTTACTGCAGTGTTGGAGATGATACTCAGTCTTACCTCTCCATAAACAACTACGTTCCCCCTAGGCTCACTTTGCAAGTGCTGTAAGCCCATCGCTAACTGAACAAGTCAAATCATCTTTAGTTTAATTAAGATAATAATATTAATAATAATAATGTTATTAATTAATAGCAATTTGGGGCACTAATAGACTTTAATCTCAGTTTTAGCAGTTCATGTCAAAACCGATACTATATATATTTACATATATATAATTACATTACATAAAGAAAACTGATTGTAGCAAAACAATGGCACGAATGACTGTAGACTCTTTGGCAGCTATATTCCCATCGGCTTTGTGGTTTCTGTTGAAAAAGTATGAAATCGTGGAACCTGATACTGCATGTTCTTATAAATACAAACACTCCCACCACAATCCATCCATCTGTGCACAGTCCAGCTCCTCCAGTGAGTTTGAATATGAATCAAACGTAGATGCAATTCAATGTATTACGTAATGTGTTGTGTAAATACATCTCAGAAGTAAATATCCCCTAGGAACGAACCACAACATGCTTTCACATGACTTTGCCATTATACACTTTTCACTCTGCATGACTGCTTCATGTTTGGCCTGCTAGAGGCTGCTGGTGAAAATACAATAAACATTCCTACAGTACTGTGTAAAGGTTCATAGCACTTCGGGGAGATTTGTTTTACTTAAAATAACTATTTACTCAGCAAAACACTTTATTATTAAATATTAAACAGTATTAATAGAGTAAGTAGAGCTTTTACTTTTTATTATTAAATATTAATTAGTATTAATAGAGTAAGTAGTGCTTTTACACTTTATTATTAAATGTTAATCAGTATTAATAGAGTAAGTAGTGCTTTTACACTTTATTATTAAATATGAATCAGTATTAATAGAGTAAGTAGAGCTTTTACACTTTATTATTAAATATTAAACAGTATTAATAGAGTAAGTAGTGCTTTTACACTTTATTATTAAATATTAAACAGTATTAATAGAGTAAGTAGAGCTTTTACACTTTATTATTAAATGTTAATCAGTATTAATAGAGTAAGTAGTGCTTTTACACTTTATTATTAAATATTAAACAGTATTAATAGAGTAAGTAGAGCTTTTACACTTTATTATTAAATATTAAACATTATTAATAGAGTAAGTAGAGCTTTTACACTTTATTATTAAATATTGAACAGTATTAATAGAGTAAGTAGTGTTTTTACACTTTATTATTAAATATTAATCAGTATTAATAGAGTAAGTAGTGTTTTTACACTTTATTATTAAATATTAATCAGTATTAATAGTGTAAATAGAGCCTTTACACTTTATTATTAAATATTAAACAGTATTAATAGAGTAAGTAGTGCTTTTACACTTTATTATTAAATATTAAACAGTATTAATAGAGTAAGTAGTGCTTTTACACTTTATTATTAATATTAATCAGTATTAACAGAGTAAGTAGAGATTTTACACTTTATTATTAAATATTAATCAGTATTAATAGAGTAAGTAGTGCTTTTACACTTTATTATTAAATATTAATCAGTATTAATAGAGTAAGTAGTGCTTTTACACTTTATTATTAAATATTAATCAGTATTAATAGAGTAAGTAGAGCTTTTACACTTTATTATTAAATATCAATCAGTATTAATAGAGTAAGTAGTGCTTTTACACTTTATTATTAAATATTAATCAGTATTAATAGAGTAAGTAGTTCTTTTACACTTTATTATTAAATATTAAACAGTATTAATAGAGTAAGTAGTGCTTTTACACTTTATTATTAATATTAATCAGTATTAATAGAGTAAGTAGAGATTTTACACTTTATTATTAAATATCAATCAGTATTAATAGAGTAAGTAGTGCTTTTACACTTTATTATTAAATATTAATCAGTATTAATAGAGTAAGTAGTGCTTTTACACTTTATTATTAAATATTAATCAGTATTAATAGAGTAAGTAGAGCTTTTACACTTTATTGTTAAATATTAATCAGTATTAATAGAGTAAGTAGTGCTTTTACACTTTATTATTAAATATTAATCAGTATTAATAGAGTAAGTAGTTCTTTTACACTTTATTATTAAATATTAAACAGTATTAATAGAGTAAGTAGTGCTTTTACACTTTATTATTAATATTAATCAGTATTAATAGAGTAAGTAGAGATTTTACACTTTATTATTAAATATTAATCAGTATTAATAGAGTAAGTATTGCTTTTACACTTTATTATTAAATATTAATCAGTATTAATAGAGTAAGTAGTGCTTTTACACTTTATTATTAAATATTAATCAGTATTAATAGAGTAAGTAGAGCTTTTACACTTTATTGTTAAATATTAATCAGTATTAATAGAGTAAGTAGTGCTTTTACACTTTATTATTAAATATTAATCAGTATTAATAGAGTAAGTAGTTCTTTTACACTTTATTATTTAATATTAAACAGTATTAATAGAGTAAGTAGTGCTTTTCCATATGTCAGTGTGTTTATTTAACCCTTTCCAAGCTTCTCCTAAACAACCCAGTATTATTATCAGTTCTCATCTAATACCTGCTTTGACTGCTCAGTACTTCATTAAGCTAAATCAAGATTTGCTGCTGAAGGAACTGAACACATTCATACAATGTCTGGGTCGTCCAGGAGAAATCTGGAACCTAACTTTGTTCTTCAAACTGGATCAAGATCTGATCTACTTCTCTCACAATAACATATTCATGTTACTTTGTATTGTATGTCTGATTATTTACATCTGTTCTAATCAGATCTGCTGTTTCTACTGGTGAATACACACTTATTGGGCGAAGGCAGGGTAAACCATGAACAGGTCATCAGTCCATCGTATAACCACCACCATGCTAACCCACATACCACCGTACTAACCACTACACCACCGTACTAACCACTACAGCACCATACTAACCACTACACCACCATACTAACCAATACACCACCGTACTGACCACTACACCACCATACTAACCAATACACCACCGTACTAACCACTACACCACCGTACTAACCACTACAGCACCATACTAACCACTACACCACCATACTAACCAATACACCACCGTACTGACCACTATACCACCGTACTAACCAATACACCACCGTACTGACCACTACACCACAATGCTAACCAATACACCACCGTACTGACCACTACACCACCGTACTGACCACTACACCACCATGCTAACCAATACACCACCGTACTAACCACTACACCACCATACTGACCACTACACCACCGTACTGACCACTACACCACCATACTAACCACTACACCACCGTACTGACCACTACACCACCATGCTAACCAATACACCACCGTACTGACCACTACACCACCGTACTGACCACTACACCACCATGCTAACCAATACACCACCGTACTAACCACTACACCACCATACTGACCACTACACCACCGTACTGACCACTACACCACCATACTGACCACTACACCACCATACTAACCACTACACCACCATACTAACCACTACACCACCGTACTAACCAATGCACCACCATACTAACCACTACACTACCGTACTAACCACTACACCACCGTACTAACCACTACACCACCATGCTAACCAATACGCCATTGTGCTAACCACTACACCACCGTGCTAACCACTACACCTCCGTACTAACCACTATACCACCATAATAACCACTACACCACCATACTAACCACTACACCACCATACTTACCACTACACCACCATACTAACCACTACACCACCGTACTAACCACTACACCACCGTACTAACCACTACACCACCATACTAACCACTACACCACCATACTAACCACTACACCACCGTACTAACCACTACACCACCGTACTAACCACTACACCACCATACAAACCACTACACCATTGTGCTGACCACTACACCACCGTACTAACCACTACACCACCGTACTAACCACTACACCACCATACTAACCACTACACCACCGTACTAACCACTACACCACCGTACTAACCACTACACCACCATACGAACCACTACACCATTGTGCTGACCACTACATCACCGTACTGACCACTACACCACCGTACTAACCACTACACCACCATACTAACCACTACACCACCGTACTAACCACTACACCACCGTACTAACCACTACACCACCATACGAACCACTACACCATTGTGCTGACCACTACATCACCGTACTAACCACTGCACCATTGTGCAGACCAATACACCACCGTGCAGACCACTACACCACCATACTAACCACTACACCTCTGTGCTGACCACTACACGACTGTACTGACCACTACACCACCGTGCTTTGTATTGTATGCATGATTATTTACATCTGTTCTAATCATATCTGGTGGTGAACACACACCTATTGATCAGATAAAGGCTTTCGAACAGCGTGGGTACTCAAGGCTTTTCACATGATACTACATCCTTGTGGTCCGTCCCTGTGTAGCGGTTTACACAAGGTACACTGGCAAAGTACTAAACCTGCCCTCTGACAACACGGTTAGCCGCAAACTGCAATATTGTAGAGTCCGAAAGCCAACAACAACACGTTCTCCTCGAGGCAATGTGACCACATCCAAGGGAGGAACACTCGCTAGACTAAGGTTTCAGTCGAAGCTATGTATTTTCTCAGCTGTTGTTTTCCGCACCCCTGAGATTTTGGTTTTCCTCGCTGTGTTTATACAAGAGATTTATGTTTCTGCCGCTGTGTTTCCTGTACAAGCTCTCCGATGCCAGCCCGAACGCATTTAGCTTGAGGATGAGGTATGTTCTCCTTAATGCGTTCCGTCAATGCTGGCTGTCCGCGCTGTACGTTGCCTATGTTGACTGCGGAGGCCAAGCGATGTCTTCCATTCGTCTCAAGCACAGCGTGTTCTCAGGTTTGTTCTGCAGGGTAGCTGTACCCGTGTCTTGCCTTCCCTTTAGGCTTGTATCAGCTAATCGCGAGTAATTCAACACACTGGTAGAAGATCTTTAGTCCAAGGCTGGTCTTGTGGTCTGGGGAGCTCCATGATAATTTTGTTTCTTGCATGATAGCCTTCACAAATCAGTTGTTTCTTCTCCTGCCTCCTGCCTCTCCTGTTCTCATTGTTACTCTGATGAGACAATTCTCTTCCTTAACTCTCCATTCAGTGATGCATGTAGTTGTAAACCAGAACCTGATTGCATTGCAATCTGGACCAGAGGAGGATGGGTTCCTCTTGAGATTTCTTGCTCTGGGGGAGTTTTTCCTTGGCTCGCTCACTGCAGGGCTTGGACCCGGATTTGCTGTAAAGCTTTTTTGTGACACCATCTGCTGTAAACGGCACATATAAATAAACCTTGGCTTGACTTGACAAGGGAAAGAAATGGTCTGCAAACAGGGTAGTTAGCCCAACATCACTGACATCACAGGCACCTGTCCAACTCACTTGTCCAAAGCACCCTGTCATGGTGGCCCCACAGTGTGTACAGTTTTTGGGCTTTGTCTAATATGATCCACCTGATTCAACTCACAACTAATAAACAAAACCTTGGGAAAACACAAAACTATGCAGGGTTTGTGCTCACCAAGACTTTGATTGGGAAACTCTGCTCGAAAGCAAGGCTGGTCCCAGAGAGTTGGAGTTTAGCAAAGTTTGGAAACCTACCTGACTCAACTCAGCAGTCAGTTCCAGAAGGTTTGCTTGACCTAACTAGCTCTCTAACTGAGTAAGTGATGTACCAAACCTTGCTGGACACCAGCTCTCTGCATCATAATTTGATGGTTACTCTGATAAGGATCATTACTGGCTTAAAGCAAAGGAAACGTTGGGTTGTATCCACTTGACAAGCACACAACAAACAATGAAGAAAGGATGAAAAGGACAGCAACCATCAATCTATTCTGTATTGATGGAAGCCTAAATTAGAACACAGTCCTTGGGGTACAATCTACATAGATCAGTCCCACAAATGGATGCATGGTAAAGACTCTGGCGGTGGACCACTTGGCTCTGTGGCTTCTAATGGACCGAGCAGAATATCTCATCATTCTTGTGCTCTTCAACACCCTCATCCATCTCTGGTTCCCTCTCCCTCACACTATCTCTTTCCTTTTCTTTTCCTCTCCTGCTCCCTCTTCCCCTTCTGTCCTTCTTTCCTACTCATCTTTCATTCTTCCCTGACAGGCTGGTGTGCAGGCCAGTTTTTTTACGGTCAGATGAGGTTCCGCAGGGCTGGCGCTCGCTAACGTCCACTTTATAGCGCGGTCTGCTGGAGCCATTATGGCCGGCGAGGACGCAAGCCGAGCGCCGTGCCACCACACCCCGCGGTTCAAAGCCTGTTACGCAATGGCGCACTTCGGTACCTCGCAAAAATACGGATCTCCTGCCTCTTTCTTCTCGAAATGCCATGTTTCTTTATGACCCGTATAAACGCGCATCGCACATTTCTGAGCTGTTCCCCTCTCAGCTGCGGAGCTTTTATGAGGGCCCCGCTTTCGGTCAGGGAGAGGGAGGCCGCAAGGGTCCCGGTGAGCATCCATCCAGGATCTAGAAGGAAAGCCTAGAGACGTGCCACAGGCGTCTGCCTATACTGCAAGCCAGTGAGATCATGCCCGAAGCATGCAGGGATACCGCAAGGAATGCTAGCCGTCCACACACACACATGGAGTTTCACACATGATCCCCTCCTGAGAGGGGGAAAAGGAGAGCACTAGAAAGAGGTAGAGAGAGAGTGAGGGGTCTTCTTGCGCCGTACTGTAGAGTCGTAATTATCCAGGGGTATTGCATAAGCCAAAAGGCCTCACTGCGTACTCACAGAGGGCTTATCTTACTGAGTCCATGCCAGAGATGCAGGAAGCACCAGACTCCTCCTGCCCCAGCCCACTCTTGTTCTCTACCACACGTAGAATTATGGCTTATCTTCATGTTGATCACTGAGGTGTCCTCAAGGTGACACGCCATTATATAATGGCGAGGCCATCTGTTAAAGAGTCTTCCCTTCTTCACTCAGTTACTTAATGAAATCGTTAATATGAGCGTTGTCATTTACGATGATGATAGCCGTTAGTGTACGGGAGCAGGTGACGGAGGTGGATAAATCGTGGTCGTAAAGCTGACAGTGGGAGCAACACAGTTTAGATCTTACTGAAAGGTTTGGATGCTTTCCTCGCTTGAATGCATCCCAGACTCGGCTGGATACAGGTGGGGATACAATCCAAAGAAACACACAAAAATCTTCACAGAGGTGTTGGTTCCTCAACACACCCCCCAAAACACCTAACGGTCTTTTCAGAAGCTGAAATCCTAGCTGCGCCCGGTGAAAAGCAATGCCTAGCTGTTAAAAGAGTCTGGGAAGGTGCTTGTTGAAACATCATGAATCATTAAAAAGCACTTAAGTGCTGTTAGGGCCAGTAGCGCTCGGCCTCCCCATCTCCACATCGTGATCAACAAACAAGTGGACTCGAGGAGCTGAAGGTTTTTGGAGTCGATGCGTCCGCTGGCTTAGGGATTGTTATTGGGCAAGCAGGAGTTTCAGGCCAGTTCCCTGGAAAGCTGGGGGTGTTCCTGCTGGAGCCAGAATAGCCCGAATGTACTGGAGTGTGACTGTGTATTTTTTGAGTAGCCCCTTAACCCCTTCTGCTGTTCTGACTTATTGTTGATCTCTGCAGGATCTTCTGCTCCCTCCTCCAGCAGGAAACTTTGGCGAAAATGGTTTCCTCACATGTACAACTTGTGGAAATGTTAACAAGCAAGGACAATTACTGCTGGTTTAAGCTGCAATCCAGGTGGTGTAGTGGTTAGTATGGTGGTGTAGTGGTTAGTACAGTGGTGTAGTGGTTAGTACGGTGGTGTAGTGGTTAGTATGGTGGTGTAGTGGTTAGTACGGTGGTGTAGTGGTTAGTATGGTGGTGTAGTGGTTAGTACGGTGGTGTAGTGGTTAGTATGGTGGTGTAGTGGTTAGTACGGTGGTGTAGTGGTCAGTATGGTGGTGTAGTGGTCAGCACTTTCTCCTCACAGTAAGATGATCAGGGTTGGATTCCCGGTCCGGGTCGTTTTGTGTGGAGTGTGTATGTTCTCTCCGTGCTTGAGTGGGTTTCCTCTGACCCCCCCATGACCCTGACTACTGGGATAAAGTGGAAGATAATGGATGGATAGTTATAATTGTTTTGTTTTCATGTAAAATCTGGCAAAAAATGTAAAAGGTTTTGTTTACATCAAATTCAAATCATACTACAATATCTTTCCATCTACTGACAACAACAGAAGTGGCATTGACTGAACGTTCCGAACCCTAGAGATGAGCCTAGAGATGGAGAAGCCTGATTTAGAGCTTTGAAACCCCTCATACACGTGTAAGTGTTTGCATTAGCTTTTATAAACTTGGCAGTCCGGCACGGCCATAACTCAGTTACAGTGTTTTGGTCCCAGTGCCCTGGTTTCTTAAGGCGCACATTATTCCCTCGATAATCTCATAGTCATTAGGAAGCGTTTACACAAAGAACCGAAAGAGGGATCGTCCAGCGGCCTTTCAGGAAGACCCATCACGGTTGGCCGACTGACAGGTGCGGCCAAAAATGGAAGCCGGTATCGCTGAAGGTTTCAGTGTTAGTCTTCTTCAAGAGAGGAGCCTTCAGCAAGGCGGCGCATTGGCCGGTAATTGGTAGGTGCAGCGACGGCTTCTTGGCTGAAAACCGGAGCAAAAATAGACCGCAATCAGTGTCGAAACGTGTGGGCTCCAAATTATGCTGGAAACCCGTAGCTGCTGCGCTCTGCTCTCTGTTTGTCTGTGGAGATTAATTTTTTCGCACATTTGAAACAAGCCAGCTGAGCTGGTGACTCGAGAAACGGCGGAACAAACTTTCCACCCGTGTATGGGAATGTAATCACCGCGGAAATAAATATTTGCTCTGGATCCGTGGCCCCTGGAATGGCTGCCACTGTTGCTTTGTCAGGATGGGAGTCTATCATGTAATTGAGTAGAGGAACAGCAGTGATGGTCAGTGGAGGAGAGGAACAGCAGTGATGGTCAGTGGAGGAGAGGAACAGCAGTGATGGTCAGTCAGTGGAGGAGAGGAACAGCAGTGATGGTTAGTGGAGGAGAGGAACAGCAGTAATGGTCAGTGGAGGAGAGGAACAGCAGTGATGGTCAGTGGAGGAGAGGAACAGCAGTGATGGTCAGTGGAGGAGAGGAACAGCAGTGACGGTCAGTGGAGGAGAGGAACAGCAGTGATGGTCAGTGGAGGAGAAGAACAGCAGGGATGGTCAGTCAGTGGAGGAGAAGAACAGCAGGGATGGTCAGTCATTGGAGGAGAGGAACAGCAGGGATGGTCAGTCGTTGGAGGAGAGGAACAGCAGAGATCGGTCAGTGGAGAAGAGGAACAGCAGTGATGGTCAGTGGAGGAGAGGAACAGCAGTGATGGTCAGTGGAGGAGAGGAATAGCAGTGATTGTCAGTGGAGAAGAGGAATAGCAGTGATAGTCAGTGGAAGAGAGGAACAGCAGTGATGGTCAGTGGAGGAGAGAAACAGCAGTGATGGTCAGTGGAGGAGAAGAACAGCAGTGATGGTCAGTGGAGGAAAGGAACAGCAGTGATGGTCAGTGGAGGAAAGGAACAGCAGTGAAGGTCAGTCAGTTGAGGAGAGGAACAGCAGTGATGGTCAGTCAGTGGAGGAGAAGAACAGCAGTGATGGTCAGTGGACGAGAGGAACAGCAGTTATGGTCAGTGAAGGAAAGGAACAGCAGTGATGGTCAGTCAGTGGAGGAGAGGAACAGCAGCGATGATCAGTCAGTGGAGGAGAGGAACAGCATTGATAGTCAGTGGAGGAGAGGAACAGCAGTGATGGTCGGTGGAGGAGAGGAACAGCAGTGACGGTAAGTGGAGGAGAAGAACAGCAGTGATGGCCAGTGCAGGAGAGGAACAGCAGTGATGGTCAGTCAGTGGAGGTGAGGAACAGCAGCAATGGTCAGTCAGTGGAGGAGAGGAACAGCAGTGATGGTCAGTGGAGGAAAGCAACAGCAGTGAAGGTCAGTCAGTTGAGGAGAGGAACGGTAGTGATGGTCAGTGGAGGAAAGGAACAGCAGTGATGGTCAGTGGAGGAGAGGAACAGCAGTGATGGTCAGTGGAGGAGAGGAACAGCAGTGATAGTCAGTGGAAGAGAGGAACAGCAGTGATGGTCAGTGGAGGAGAGAAACAGCAGTGATGGTCAGTGGAGGAGAAGAACAGCAGTGATGGTCAGTGGAGGAGAAGAACAGCAGTGATGGTCGGTCAGTGGAGGAGAGGAACAGCAGTGATAGTCAGTGGAAGAGAGGAACAGCAGTGATGGTCAGTGGAGGAGAGAAACAGCAGTGATGGTCAGTGGAGGAGAAGAACAGCAGTGATGGTCAGTGGAGGAGAGGAACAGCAGTGATGGTCAGTGGAGGAGAAGAACAGCAGTGATGGTCAGTGGAGGAGAGGAACAGCAGTGATGGTCAGTCTGTGGAGGAGAAGAACAGCAGTGATGGTCGGTCAGTGGAGGAGAGGAACAGCAGTGATAGTCAGTGGAAGAGAGGAACAGCAGTGATGGTCAGTGGAGGAGAGAAACAGCAGTGATGGTCAGTGGAGGAGAAGAACAGCAGTAATGGTCAGTGGAGGAGAGGAACAGCAGTGATGGTCAGTGGAGGAGAGGAACAGCAGTGATGGTCAGTGGAGGAGAGGAACAGCAGTGATGGTTAGTGGAGGAGAGGAACAGCAGTGATGGTCAGTGGAGGAGAGGAACAGCAGTGATGGTCAGTCAGTGGAGGAGAAGAACAGCAGGGATGGTCAGTCAGTGGAGGAGAAGAACAGCAGGGATGGTCAGTCGTTGGAGGAGAGGAACAGCAGGGATGGTCAGTGGAGGAGAGGAACAGCAGTGATGGTCAGTGGAGGAGAGGAATAGCAGTGATTGTCAGTGGAGAAGAGGAATAGCAGTGATAGTCAGTGGAAGAGAGGAACAGCAGTGATGGTCAGTGGTGGAGAGAAACAGCAGTGATGGTCAGTGGAGGAGAAGAACAGCAGTGATGGTCAGTGGAGGAGAGGAACAGCAGTGATGGTCAGTGGAGGAGAGAAACAGCAGTGATGGCCAGTGGAGGAAAGGAACAGCAGTGAAGGTCAGTCAGTTGAGGAGAGGAACAGCAGTGATGGTCAGTCAGTGGAGGAGAAGAACAGCAGTGATGGTCAGTGGACGAGAGGAACAGCAGTTATGGTCAGTGAAGGAAAGGAACAGCAGTGATGGTCAGTCAGTGGAGGAGAGGAACAGCAGCGATGATCAGTCAGTGGAGGAGAGGAACAGCATTGATAGTCAGTGGAGGAGAGGAACAGCAGTGATGGTCGGTGGAGGAGAGGAACAGCAGTGACAGTAAGTGGAGGAGAAGAACAGCAGTGATGGCCAGTGGAGGAGAGGAACAGCAGTGATGGTCAGTCAGTGGAGGTGAGGAACAGCAGCAATGGTCAGTCAGTAGAGGAGAGGAACAGCAGCGATGGTCAGTCAGTGGAGGAGAGGAACAGCAGTGATGGTCAGTGGAGGAGAGGAACAGCAGTGATGGTCAGGAAATCCATGTAATTCCCACAAAGGCAAGAAAGGGAAGCCACCAAAATAGTTTTATAATCTTCAAACAGAGGGGGCACAGCTCCTCATGGCGCCTGAACCCAGCCCCCAGCTTTACAGCAATTAGCTTTAGATTAGCTGTGCACTACTCAACGGTGGCCTGCACCGGGGGACCACAGCTTGTTGGGGGGGACTCTTGCTTTGAGCACAGCGTTGAGGGACGGAGATTAGGTTCAAGTCGTCAAGCGTTGGCAGCAGCTCTCTGGTGAGTAGAGCGGAGTTGGTCCCCAAGCGAAGGGGAGGAACCTCACACTGAGATAAAGGAGCTGGGCCTCCCGAAAACACGTCTGACGGGTTCGCTTGAACGACCGGGAGCAGCCTGGCTTGGAGGCCGGGAACAAAGAGAAAGCTGCAGAAATCCCAGCTTTCCACTTTCTCCAGCGTTTCTTATCGATGTCTTCCATCACTCCACGTTTCAGATGGAATGGAGATTGCCAGCAGCTCCTTCGAAGCCTCAGGTGCCGGTAATTTACGCTCTTCCCTTCAACAATAACTCTAAAATCTCTCCCTCCTTCCATCCCTCCTTCCACACATTTGTTTTGTCTTCCTCACTCGGTCGCCCCAGCGACCCGCTTCTCCCATATTTCTGCTCGGGACCGCAGAGGGAAATTCCAGCCATCGCAACGGATTTGTGTGAAAAGGACTCACCTGCCGTCGCGGCATATGGAGTAGATATTCGCAAGGAACTCGGTGCGTTCGCACTGGATCGCCAAGTTCGCCTTGAAAGGATTGTGGGTTCGGGAGAGAACATGCATACGTGTGTAATGTCTCAACGTTAAATGGTCTGGGCCTGAACTTCTCCAACCAGTCCTCAGAGATGCTCCCCCACAGATGGTCCACAGTTGGGGTGAACCAAATATCTGGATCCCTGGAATGATGGTCTTGGCCTACACACATTCCCTTGGAGATCCAACCTTGAGTAGATCTACTCCAGCCTCAATGGCATCTTCATACGGATTCTCTCCAGAGCAACATCAGGGTCCGTCTTGCAGAAGTTCTGGCCCCAAACATATGTGCTAGCTTCTCATTTCCATCCCAGACGGCAAGCTGGGTCCAATATATCGGTCCATTGTCTTGACAAGGTTGGTTGTTTGCCACAGTTGGGTAACCCTTGGACCAACCAGATCATTGTCCTGCTTACAGGGCGTAACTAGTTTTTAACCTCCTCAAGGTCTCCTTTGAGACTTTTATTTTGGCAAAGAAACAAATATTACAAACAACTGAGAGAAGCTGATTAATGACTAGACTTGATATAAATGGATTTGATTGAAAATGGTGTTGTTGGCATGGAAACGAATTTATAAAGACAACTAATGTAAGAATTTAAGAGTAAACACATTTGAAACCACAGTGGATGTCCAGCTTTGCAGTAAGCTGGCCAACAGGGGGCCACTATACTCTTTCTATTAGGGGGTCATACGGTATTGGAGCCACATAAGTGAGGCTTTTTGACGTGAAACAACAACTTGGCATGGTTTGAGGAAAGTATGATGATTAAGGCATCCAGTGTGTACTAGACTGGAACCAGTGGTCACTGCTAGACTGGTAGAGTAGTCGGGCTCTTTCAGTACACAAGTGTTTAGTATCTACACAACCTCAAACGCGCTACATCCAACATCTTACCACCATGCATTACCACAAGACCACCACTCTACACGTCCCACTAGAAGCTAATTAGTGACTAGGCCTAAGATTAAGAATTTTAGTCCATGGTAAAACACTGAGTGAAACCACAGTGGACGTCCGGCTTTGACATAAAGTATTGGAAACCCAATCAGCGAGGCTGTTTGATGTGAAACAACAACTTGGCATGGTTTGAGTCAAGTATGAGGATTAAGTCACCCATTGTGTACTAGACTGGACCCAGTGGTCACTGCTGGACCACTGGAGTAGTACACAAGCGTTTAGTATCTACACAACCTTAACTCTGCTACATCCACCATCTTACCACCATCCTTTACCACAAGACCACCACTCTAAACGTCCCACTAGAAGCTAATTAGTGACTAGGCCTAAGATTAAGAATTTTAGTCCAACACTCTGCTTTAACCACAGCTTTGCCATTAATGAGCCAACAGGGGGCCCAATCCTCTTTCTATCAGGAGGTCATACGGTATTGGAAACCACCATCTTACCAACATCCTTTAACACAAGACCACCGCTGTACATGTCCCACTATAAGCTGAATAATGTCTAGGCCTGATATAAGAGTATTGTATTAAAAATGGTGCTGTTGGCATTAATAATTACGTTCATAAAGGAAAACAAATTAAAAAAATTCAAGAAAAAATACATTAATTCGGCGTCTTCACTGGTATTTTAGTCCAACACTCCACAGTGCAGAGATTTTCTGTAATCCGATTGAATTCATTCCAATTCTAGATTAGATTCTAGACTCAGTCTGATTCAAGACTGAGGTGTTTATATGCTCACTCTACTCAACAATATGAAAATCTCTGTTTACATGCACACTACAAGCAATTGGATCCAAAATTACTTGCATGCGTAGAGTATAGCTTGGTGTAAACGTTACCATGACAACGAGCGAGAGGCAAGTTTTCATTTGGCGCTTGTGTTTTTAACTGCTTTAAAATTCTGGAGGAGTCAGGAAAACATACCTCACATGAACTTATTAAAGAATGGCCGAGAATAAGATGCCACGTCCTGCAATACTGTTTTCATCCGTGTTAGCTTTGATCTCCCGTGACTTCATCCAGAATTTCGTAAACCGGGAAAGTGGACGGAGCTACTTTTGCTTTTCAGGGTTTTAGCTTTGTTATACGCAGATCTGAGAAATTTCCTGTTTTTAATTTGCTCTATAGTTCGTGTAAACCCACCCTCGTTCATTTGCTCATATACTCGTCTGAACAGCTCGTTATAGTGAGCTTTACGGCCGTCCATCCTGCTCACTGTTTTTAAATCTTTTAAGGTTTGAAGAAACTGCACATGCCCAGAACGTCCTTAAACGTTCCGATTGGGAATGTAATCGGATACAGGCGTTTACAGGTGGCTATTATTTTTCTATTAAACTGATCATTTACGGGATTACCCACTTCCTTCAATCGGATAGAAATTGTAATCAGAATGACTTCAATCGGACTAGTCTATTGGGATTGAGGTGTATACAAGGACGTGTTCTATTCCGATTGAGCTATTAGTCGGATTATTAACGGATTATCAGACTGCATGTAAACGTACCCTTACAAAAAAGAAGTTTATTCAAGTGTAGCATTAGTTACTTCTTTTAAACTAAAAGGAAGTGAGTATACTTTCAGTTTACTTTTTATGTACTTCTCAGTGATATACTAAACACAGTTCTACTTAAGTATGCTGGGGTTATACTAACAAGTACAGAACAGTCTAAGTATATTTGGTCTTTACTTGTACTTAATCTTTTGATTGAGATAGTAGAAGTAAGTATTCTTGCTCTGCACAAAAACACATCCAGTACAATATTTATTTAAAATTTGATTTATAAAGATTTATAAAGATACTAATATGTTTATAATCTGAGTGTGTCTTGTTTATTTTACGTGTGTCCACTGGTGAGTAAGTAAACATTGTTAAGTTCTATTTTAAGTAGAAAAAACTCTTAAACCTAGTCATATACTTTAAAGTACAACAATAATATAATCAGTAAATTATAAGTATTATGTTAAGTTCACTTAAAGAAAACGTACAAGCTAGTAAACTAACAGTAAACCCTTAAGATTACTTTTAGTGTAGTTGCAGTACAAAAGATGTAAACTAGTTGTATACTTGGTTTACTACTCTTACACTTAAAGTGTACTTAAAAGTATACTTTAACTAGAAAGTGGCCAATTTAGTCCCAAGAAGTATTAAAATAGTACATATACAAGTGTACCACTAGTACAATGACATTAGTATAGTAACTGCATAAAGTATACTTAATAAAATTAACTTTAAGTATACTTATTTTCTGTAAGGGTATGCAAGTGTTCAGTATCCACAGAACCCCATCTAACCAACATCCTTTAACACAAGACCACCACTGTACACGCCCCACTATTCATTACAAGCTCCATTCAAGCTCCTTTCTGTGAACTTACAGTTTCCTGGCTTTAGGTCAGGGGACGTCAGAGGTCACTCTCATCTTCTGTCATGGCCTGACCTCCCAGACCAGGTCATAACCATAACAGATTAAAAACCATTGTATGTAATGGAGGTTTGAAGGTCTTTCAGAACAAGATCTCAGCATCTTCTTCAGTCCTGTTAGAGAAGCAGCTCATGTGGCTCCTCATGAAGCTGCTGGTCAGAATGTTCAAAGTATGTAAACCTGTATCAGAGCAAATGAGCTTATTTCTAAAAGACCCTCTAAACATTCTTTAAACAACCAGATGTTTAATTCTGCTCCAGGAATAATTCCATACCGACTATTCTATAGTTCTGATCTCTTCACACTCATTCAGTAATATTAGTACTATGCATATAGTACATGTAAGAATAAACCTGGGGAGGTGTCTCCAAACTTTTGACTGAGAGGGTATGAGCAAGAAGTAAAGTGGATGAAGGTCCGTCCTTCTGTTTATGGTCGAGAAATAAAGGCTAACGCTAAAAGAGTATGAGCTGTGAGCAGCAGGAACCCAGGCCAGGAGCTGCTGAGAGCTGAGGAGAGCTTAGGAGAGCTGAGAGCTGTGGAGAGCAGAGAGCAGAGGAGAGCTGAGAGCTGTGGAGAGCAGAGGAGAACAGAGGAGAGTAGAGGAACCTTCAGCATTTACCCACATGTGTGTTTCAGCCCGAGAGAATAAAAGTATTAGGTTTTGGAGACGATCCATCAAAACCTTATTTAATTATATACATGAAACTTAGCAGTCCACCTCTCTCTCACACACACACACACACACACATACACACACACACACACACACCATACACACACACACATACACCATACACACACACACACACACACACCATACACACACACACACATACACACACACACACACACACTCACACACATACACACACATACATACACACACATATACAGACACACACATACACACACAAAGACGCACACACACACACACACACATTAAGACACCCACACACACAGTCACACACACATACACACACCCACACACACAGTCACACACACATACACACACCCACACACACAGACGCACACACACACACACCATACACACACACACACACACCATACACACACACACACACACACCATACACACACACACACATACACACACACACACACACACTCACACACATACACACACATACATACACACACATATACAGACACACACATACACACACAAAGACGCACACACACACACACACACATTAAGACACCCACACACACAGTCACACACACATACACACACCCACACACACAGTCACACACACATACACACACCCACACACACAGACGCACACAGACACACACACATACACACACACAGTCACACACACATAGACAAACACTACACACACACACAAACACAGATGCACACAGACACAGACACACATACACACACCCACACACACAGTCACACACACATAGACAAACACTATACACACACACACACACCATTCACACACACACACAGAAACGCACAGACACACACCATATACACACACAGTCACACACACATACACAAACACAAAAACAGAGACACACACATACATACACACACACACATACTCTCACACACAGTCACAGACACACACACACACACTATACATACAGACACACACATTCACACAGACACATACACTCACATTCATGCATACACACACACAGAAACGCACAGACACACACCATAAACACACACACAGTCACACACACATACACAAACACAAAAACAGAGACACACACACACAGTCACATACACTCGCCTTTATATACACACAGA
>CM038728.1:3550639-3615639 GCA_021613375.1 Megaleporinus macrocephalus
TGACATGTCCTGTTGATCTTGTTCTGAGCAGTGTTACTGAGCAGCACAGCCAGCAGAAACCTGATGGGTGGATGTTCAGATTTTAGTATACGACTGTAAGAAAACGTAATAAACAGAAAACAGATACAGAAAATATTCAAATGGGTCTTTATTAGAAAACGAACTCTACATTACACTCGCCTAGAACCTCACATACAGCCTGAACACGGAACATAGAACTGAGTTTAGCCTCCAGATCCAAACTCATCCAGGTGTGTGATTAACCTGGTTACCTGTAAATGGATAGTAAACCCGTGTGGAGAACATGTACCGGCTTGGTTTGATTTAGAAAAGTAGAAAAGCATGCCCTACAGACCACACCCCCAAAATCCTACATACAACACGTATCCTCTAAAACAGAGTCTCTACTACAGCATCGGCGTCTAGAACCGATGCACACGTTCTAAAGTTCTGTGCAGAACAAGATGCTTGAAGTCTTAAACAGGGTTCGTTCTAAATGCTCTGAATATGCATCACAGCTCAGTGTCTTATCAGCCAATCGCTTCCAGCTTCGCACCCCCACACGACTCCGCTCCGTCCCCCCGGACGCAGGACGAGGGACGCGCAGCAGCTGACTGATCCGAAAGAAGGCACTGACAAATGAAAAGATTGTGACCCCCCCCCCCAAACCCCCACCCGCAGCTCCCCCAAAGCCCCCCCAAACCCCCCAGCATTAACAAACACACACTTAACATCAATCACGAGGCCCAGCCACGAGGCCGAGACTCTGGGTCTGTCTCAGAACCTGCTCAGCATCTACACAGACAACATCCCCACACAGAGACCGCCCCGGTTCTCATATACCTTAAAGATACTGACTACCGAGGTTCCTCACTTCGGCTGAATTGTAAGGAAGCATAGAACGGTTCCTCAGCCGCTAAGACAATCCCACGATGCAACACAAGTAGAACCTTTTCCAGCGCAAGTGGACGCAAGTGGAGCTCCGAGCGGAGACGTCTTCTCAGACGTGGGCAACAACCATCAGCACTGAATACGACTGGTGATGTAAGGAGGTTCCAGACTGCCAAGTGTGAATACAAGTGGCAGTATAAGGAGGTTCTAGATAACCGGGCGTGAATATAAGTGGTAGTGTAAGGAGGTTCTAGATAACCGGGGTGAGACTGTAAGTGGTAGTGTACGGAGGTTCTAGATAGCCGAGTTTGAATATGAGTGATTGTTTAAGGAGGTTCTAGATAACTGGGTGAGAATGTACGTGGTTGTGTAAGGAGGTTCTAGATAGCCGAGTTTGATTAAGAGTGATCGTGTAAAGGGGTTCTAGATAGCTGAGTTTGAATGTGAGCGGTAATGTAAGGAGGTTCTCTATAGCCGACTGTGAATTTAGGCGGTAGAAAAAGAAGGTTGGGAATAGCTGAGCGTAAATATGAGTGGCAGTGTAAGGGGGTTCTAGATAGCCGAGTTTGAATAGGAGTGATCGTGTGAGGAGGTTCTAGATAGCTGAGTTTGAATGTAGGCGGTAGAAAAAGAAGGTTGGGAATAGCTGAGCGTAAATATGAGTGGCAGTGTGAGGAGGTTCTAGATAGCTGAGTTTGAATATGAGTGAGCATGTAAGGAAGTTCTAGATAGCTGAGTTTGAATGTGAGTGGTAATGTAAGGAGGTTCTCTATAGCTGACTATGAATGTAAGCGGTAGAAAAAGAAGGTTGTGGATAGCTGAGCGTAAATACGAGTGGCAGTGTAAGGAGGTTCTAGATAACTGGGGCGAGAATGTAAATGGTAGTGTAAGGAAGTTCTAGATAGCCGAGTTTGAATACGAGTGATCGTGTAAGGAGGTTCTAGATAGCTGAGTCTGAATATGAGTGATCATGTAAGGAGGTTCTAGATAGCGGAGTTTAAATGTGAGCAGTAAGGTAAGGAGGTTCTCTATAGCTGACGGTAAATGTCAGTGGTAGAAAAAGAAGGTAGTGGAAAGCTGAGTGTGAATATGAGTGGTCATGTAAGAAGGTTCTAGATAGCTAGGTATGAATGCAAGCAGTAGTATAAGAAGGTAGTGGATAGCTGAGTATGAATATGAGTGGTAGTGTCTGTATGTTCTAGATAGCTGAGTGTCAATACAAGTGGATGTGTAAGCAGGTTCTAGATAGTTGAGTGTCAATGCAAGTGGATGTGTAAGCAGGTTCTAGATAGCTGAGCATAACTATGAGTGGGAGTGTAAACAGTGTGTAAATATGAATAGTGTTGTGAACCGGTTCTAGATTATTAAATGTGAGTGGTAGTGTAAGCAGGTTCTAGATAACTGAGTGTTAAAACTCATGTCTATTTCACTTCTCCGGAGCCAAAATCATAGGAACTGCAGTAAAACCCATGAGAGGAGAACCCATGGAGCTGAGACATTGAGGAGACGCTGCAGCTGAGGTCAGTAAACACCGCTCACTGAGGTGGGCGGGAACAAGCCAGGGCACGGTCTCTCTCTAACTAGAGCGTCTCATGAGGAGAGACGAGGAGAGAACGCTGATACTCAAACAGCTGCCTGTGTAGGTTCTCAAGGTTCTGAGACAGACCCTAAGACTTGTTTGGTCCTGTCCTATGAACTGGTCTGTGAAGTCCACATGATTAGAAAAAGACAACAACATCAAACAGCCAATCACGTCCCTCCCTTCATCTTCATTCCCACCTGTCAGTGGAAGCATCCTCGCGTTCCTCTATCACCCGAAAACGAAAACAACAGCAGAGATAAAACACAACAAAGTCAACAAACAAGTCCATTTTCAAAGTCCACCGTGGAGAACCGGGGCAGGAGTCTCGGTTCCCTCTTCAAAACCCAAGGCAAGTTTTCTGGAAAAGGGCGGAGACACAAGAAGCGTGAACGTTGAACAGCGCTGCTGCTGCTGTGGTTGTAGTATGTAAGAAATTTTATCAATGTTCAGTAACATTGACATCTTTGGCAATAACATGAAAACGAGAGCATAAGAACTGTTCCGCTATTGTACTGGTACTGTACTGGTACTGTACTGGTATTGTACTGCAATTGTACTGCTATTGTACTGGTACTGTACTGGTATTGTACTGCTATTGTACTGCTATTGTACTGGTACTGTACTGGTATTGTACTGCTATTGTACTACTAATGTACTGGTATTGTACTAGTATTGTACTGCAATTGTACCGCTATTGTACTGGTACTGTACTGGTATTGTCCTGCTATTGTACTGCTAATGTACTGGTACTGTACTGGTATTGTACTGGTATTGTACTGCTAATGTACTGGTACTGTATTGGTATTGTACTGCTATTGTACTGCTAATGTACTGGTACTGTAGTGGTATTGTACTGCTATTGTACTGCTAATGTAACTGTATTGTACTAGTATTGTACTGCAATTGTACTGCTATTGTACTGGTACTGTACTGGTATTGTACTGCTATTGTACTGCTAATGTACTGGTATTGTACTAGTATTGTACTGCTATTGTACTGCTAATGTACTGGTACTGTACTGGTATTGTACTGGTATTGTACTGCTAATGTACTGGTATTGTACTGGTATTGTACTGGTATTGTACTGCTAATGTACTGGTACTGTATTGGTATTGTACTGCTATTGTACTGCTAATGTACTGGTACTGTATTGGTATTGTACTGCTATTGTACTGCTAATGTAACTGTATTGTACTGGTATTGTACGGGTATTGTACTGGTATTGTACTGGTACTGTACAGGTATTGTACGGGTATTGAACTGGTACTGTACTGTTATTGTACTGTTATTGTACTGGTACTGTACTGGTATTGTACTGGTTAACACACAACATTACTCAGGGCTGACCTCTAAACAGGTCAGCAGCGTCTGAATATGAGTGGTGATGATGTATGAGCATGTTGTAGACAGCTGAATGTGAATGAGTGGTAATGTATACAGGTTCTCGATAACTGGGTGTGAATACATGCAGTAAACAGGTTCTAGATAACTGTACGTGCATCTGATATAAGGTTCTACCTATCTGGGTGTGCATCTGATCAGAGGGAGTGGTTCTGGATAACTAGTTGTGCATTAGATAGGAGGGAATGGTAATGTAAACAGGTGCTAGATAACTGGATGTGCATCTGATAGGAGGAAGTGGTAATGTAAACAGGTGCTAGATAACTGGATGTACATTTGATAGGAGGGAGTGGTAATGTAAACAGGTTGTGTGTACCTTGTTGTGGGCAGCGTGGTCAGCAGCTCTGCGTGGAAGTGCTGTCTCGCCTGAGGTCCAGCACCCTGACCATATAACACACAACGCATCTCCATAAGTACTGTATTAATAACTAATTCAGTGGTTGATAATAAACACTTTATACTTACGACGCTTCATAGTGCAGTAAACGTACACACTGTATACTAAACAGCTTCATAATAGACACCATATACTTACAAAGCCTCATAAAAGACACCATATACTTACAAAGCTTTATAATAGACACCATATACTTATGAAGCTTCATAATAAACACAATCTACTTATAAAGCTTCATAATAGACACCATCTACTTACAAAGCTTCATAATAGACACCATATACTTACGAAGCCTCATAATAGACACCATATACTTATAAAGCTTTATAATAGACACCATATACTTACAAAGCCTCATAATAGACACCATATACTTACAAAGCCTCTTAATAGACACCATCTACTTACAAAGCTTCATAATAGACACCATATACTTACGAAGCCTCATAATAGACACCATATACTTATAAAGCTTTATAATAGACACCATATACTTACAAAGCCTCATAATAGACACCATATACTTACAAAGCCTCTTAATAGACACTATATACTTACAAAGCTTCATAACAGACAGCATATACCTACAAAGCTTTATAATAGACACCATATACTTACAAAGCTTGATAATAGACACCATATACTTATAAAGCTTCATAATAGACACCATATACTTACGAAGCTTCATAATAGACACCATATACTTACGAAGCTTCATAATAGACACTATATACTTACGAAGCTTCATAATAGACACCATATACTTACGAAGCTTCATAATAGACACCATATACTTACGAAGCTTCATAATAGACACTATATACTTACAAAGCTTTATAATAGACAACATATATTTAAGAAGCTTTATAACAGACACCATATACTTACAAAGCTTTATAATAAATATAGAATAAATAAGAAGGTTCATTATATACACTGTATACTTAAGAACCTTCATAATAGACCATGTATTACATAAGAAGCTTCATAATGTGTGCTGTGTGCTTATTAGTTCCATAATACACAATTTATACTTAAGAAGCTTATTAACACACAATGTATATTGAAACATCATGCAAACTGTATACTAAAGAAGCTTCACTGTATATATAATAGCCCTAGCTATACATTGAGTATTATAAAGCCTCTTAGATACAGAGTATGTGTTATTAAGCTTCATGAATATGCATAAGCAGCTTTATAATGCACACTATAATATTAAGGGCTGCATAAAATACACTGTATACTAATATATATTATAATATTATATGTATACAATGTATACAGCTATATCGTATGTAATGTATACTTAAGAGGATTCATAATACGCTTATGTATATTTATGTTTCACAGTGCAGAAAGCTATATAACCTACCTAACCAGCTTCATGATGCTCACGTGCACTACATTCTTCATCAGCTCTTATTTTTCTCAGAAGCCGAGTTTCAGAGAGTCTGCGGAGCGATGAATGTTTCGCGTGTATAAACAACTGAAACCTGTCTAGCAGACTGTGAGCAGAGAATCCTACTCCTGAACTCGGGTCTCAGTTCAGCTGCAGTTTATTCTGGCCCCTGAGGTCCAGTCATCATAATCAGAGCGTGTGTGTGTGTTCTTGACTGGTAGTGTAGTTAACGCTCCTTCAGCGCCAGCCACAATACTTCAGTCTGGATCCGTCCACCTGTCGGGAACACTATACACCTTTCTTCAGTCGCCCAGCCGCAGACAAAACACGGACCTGGAGTCGTCCGCCAGACCTCTGAACTCCGCTGACGGTAACTAATCAGCGGTCAGAACTTTATAATAAGGTTCCAGTTCATAATTATTATTGCAGCACTGAACATATTAAAAATGTAATAACTAACTCAGTAAATAACTGTGGCCAAAAGTATACGGACACCTATACATTGCATCCATAGCAGCTTGTTGGACATTCCCGTTCCAAAAACATGGAATTTAATATAGACTCATCCACCTCTACAGCTATAACAAGTCTGTGCAGTCAAAAGAGTCCAGTGGTGGAGCTTTACACCACTCCAGAGTCCAGTGGTGGAGCTTTACACCACTCCAGAGTCCAGTGGTGGAGCTTTACACCACTCCAGAGTTCAGTGGTGGAGCTTTACACCACTCCAGAGTCCAGTGGTGGAGCTTTACGCCACTTCAGATTCCAGTGGTAGAGCTTTACACCACTCCAGAGTTCAGTGGTGCAGCTTTACACCACTTCAGAGTACAGTGGTGGAGCTTTACACCACTCCAGAGTTCAGTGGTGGAGCTTTACACCACTCCAGAGTCCAGTGGTGGAGCTTTACACCACTCCAGAGTCCAGTGGTGGAGCTTTACACCACTTCAGAGTCCAGTGGTGGAGCTTTACACCACTCCAGAGTCCAGTGGTGGAGCTTTACACCACTTAAGAGTCCAGTGGTGGAGCTTTACACCACTCCAGAGTCCAGTGGTGGAGCTTTACACCACTTCAGAGTCCAGTGGTGGAGCTTTATACCACTCCAGAGTCCAATGGTGGAGCTTTACACCCTCTTGAGTTCAGTGGTGGAGTCAGTGTGGTCTTCAGTATCACCCATTCGACTGCTTTGTGCTTAACTTTCATAGTTAATCTTTGCTGTCTCCAATGAATGTAATGTATGTAAGTCAATGGAACCAGGAAGTTCTTGAAGTGTTTCTATTGGTCTGTTAACCATGAACATCTGATGAAAGATTCATGAGGTACAAGGTTTTCATTGGACTGGATGATATCTAAGCTTTCATGCACTGTGAACGGTTTCTTATAGAATCCTCAGTTAAACTGAATCACGGTTAGACACACTTACACTTGGTGCTGCCGGACAAAGTCTGCAAACTGGCGGTCTTTGGCGTAGAGCTCGAGAATCCGAATCCGATCCTGGATTTCCTGCAGTGAGTGAGAGAGAGAGAGAGAGAAAGAAAGAGAGAGAGAGAGAGAGAGAGAGAGAGAGAGAGAGGGCATGAAAAGACGAGACCGTTACATAACCGTTACGGCTGCTCGTTAGCCTCGAGTCAATCTCCCTGTATATCCGGCTCCCACCCACACAGGACGTCTAGACCTGCGCTAGCCGCTCGGTGGAGGTGAGGGCGAGGGACAGTTCACGTCAGGGCAGGACGAGCAGCCAGGACACACAACAGAACAGACAGTACCGCCCTTCTCAGCGTCCAGCACGAGCTGGACTAGAGTCTTTAACCGTTTCTAATAAAGTGGCCAAAAAGTGGAAGCACAAGGTGGGCGTTTCTAATAAAGTGGCCAGTTAGTGGAAGCACAAGGTCGGTGTTTCTAATAAAGTGGCCAGTTAGTGGAAGCACAAGAAATGTGTTTCTAATGAAGTGGCCAGTTAGTGGAAGCACAAGGTCGGTGTTTCTAATAAAGTGGCCAGTTAGAGGACGCACAAGGTAGGTGTTTCTAATAAAGTGGCCAGTTAGTGGAAGCACAAGGGATGTGTTTCTAACAAAGTGGCCAGTTAGTGGAAGCACAAGGTGGGTGTTTCTAATAAAGAGGCCAGTGAGTGGAAGCACAAGGGATGTGTTTCTAATAAAGTGGCCAGTGAGTGGAAGCACAAGGTGGGTGTTTCTAATAAAGTGGCCAGTGAGTGGAAATACAACAGACACAGACACAAACACACACACACACACCGACAGACACACACACACACACACACACACACACACTAACAGACACAAACACACACACACACTGACAGACACACACACACACACACACACTGACAGACACAAACGCGCACACACACACACACTGACAGACACACACACACACACACTGACAGACACACACACACACTGACAGACACAAACACACACACACACACACTGACAAACACACACACACACTGACAGACACACACACACACTGACAGACACACACACTAACAGACACAAACACACACACACACTGACAGACACACACACACACACACACTGACAGACACACACACACACTGACAGACACAAACACACACACACACACACTGACAGACACACACACACACTGACAGACACACACACACACTGACAGACACACACTGACAGACACAAACGCGCACACACACACACACTGACAGACACACACACACACACACACTGACAGACACAAACGCGCACACACACACACACTGACAGACACACACACACACACACTGACAGACACAAACACGCACACAGACACACACACACACTGACAGACACAAATACACACACACATTGACAGACACAAACACACACACACACACACAGACAGACACAAACACACACACACACACACACACACATACACACACACAGACAGACACAAACACACACACACTGACAGACACAAATACACACACACTGACAGACACAAACACACACACACTGACAGACACACACACACACACTGACAGACACAAACACACACACACTGACAGACACAAACACACACACACTGACAGACACACACACACACTGTTCTAAGGAGCAGGCTGTTCTCGCACACGTGCCACACACGTCACCCCACAGGCTCACGGCCCCGCCCTCACCTCTTTGGTGAGCTGGCTGTTTTCGTAGATGTGTCGTAACTCCTCGCTGCTGAAGTCACTGGACACGTCACAGCTGGCCGTGCTGACCGGCGCGCCCGGGTAGCGCTGACTGTAGCGGCTGTAGCCCGAGTTCACATCACTCTCGAACATGGGGTTGTACTTAGTAGCTCTCTCCAAAGACGGCACGCTGTCCGCATGTCTGCAGGAGAGGAACAGCGGTCAGCTCACCCTAAACATTATTACTCACCGGCCGAACTCCAAGAACACCTTAATCAACCTTTACTCAGAACACGAGCGTCAGGCAGACCCGGATCGGATTATAGGAATCAAATTAGATCCAAGTCTGAGGCACCTGTTTACCAGTGAGAACAGCAGATCTGATTAGAACAGATGTACGTAATCAGACATACAAAACAAAGTAACATGAATATCTTATTGAGGTCCACCTTGTAGATGTAAAGTCAGAGACAGTAGCTCATCTGCTGCTGCACAGTTTGTGTTCCTCTAGTTCTTCATTAGTGGACACAGGACGCCGCCCACAGGACACTGCTGTCCGGATAGTTTTGGTTGGTGGACGATTCTCAGTCCAGCAGTGACACTGAGGAGGTGTTTAAACACTCCAGCAGCAGCACTGCTGTATCTGATCCACTCACACAAGCACAACACACACTAACAGCAGTGCTGGGAATGACCCACCTCCCTAATTGTATCTGCTCTGTGGGGGTCCTGATCATTAAAGAACAGAGTAATAAAGTATACAGGGAATCAGATGAACTACAGTCTATAAGTGGAGGTCCTGTATGGTCAGTGGAGCTGATACAGTGGACAGTGAGTGGAGGTCCTGTATGGTCAGTGGAGCTGATACAGTGGACAGTGAGTGGAGATCAAGAGAGAGAGCTGAGGTGTGTGCAAAGAGTGATATGATTATCCGGGACTCTTCCCCGTGAGCTGATTTGGGAATGTCCGGTGCTCCGCTTGGGCCACTGTGACGCAGTCGGGCCACAATAACCTGCTGAGCAGCTCTTACTGATCCCCTGCTGAGATGTTACATCACCTACTGTCTGCTTGGAGTTCCAGCTTGAGAAGCACACCTACACAGATTACCTGGATATCACGTTTCACTCACCGTATCAACCACTACACCACCATACTAACCACTACACCACCATACTAACCACTACACCACCGTACTAACCACTACACCACCATACTAACCACTACACCACCATACTGACCACTACACCACCGTACTAACCACTACACCACCGTACTAACCACTACACCACCGTACTAACCACTACACCACCTTACTAACCACAACACCACCATACTAACCACTACACCACCGTACTAACCACTACACCACCATACTGACCACTACACACCCATACTGACCACTACACCACCATACTAACCACTACACCACCATACTGACCACTACACCACCATACTAACCACTACACCACCGTACTAACCACTACATCACCGTACTAACCACTACACCACCATACTGACCACTACACCACCGTACTAACCACTACACCACCATACTGACCACTACACCACCGTACTAACCACTACACCACCATACTAACCACTACACCACCATACTAACCACTACACCACCGTACTAACCACTACACCACCGTACTAACCACTACACCACCTTACTAACCACAACACCACCATACTAACCACTACACCACCGTACTAACCACTACACCACCATACTGACCACTACACACCCATACTGACCACTACACCACCATACTAACCACTACACCACCATACTGACCACTACACCACCATACTAACCACTACACCACCGTACTAACCACTACACCACCGTACTAACCACTACACCACCGTACTAACCACTACACCACCATACTAACCACTACACCACCATACTGACCATTACACCACCGTACTAACCACTACACCACCGTACTAACCACTACACCACCATACTGACCACTACACCACCGTACTAACCACTACACCACCATACTAACCACTACACCACCATACTAACCACTACACCACCATACAAACCACTACAGAGTCACATTTCATTTGTTTACTTTTGCTTATTTACATTCTTTAATAACTCTGTACATATGGAAGAAACTGAACACCCTGCAGTGAGCGTCAGTCACTGAGGAGCAGTTATGAATGAAGTTCTCTGACGGCAGGAGAGAAGACAGTGTTCCTGAAGAGGCTTGTTTTGGCGGACGAGATCGCGGCGTCTGCAGGAGGGGAGGGGTTGAAAAATGAGGTGTTCTGGGTGAGAGGTCATGTCTGAAGCTCTTCTCTTGGTGTACTTAATGTGCAGGGACTGATGGGATTTGGTATCTGATTGTGTTTGAGGCTTTGCCCATGATTTGTTCCAAATTCCGTTACCACGAGAGTCAGCCTTTCCGTACCAGACAGATGATGGATGATAAGGAGGAACCAGATGATCGTGCAGCTACTTCTTTACTCTATACTTCAGACTGAGGACACAAACAGCAGCACCTTTAATTACTGCAGGCCTTTAGAAAACACTGACTGAGAAAAACAAATCAATCAGTCAAGACGTGTTTGGTACACATCGGCGTCTATATATACAGTACTGTGTAGACGTTTTAGTCACTTGGGGACACTTTTATATTTAAAAAGCTTTAATTTACTCAGTAAAACACTTTATTATTAAATATTAAACAGTATTAATAGAGTAAGTAGAGCTTTTACACTTTATTATTAAATATTAATCAGTATCAACAGAGTAAGTAGTGCTTTTACACTTTATTATTAAATATTAAACAGTATTAATAGAGTAAGTAGAGCTTTTACGCTTTATTATTAAATATTAAACAGTATTAATAGAGTAAGTAGTGCTTTTACACTTTATTATTAAATATTAAACAGTATTAACAGAGTAAGTAGAGCTTTTACACTTTATTATTAAATGTTAATCAGTATTAATAGAGTAAGTAGTGCTTTTACACTTTATTATTAAATATTAAACAGTATTAATAGAGTAAGTAGTGCTTTTACACTTTATTATTAAATATTAATCAGTATTAATAGAGTAAGTAGTGCTTTTACACTTTATTATTAAATATTAAACAGTATTAACAGAGTAAGTAGAGCTTTTACACTTTATTATTAAATGTTAATCAGTATTAATAGAGTAAGTAGTGCTTTTACACTTTATTATTAAATATTGAACAGTATTAATAGAGTAAGTAGTGCTTTTACACTTTATTATTAAATATTAATCAGTATTAATAGAGTAAGTAGTGCTTTTACACTTTATTATTAAATATTAAACAGTATTAATAGAGTAAGTAGTTCTTTTACACTTTATTATTAAATATTAATCAGTATCAATAGAGTAAGTGGTGCTTTTACACTTTATTATTAAATATTAATCAGTATTAATAGAGTAAGTAGTGCTTTTACGCTTTATTATTAAATATTAATCAGTATTAATAGAGTAAGTAATGCTTTTACACTTTATTATTAAATATAAACAGTATTAATCGAGTAAGTAGTGCTTTTACACTTTATTATTAAATATTAAACAGTATTAATAGAGTAAGTAGTGCTTTTACAATTTATTATTAAATATTAAACAGTATTAATAGAGTAAGTAGAGCTTTTACACTTTATTATTAAATATTAAACAGTATTAATAGAGTAAGTAGTGCTTTTACAATTTATTATTAAATATTAAACAGTATTAATAGAGTAAGTAGAGCTTGTACATACATCAGTGTGTTTATTTAACCCTTAAATCACCCAGTATTATTTACAGTTCTCATCTAATACCTGGGGGTCCATAATCTAACTTTTGGGCCCCAGTTGGGTTATAACTTTGGGCCACAGTTGGGTTATAAATTTAGACCTAGGTTTGGTTATAACTTTGGGCCACAGTTGGGTTATAAATTTAGACCTAGGTTTGCTTATAAATTTTAACGTTTTTGGTTATAACTTTGGGCCCACGTTGGATTATAACTTTACACCTAGGTTGGATTGCAACCTTTGGCCCAATTAGGATATAAATTTGGACCCAGGTTGGTTAAAACTTTGGACCCCAGTTGGGTTATAACTTTGACCCCCAGTTGGGTTATAACTTTGGTCCCTTGTCGGGTTATAACTTTGGGCCACAGTTGGGTTATAACTTGGGGTCCCAGTTGCTTTATAACTGTGGGCCCAGTTGGGTTATAAATTTAGACCAAGGTTTGGTTATATCTTTGGGCCTAAGTTGGATTATAATTTTGGGCCTTGATTGGATTACAACCCTTGGCCCAGATGGCATATAAATTTGGACCCAGGTTTGGTCAAAACTTTGGGCCCCAGTTGGGTTATAAATTTGGGCCCCAGGTTTGGTTATAACCTTGGGTCCCAGTTGGGTTATAAATTTAGACCCAGGTTTGGTTTAACTTTGACCCCCAGTTGGGTTATAACTTTGGGCCCCAGTTGGGTTATAACTTTGGGTCCCAGTTGTGTTATAACTTTAGACCACAGTTGGGTTATAATTTTGGTCCCTTGTTGGGTTATAACTGTGGCCCCAGTTGGGTTATTATTTTGGGCTGCAGTTGAGTTATAACTTTGGGCCCCAGTTGGGTTATAACTTTGACCCCCAGTTTGGTTATAACTTTGGGCCCCAGTTGGGTTATAACCTTGGGCTCCATTTGGGTTATAAATTTAGACCCAGGTTTGGTTATAACTTTGACACTCAGTTGGGTTATAACTTTGGGCCCCAGTTGGGTTATAACTTTGGACCCCAGTTGGATTATAACTTTGCGCCTCGGTCAGATTACAACCTTTGGCCCAGTTGAGATATATATTTGGACCCAGGTTTGGTTGTAACGTTGACCCCTAGTTGGGTTATTACTTTGGGACCCAGTTAGGCCACAATTGTGTGTCCCAGATAGGCTACAGCTCTGAGCCCCATTTGGGTAAAAGTTGTGATACTCATTTGGGTAACAGTTATGGGACCCTGTTAGTCTACCGCTGTGGCCCCCAGGTGGGTAACCATTGTGGGGCCCAGTTAGGTTGCCATTGCGAGCCCCAGTTAAGCTACAGTTGTGGGCAACATTTGGGTCACTGTTGTGGGACCCTGTTAGGCTACACGTGTGGTCCCACCAGGGTTGCAGTTATTTCTGTTTTGACTGTGGGGCCAGTGGATGAATTTTCACCTGACCTCACTTGCAGCCCAGTGTGACCCATTTGGAGCCAATGGACAAATCTTTGTAGGCGCCAACGGGGTTTCCCAAATGTGACAATTGGCAGCCCATCTTTAACCCATGTGGGGCCCACATGGACATGTCAGCTGGGCCAGCTCTTCTAACAGAGGACAAAACGGAAGCTGGCGTAGCGTAGGGCAGCAGTAGAGTCCACCATGAAGCTTGAGTTCTGTTTGAATTATGATGATCAGCTACAACAACAGACCCAGAAAACAGAAGCTGCCACGTCCTTGCAGGACTCGAATAGCCTCTATTTGTAGCTCTGCTATGAAAACCAACCGTGTGAGAAGCCGTTATCCTTCTCTCAGAGTAAAGCAGGTCACTCAGAAGAGGTAAACAAACATGACGGTTGAAAGCAAACTCTGTGGAGAAACTATTCAGGTTTAGAAAACACTAATGCTTCAGCCTGAGGTACGTTTCTGGCGTTGGACTGTGATGCCAACCACCTAAACCTCCAGAGGAACTCAAGCAAGACCAGCGCCTTCGGCGAGACTCGCTTAGGACCGAAACCCATATGTTCTCCTCAAATAAAAAGAAAACACAAGCAATTTTAAACACAATCACGGCTGTGTTGATACTTTCCAATAAACATGTCTCCGTTTGTTAATCAACCACAAAATAGCAGCCGAGCATGAGGGCGCTCGGGCTTCGCGACTGTGGGAGAAAGCGGCGAACGCTTTGAGCCTCGGCAGAAGGCTAAACATTTCAGAACGCTTATTTACATCACGTCCATGCGATCAGTGCCCGAGTGTTTACCGAAGCCCATAAGCTGATATGCAGTGTCTCTGAACTGGCGTATCTAGGCCGAGCTTTCTTTCCTTGACGATTAGAACGACTTTCTCTCGTCTAATAGGCTTAAGTCATAGTATAAGTGTGGCCATGACCTTTCAACCTCCCCTTAATGCCAAATCCTACACGTGCCTCACTGGTGCTTTAGCTTACTGGTTAGTATTGTTTGTGTGAATTATGTTTTTAAAAATATCAAATATAAACTAGAAAAGTGTGGTTGGACTTGGGGTTGGGCTTAAGCAGTGCAAGAACAAGAGGAATAATAAACAAGTCAGGTCAGGAGTCAGGAGTGCAGGTCAGAGTGGTTGGGGGTCTGCTCTGAGTGAGTACAGGCAGTTTGGAGGATGTAGGTTAAATGAAACCATGATGCTTGAGTGTACAAGCAGACGAGTGTAGGTGGAACCAACGCTGCAGTCGTGGTCGGGGGTCCGCCCTGAGTCAGTTTGATCAGCCACATTCTATGCAACCCCTACCGTACAGTAGACGGATTCTTACCGGAGGGGGTCCTCAGAGTCGTCTCTGTCGTACTGGTCTCGTAGTGTCCTGGCCAGGAAAAAGATGATCCCGGAGGCAACCAGCAGGAAGCCAGCGACGGAGGCAATGGCAATGCCAACCACCAGAGGTTCGGAAACATACTCCTCACAGTGCTCCCCCCGATACCACCAGTTCTCTCCAACACGGCACCTAAACAGATGGACACCACCGGCAGTAAGTAGAGGAGGAGGTGCTGTAATGTGAACTGTGAAGTCTTAACCTGTTCTATATGTTCTACAGAGTGAAACAAAGAATTGATTTTGCCGCCTCACCTGCATATGGCACCCTTTCCAGGTATGATGTCACACTTGCCGTCATTGAGGCAGAAATCTTCCTGTATGTCGCAGATGCTCTGACACGGCAGGCCGTCTATACTGAAGTAGCCAGCACTGCACACACACTCTGCCTCGCCCGTCCACCGGTTCACCATGCACTTCGAGTACTCGTTACAGGCCTGGAACTTACACGGGTCCGCCTTCTCACCTACACAATAATCAGATGAATGATCAGTATTGGTGATGGACAAAGGAATGAAGGGATGAGGAACAGTGTTGGTGATGGACAAAGGAATGAAGGGATGAGGAACAGTGTTGGTGATGATACAGGAATGAAGTGATGAAGGAACAGTGTTGATGATGATAAAGGAATGAAGGGATGAAGGAACAGTGTTGGTGATGATAAAGGAATGAAGGGATGAAGGAACAGTGTTGGTGATGATAAAGGAATGAAGGGATGAAGGAACAGTGTTGGTGATGGACAAAGGAATGAAGGGATGAGGAACAGTGTTGGTGATGATACAGGAATGAAGGGATGAAGGAACAGTGTTGGTGATGGACAAAGGAATGAAGGGATGAAGGAACAGTGTTGGTGATGATAAAGGAATGAAGGGATGAAGGAACAGTGTTGGTGATGATACAGGAATGAAGAGATGAAGGAACAGCATTGGTGGTAATAAAGAAATGAAGGGATGAAGCAACAGTGTTGGTGATGATAAAGGAATGAAGGGATGAAGGAACAGTGTTGGTGATGATAAAGGAATGAAGGGATGAAGGAACAGTGTTGGTGATGATAAAGAAATGAAGGGATGAAGCAACAGTGTTGGTGATGATACAGGAATGAAGGGATGAAGGAACAGCGTTGGTGGTGATAAAGAAATGAAGGGATGAAGCAACAGTGTTGGTGGTGATAAAAGAATGAAGGGATGAAGGACCAGTGTTGGTGATGATAAAGGAATGAAGGGATGAAGGAACAATGTTGGTGGTGATAAAGGAATGAAGGGATGAAGTAACAGTGTTGGTGATGATAAAGGAATGAAGGGATGAAGGAACAGTGTTGGTGATGATAAATCAATGAAGGGATGAAGGAACAGTGTTGGTGGTGATAAAGGAATGAAGGGATGAAGGAACAGTGTCGGTGGTGATAAAGGAATGAAGGGATGAAGAACAGTGTTGGTATATGAGTTGATAGACGAGTCTGGGTTTGGTGGTTGCCAGGAGAACGGTACTTGTCTGACTGCGTTGTGTCGAGTGTAAAGTTTGGTGGAGGGGGGATCATGGTGTGGGGTTGTTTTTCAGGAGGTGTGCTCGCACCCTCAGTTCCAGTGAAAGGAACTCTTAATGCTTCAGCATAACAAGACATTCTGGACACTTTCAAGCTCCAGACGTTGTGGGGACAGTTTGGGGACGTCCCCTTCCAGTTCCAACATGGCTGCCCACCAGGGCACAAAGCGAGTTTGGTGTGGAGGAACTTGACTGGCCTGCACAGAGTCCTGACCTCAACCTGATAGAACACCTTTGAGATGAACTAGAGCGGAGACTGTGAGCCAGACCTTCTTGTCCAACATCAGTGCCTCATTAATGTTCTTCTGGAAGAACGGTCAAACATTCCCATAAACACTCTCCTAAACCGTGTGGAGATCCTTCCCAGAAGAGCTGAAGCTGTTATAGCTGCAAAGGTTGGGCCGCCATCATATTAAACCCTATGGATTAAGAATGGGACGCCACTCAAGTCCGATCTTACATTGTTCAAATCTGTAGAGTCCCATCAACATTTTAAGCAGTGCTCAGTATATGGGGTTAAAAAAGAAACAAGACTTTGTTGTGTTCTTAATCAGGCAGCTGAAATGACTCAGAGTTTAGAGGCGGTGATCAGGAGCGTGATAATTCCGCGGCTCAGACAGATTACGCATTCCCGGCTCAGCAGGAACAAACACATACACACAAACACCGAACATGACTCACTGGGACGACGCAAGCTGCCCCGCACGTCTCACCTGAGAGCGAGCCTGCATCATGGAATCGCCCCGAGCCAGTTTTACAACCCCCAGCTTGATTTACATTTCCAACCGCGACCTGATCCAGAGCAACTGGAACGCTATCAGAACAATGTACTCGGATGCCATTGTTTGAAAAGTCTCGAGCACAAACACAGCTCAATCTAGCTATAGCTCAACGCGTCTGGCCGCGAAAGCAGGTGGAGCATTATTCTAACAAAGACGTCTGCTACCAATCAGGTCCTGGCTGCCGGAGAGCGTAAAATATGACGCTGGGGCTTGCCACGACTCGAGTCGAGCAATTAGACTACACGGAGAAAAATGAATCTTCCAGAGTCCTACCGCTGTTACTCTCGCACTTGGGCACAAACCGTGACACATGAAACACGATAGTCATAGGAGCTGCTAATTTATACCCCAATGGGAGCGAATCCCAGCCAGGCACCGAGCCTTTGCTTTTATGGAGTTAACAAATGGTGCCGGAGAAGTGGCGAAAATAAAGTTGATGGCCTTCGTGAAGGTGCAGCAGTATTATTTTTGCTCTGATTGTGGCTCTTCTGGGCCCCAGTTCCAAAGAAATGAACGGGGACCCTCTTTCATATGAAAAGAAAATACAGTACCACCACAATAAGCCTACCTTCATACAGGGAATTGTTTAAAACTAGTCTGTTAATTGTTGCTAATTAGTCCACAAACCATGTACTACTGTACTCTACACTAAAGGAATGAGTGGGAGTCACATTATTTTGACCACGTCCTACTTTGGATGGTGACAGCTTTGTGGTCTGGGGAACGTTTTTATGACATTCTCTGGAGCCACTCGTCCATGTGGAGGACACTCTCAACCCATTTGGGTCTGAATCCATCCTTGCAGATCATGTACACTATACATGCTGATTGTCTTCTCTAGGGTGGATGGGATCTTCCAGCAAGACAATGCAACACGTCACACGTCCCAAGTCTCTTCCAAGTACTACCCTGGACCCTTAATGCACTGCCAGACTTGAAACCAATTGAGCATCTGTGGGACCACCTGGATGGTGGTGTTGGCTCTATGGATCCTGCTCCATGATCCATCCAGCAGCTGTGGGATGCACTGCATTCAGTATCACTCCAGATACCTGTGACCACCCACCAGGACCTTACTGAGTCTCCCAGTCTGTCTAGCTGCTGTCGTTGGTCATAATAATGTGACTTCACTGTGGTGGTATGTGCTTTTGGATGCAGCATAATGGTGAACCCACTTATCTATGCCATAGGTTGTCAAGTGGTGGACCACAGCAACACCACTGGGAATTGTAAAAGAGTATCAGTGTCTATATGAGGTCAGAGAAGGTCCCCTGGTGGGTACGTCACTGGACTCACCTGATTCAACATCCAAGGAGTACTTGTCAATGGCGAGGTTCATCGTCTGGTAGGCTGTGTTGCAGAAATCCTCCAGGATAAGGTAGACGGCAGAGGTCACTTCGTGAGGAACCGGCTTCCCGAATTTCATCCTGCTGTTGACCACAATGCTGCCATTCCTGAAATTTAGTATCTCCAAGTGCTGGAAGTTGCTGAGATTGGACTGTAGATATGGAACCAACTAGACCACAAAATAAATACAACAAACATAATAGCAGTTTTTTTACCACACAGTTTTTGCCAGGAACAGACTTGGCCACATGATTAGTCGAAGATCTTTCAACAGAAGAATTTACTTATCTTGTTTATAGAGACCACCAACCAAGGTTAAATGTGGTTAGGGGGATGAAGCTAAGCCCTACAACATTCGCACTTGGCAATACATCTTTAGGGTAATTTGTTACCCTGTTCTTCAATGGTCAGGACCCCCAGAGGACCACTGCAGAGCAAGTACTATTTGGGTGGTGGGTCATTCTCAGCACTGGAGTGACACTGATGTGGTGGTGTTGGTGATGGTGTGAGTTTCTAAACACTGTGTCCACTCACTGTTCACTCACTATTAGACACTCATATCCTGTTGGTCCACCTTGTAGAAGTAAGGTTTAGAGTTGTTTGTGTTCTCTAGCCCAAGATGCCGCCCACAGGACGCCACCCAAAGGACGCCACCCAAAGGACGCCACCCAAAGGACGCCACCCAAAGGACGCCGCCAACAGGGTGCTGTTGCATGGATGTTTTTGGTTACTGGACTATTCTAGATCCTTAGTCTCAGCGGGAACACTGCCCAGATAGCATATTTGATATGGCCACACCTGGAATTCACTTGCATTCCACATACTTCATGAGCCAGGAGAGGGCCAGATGGGGTTGCCAGAACCCAGTCTGTTTACTACCATTAGAGGACCACATCTCAGTCACCTTTAAACCACCACTACCAAACTGACCCTTACAAAAACGTTCCTGTTGGGTGGGACGTCCACTGTTGCAGGGTTCCACCACGGTCAAGAGCGGAGTCTAGCATGTGCCCCCCCCTTCCCCCCTTCACCAGCTGTCTGTGGCATTACTTTCTCCCGAAAACGGGGCAAATGCTTAGCCTATTGCGCTACTCAGGTACTCTTGTTTAGTCTAGCTTTCCAAAAATTTTATTCAAAGTATGTCACTTGGATCAATACCATCTTTTCCTGAGGTGGCCCACGTTGTCATGCTGTTTCGGTGAGGTCTTTACAAGCTCCAGCAGCACTGTAACTGATCCACTCACACCAGCACAACACACCCTAATGCATCACCACCATGTAAGTGTCATGTAAGTGCTCTGTGTTGGTCCTGTGGGGGTCTTGGCCATTAAAGAACCAGGTAACGAAGTATACAGAGAAACTTGTGGTCTACAGTCTGTAATTGTAGAACTACAAAGTGCTCCTACATGGCCAGAGCAGCTGGTATGCACAGGTGTGGAAACTCAGCTACATCCATCAACCACCACTAAAATCTAATGGTAAACGCCCCACAACTAGACAAACAAATGTAGACACCAGAGCCAACACTGACTAGGATCACCAGTTCAGGAAAGCTTTGCTAACATCTTACCAGCTCCAGAAAGCGCTGCTCTAAAGCTTTGTATTCAGCAGAACTCTTGTTGAACAGATCCTCGGAGAAGATCATGTTGGTCACTCGAAGGCTGAAAAACACCATCAGGGACCGTCCAGGACCTTCAGGCATGGCAGGCAGGGCAACACTATTCAGGTCAGTGCCATGAGTAAGCCCGCTACCATATTCGTCGTAGTGGTTCGTACTGTCATACTGGAGGATTTCGAAGGACACATCAAGGCCAGTTACACTGGGGTTGTCTGGAACGTGAGCCGGTGATCTGTCGCCATCATAGTCTTCGCTTCCTCTAGAAAGAATAAGATCAGAAATGCTGGGAGTTGATTGGACACTGCTGTCATCCAGATCACGGGTATCTGAGGATACTCCCGTGTTAATTATCCTGTCAGTGGGTCGGAAGGTTGGCTGGAAAAATGGAGGTAAAATAGTAGATGGCCGATCCCTCTCAGAGCTGTCAGTACCATTGACAGTGATTGAAGTTGTGGATGGGGAAGGTACTGTAGACAGGTCACCTCCGTCTTCGCCCGTTTCCTTTGGTTCAACAAGTGTAAATCCAGGTTCAGTGTCTGAATCCACTGCTTGGGTCGGAGCCTGCCAAGTTCCTGTTTCTGCAGGAACAAAAGGGGTTGACGGATGCGTGGGTAAAGGCTCTGTCGTTGAGTATAGCAGTGAAACATCCTCGGCTGGGGTAGAGTCAGATATTCTGGTGAATGGAGACTCCCTCTCAGGTGAGAGAGGGGTTGACGGATCTATGCTTGGTCCTTCTGTGACTACAGGGGCAGGTGCTGTGGTCACCACGATGATTTCATCTTCAGTTATTTCCTCATTTGAGATTTCCAAAACTGGAGCGTCCGTGACTTCAAGCGTAACATCCCCTCCTTCCTCTTCAATAATCTCCACTCCAGCATCTGATTTGTCTGGTTCTGACCCCAAGATCACTGGTACCTCTGTCAGATCTTCAATAATTGGTTGCTCAACACCAGGGTCGGTTTTAGGGTCTTCTACTGTAACATGTTCAACAGCTGGAACCTCTGTGCCAGCCAAGATAGGATGTTCTTCTGTTATTATGTTCTCTGAATCAGTGTCTGAGGAAGAAATGGCTTCTGACATTACCTCTACAGTTGATGCCGTAGTCAGACCAGTGGTACCCTGGACCAGCTCATCTTCAAGCTTATTCTCAGTAGTACCTGGATCTTGACCTGTTGTCCCATCTACAACAGGACTCTCTGCCGTAGTGTAGATCCGTACTGGTGTGTCAGTTACAGCAGGTACCAGAGTAGACAGTTCACTTGGGTAGTAGTCCCCATAAATGCCAGGAGCCTCTTGGGTCTGCATTGAGAGCTCCACGGTCAGGGTCTCCATAGTCCAGAACACTGGAGCTTGATCTGTGGTCGTGTACTGGGGGTGAGTACGAATGTCCTGAGTCACAATGGCCCTCTCTAAGAAAGGATTTTCAGACGTCACATCAGGGGCAGGAATCTCAGGCTCCATCTCTTCTTCGTCCTTTTTCTTCTCAAGGTCTACTGAAGGTATGGGCGTAGTCTTTTCAGCTTGCTGAAAGTCTTTTTCAGAGCTATCCGAAGGGTCTTCTGGCATCCATGGCCAGATGTCAAGCCCTTGGCCATCACCGGAGAAGCCTGATCCAGAGCCTAGGTCAGCCTCCACTGGCTCCTCCATATGGTGTTCCGTCTTGGTACTCCCGGTTGGGAAGGCCTCCTCAACCAAAGCAATTAAGGTAGGTTTAGCAGTTGTGGTTTCCAGGAAGCCCTCTTCTTGGATAGTACCATCATCTAAAATTGACCAAAATAATGTGAATAATAAAGACATTTGTGGATGAACTTCTTATTACTCCATTTTGGTTTCAACTAAATTAGAAATAACTCATACGAAACAGAAAACGATGCTTACTTCCTGTGCTAGGCTTGGGCGCCTTGCTGACGCTCTCATATTTAGAGATGGGCTCAATGTCCACGTTCTTCAGGGGTGTTTCTGCAGAAGGTTTAATTTCCTCAAGGATGATGACATCATTTTCACTAGCCAGCTCGCTCTGAGAGCCCATCCAGGGGTCGTATGGGCGCACAGGGTCAAACAGGAAATCCTCCTTTTTGATGTAAAGGTCGTTGCTGGTCAGCTCCTGTCCCGGGACGTCTGGCGGTTTCTCAGCAGCAAGAATGTTGTCCTAAAACGCAGGACAGACATGTTATGTCTCTCAATCTTCTGTATATTTAATCCTCGCAGAAATCACTATCTTTGAAGTTCCTACAAACATTCTTCGCTCGGTGATGCATGGGCTGCAATCGCTCTCTCTGACGTGGGTTTACACAACGAAAACAAAATTACAGAAGGCGCACTTAAGGCCCGGCCCACGTGTCACTGCTGACCGTCTCTACGTTAAGAGCTAGGCTGGCAGCCAGCGTCCCAAAATAGGAATAGGCTATACCCAGAGTCTTATGCTAAGTGGCAACCTCACCACACTGGCTCGGCTGAGTGCGCAGTCATGAGGCGATCCATACGGAGGTTAAACTGTGGCTTCGAACATCTTTGCACGTATGCGCTGATCAGAAGAAAAGCTAAACCGAGACCCCCGCACACATGGCTCGAGCGAGAACAGGGGTGGAACAAATTTTCCTAAACTGCTCAGCAAACTGCTGTGGAAAGATATCTTTTCCGGAGTAGCGGCTGTGGAAAACTCGCACCGTGTACACATGCACACATGACCTGAATACTGTACGCCCGGTCCCACATATGTCATAGTTATGAAGAAATACACGTCCAACCGCGAAGGATTACATACCTGCAGCCAGCACGAAACCCAAATCGCCATTAACTATGTCAACAGTATTTTCTCTTGGCAAGGCGAACCTCCCGGCCTGATAAATCTTACTATAATGCTTCACCTCGTCCATAACTCAAGATAGGTTTGTGACTTAAATCCAGAACATGGCAAGCCATGAAAAATAACGACCCCAGATGTAAGGCCGTAAAGCCGCATACGTGACTGTTGACCTATGGCGATGCCACGCTTGGCATTATTTACGACCCGTAAGAAAGAGCAAGCAATAAGCGTGGTGTGACTGAAGCAAGCTGGCTACGGGTGACATGGAGCAGTCATTAACTACAAGAAGAATGTCTTTCCTGCCCGTGAGCCAAAGCTCCTCGACTCAGGCCTTCGCTGCTATCCAAAGAACCTCCAATCTGGTCCACTGGCCACCGTCTTTCATCCTGTACGTCTACAGATTCTAAACAAAACGATGCAGCTTGCCCGAAGGACAGAAATTAAAAAAAAAAAAAAGAACGGCCTGGACAGTTTCAATAATGAATGGGCTTCAGATGTTGCACCAATAAATGCCCATACGTCAGGGCCATTACCTGTGTATGTGCAGAGAGAGAGAGAGAGAGCGAGAGAGAGAGAGAGAGAGAGAGAGAGAGAGAAACACATGTTCCTAAAGCCGGACTTCAGCAATGTACGCCAGCCAAAACAAGATTGTAAATCAGTTTAATAAGGGGCGTGCAAGGAGTGCCAGTTTTGTCGAACGCGTAAAGAGCGAGTAAATTCTGGGATTATTGCAGCGCTCGGCCCTCGAACGTGTCTTCGTAATTAAATGATGCTCACCAAGGAAAGCGGATCACCCACAGCAATAAATATGCGCCGAGATTGAAAACAGACTCCTCCGGGCTCTTCATGGTGATCGAGTTAAACAGTTTTCACAATATGGCATGCTCGGTCGCGTCTCGAGAATACCTCGGCTGGAAAATAGACATGAATATTTTTACAGACTTGTGGCGCGGGCCCCATAGCTGCGCTGCGTAATCCGTTTTAATGATGTGCCCCCCGTTTTTAGAGCGGGGGTAATCTCTCTTATCGTGGAGCGCTAAAAACCTACACATGATTGCCATTAGTGGGTATCGTTTTACGGTTAACAACGGCCGCGCCGCTGCCAAGGCTTCTCTCGGGAGCTCTCCTATTTGTACTGTAGGCAGAGCAACTCCAGTGCCACAGCTCTGGACCTGGGGACAGACATGGTTTCCCCATACCTAGGTGGTCCTGCCAGCGACCACGGACTCACCATCATGTCGTTGGAGTCAACCGGTCTGCTGGTCGGTTTGGAAGGCGCCAATGTGTCCACTGTGAAGCCAAAACAGAGACAAATCAGATCAGATTATATCCGCCGGGGAGCACTGAGGATAACTCATATACGGGACAACTGGAGCTGGCCATTTACAGCTGGACCCAATTAGCTCACTACTGGCATTTGACAGTTACCCCAGGACAGATCTTAACAAGTCTTGGGATAACCAAAAGAAGGATCAGCAATTCCTGTATTCCTGACATGGAGGTAGATGATGATCCCTTAAAAGCATTCAGAAATTTGGATATATCCTTGTTAGTTAATGACCCTTATCCCAAACGATTCTTGGATTCCAGGTCAGGGAAGACGCTTCCTCAAGTGCACAGTGGCTGGGATGCTATTAAATGGGGTCAGGCTCATAACTTATTAAATTCGGACGCATGCTGGAATACTTGGGACCACGTTTTACCATTTTCCAGCTGTAGGGAGTCAGGGTCAACATCCAGAGTGCTGTTCCCGTTATTCCCAAGGGTCTCCTTGTGGAGTGCCTCAGAGATGTAGTTACGGAAGTCTGTAATGGTGTAGACCACCGTGGGCAGCTCCTCTGGCTCCGTGTAGGACTTTTCCACCGTGTTGGACTGGAGGGTGATGAGGTCCATGGTTTCGTTGTTAATGCCTGCTCCATCTCCTTCCAGGACAATGGCATAGTGTACCACGACTGCCAGACCCCTGTAAAATAGAAGATGTTTAGAAGAACAGATACACTATTGGTCATAATATGCAGTATCCTGAAGTGAGACATCAAATGCCTAGCACTAAAGTGACCAACCCAAACAATTTGTGGTTTTTCAGAAGTTCCTCCCACCTTCAACACACATCATCAGAGGGGGCGGTTTCTATCTTCAAACCAGGAAATCTCACTATTATAACAAATGCGTTTACATGGCCGAGTTACATTATTATGACTATCTCTACTTTGGATGGTGACAGCGTTTAGATGGCAGCGTTATGGTCTGGGGAATGTTTTCATGGCATTCTCTGGGCCCACTCATCCATGTGGAAGACCCCTATTTTGGATCTGAATCCATCCTTGCAGATCACGTACACCATACATGCTGATTGTCTTCTCTGGGGTGGATGGGATCTTCCAGCACATTGATGCGACCCCTCACACAACTAGAATTGTCCCACACTGGTTGGAAGAGCTGAGCAAGACTTCTAAGTACTACCCTGGAGCCCTAATTCCCCAGACTTGAACCCAACTGAGCATCTGTGGGACCACCTAGATGGTGGAGTTGGCTCCATGGATCCTTCCCAATGCTCCCTCCAGCAGCTGTGGAGAATTAGGGGGAATTAGGGAACCAGGGTAGTACTTTTTGTTTTTTTTAATAAAAAGTACTACCCTGGACCCCTAATTCCCCAGACTTGAACCCAACTGAGCATCTGTGGGACCACCTAGATGGTGGAGTTGGCTCTATGGATCCTTCCCAATGCTCCCTCCAGCAGCTGTGGAGAATTAGGGGGAATTAGGGGTCCAGGGTAGTACTTTTTTTTAAAATAATAATAAAAAGTACTACCCTGGAGCCCTAATTCCCCAGACTTGAACCCAACTGAGCATCTGTGGGACCACCTAGATGGCTCTATGGATCCTTCCCAATGCTCCTTCCAGCAGCTGTGGGATGCACTGCAGCCAGCATGACTCCAGATACCTGTGACCACCTACCAGGACCTTACTGAGTCTCCCAGTCCGTCTAGCTGCTGTCTTTCTTTTTTAATGCTTTCTCTTAGCTCATCATGAAATGGACGGTAAAAGACATTTAATATCATTTAATATTGGCAATCAATAAATACCCAATACTGCTGAGCCCTTCTGCAATGGCCGCCTGTTGACGTGCTATGTTTTGTCACATGTGTCAAAACGAATTTATGAACACTTGTCTTAATTACATATATCGTGTTCCACGAGAGCTGCTTTAAATGGAAAAAGGAACAGAACCAGCATGGGGCTCGTGTTGAAACTGGAGGCTATAACACATTCACTGTTGGTCAGCTCGTCCAAAACGTCTCCACACATGGCACATAGTAAATGTTAATTACCAAAACAAAATTCCAGCCCGTGGGTCAACAAGCATTCGGATACCGCATCCATTTAGGCCTACCCCACCAGAGCCAGAAGCTTGGAAGAATGAAAGAACAGGCTTTTCTTCTAGCTGAAGGAGCGAGTGCTGACCTAGATATTTGCCTTTTGTTTCTGTTTAGCCTCATATTTTTCTACAAGTGCGAGAAAACCTGCTGAGTTTATGGCCAGATCAATTTTCCCTCCCCTGACAGGCGTAATCTCCTTCAGGTCCTGTATCTTTGGCACTACGGGGAGAGACGGAATGCTAACAGGCCTCAGTGTTCTCCTGTGCAAGCCCCACACCAAGCTCAGGTGCTTTAGGGGGTCTTCTCGGGGAGGTCTCGCAATGTGCCCGTTGTACAGGAGAAGCTTTTGCCAGAACGGCGAGGAATCAGGTGTCAATGATGTTAGACAGCAGAGGAAACCGAGGGCGTCGTGAAACTCCCTCGATTGATTTATTCCTGTCGAGCCTGGCATCTAGGTGGGCACTTGGCGGGCCGTCTTATCCCATTAAGGGTGGGCGACTGGAAATCGTTGGAAACGATTAGAGAGATTAGAACGGAGCTTAAAAATTCAAACTCAAAAAGTTTCTATCAGAATTGTAACTCATTTGTCCTACTTTGGACAGTGTGATGACATTCCCTGGACCCACTCGTCCATGTGGAAGACCCTCTCAACCGATTAAGGTCTGAATCCATCCTTGCAGATCACGTACACCATACATGCTGATTGTCTTCTCTGGATCTTCCAGCAAGACGATGCGACACGTCCTACGACTGGAAATGTCCCCCATTGGTTGGAAGAGCTGACCAAGACTTCCAAGTACTACCCTGGACCACCTAATTCCCCAGACTTGAACTCAACTAAGCATTTGTGGGACCACCTAGATGGTGGAGTTGGCTCTATGGATGCTCCTCCACGCTCCCTCCAGCAGCTGTGGGATGCTCTGCAGTCAGCATGATACCTCCAGATACCTGTGACCACCTACCAGGACCTTACTGAGTCTCCCAGTCCGTCAAGCTGCTTGGGGTATTAGCTGGTGCTTATAAGAATGTGATTTGACTCTATACGTCCAGGTAGTTAGGAAATATAAATGTCTTCATCATGGATCATCTTGAGGTCAATCAGCATGTATGGTGTACGTGATCTGCAAGAATGGATTCAGACCCAAATTGGTTGAGAGTCTCCATATGGACGAGTGGGTCCAGAGAATGTCACAAAAACACTCCCCAGGTCTGCCACATAAGTGCTGCCTCCAGGAAGTGGTCATAATAATGTGACTCTGGTCCTGCAGATGCTTTCTTGCACACTATCAAAGAGCATTACACAAAAGCTGCCACTGTGTGTGATGGGACACTAAGGAGAAGGCCTAGCTTGTAAAAGCTGAACTTCACCCATAAGCCCAATGAGTCCAGAGCTTGGAAGGTAAAACAAAAGGGTTTAGCTTTCAGTGTTCCTCTATGAGCCCACATGAATTTCTCATTAGCTTGGTTGGGAGGAGCAATGGCGTAGGGGTTCCTGCAGCTGCTGCGCGATACAGCAGCAAAGGGAACTACGCTGCTGCCAGGTTATAGGTTTATCACCCTCTGATGTCATTTTGCACAGGTATAGGAAGTGCTGCTTCAGCATTCTCACGGCTAGCATCAGAGAGTCTGTTCTGAGTCATGTGAAGTGGACATATCTCAATATAGACGAAGGAACATTGGAGGCTGCTCTAAGTAGTCTCCATATATGAGGTAATAGTCTCAAGAGGGACTACTTTTCTGATCTAACTAGTCGCCATATATGTGGTAAGAGTCTCAGGAGGGACTACTTTTCTGTTCTAACTAGTCTCCATATATGTGGTAATCATCTCAGGAGGGACTACTTTTCTGTTATAACTAGTCTCCATATATGTGGTAAGAGTCTCAGGAGGGACTACTTTTCTGTTATAACTAGTCTCCATATATGTGGTAATCGTCTCAGGAGGGACTACATTTCTGTTATAACTACTCTCTATATATGTGGTAATAGTCTCAGGAGGGACTACTTTTCAGTTCTAACTAGCCTCCATATACGTGGTAATAGTCTCAGGAGGGACTACTTTTCAGTTCTAACTAGCCTCCATATACGTGGTAATCGTCTCAGGAGGGACTACTTTTCAGTTTTAACTAGCCTCCATATATGTGGTAATAGTCTCAGGAGGGACTACTTTTCTGTTCTAACTAGTCTCCATATATGTGGTAATAGTCTCAGGAGGGACTACTTTTCTGTTATAACTAGTCTCCATATATGTGGTAATCGTCTCAGGAGGGACTACTTTTCTGTTCTAACTAGTCTTCATATATGTGGTAATAGTCTCAGGAGGGACTACTTTTCTGCTCTAACTAAATTTGAAGACTATATTTTAAAGGAAGTGTCTGTTTGGAGTGTCTATGTGTTACAAATGGTTGAAACTTTGATGGCGGTTCATTCTATAGATACGCATGTAGGTCAGAACATGAGTTCAAATGGAAAGTAGGCTACTCACCCTTGGATGTCTTTCTGCGGCCTGGTTTTATTTGAAAAAGAAAAGGAGAACGGAGTGGCGTTCAGCATAGCAACTGAAAATCCTTCTCCTCATTTTTTAGATGTGCATTATGTAAATCACTGGTGTCAGACCTTACCTGAATTCAAGTATAAAAACACTCTTGAATCCTGGCAGTTTTTCAAAGGCATCTTCAATCTGTGCAGAGGGAAAGAGAAAGAGTGGAGAGAGAGAGAGAGAGAGAGAGAGAGGTGATGTGAAATGAATATTAGGGAATTTCCAAAGGCCAGCACTTCTCTACATGATGAAATCCTGAGAAATGGGAATACATCTGGGAATGAACATTGTCTTTCCTAGCATAACCTGACCATTTTCCAGCGCTGTCAGTTCCTTGAACCCAGGAAGGTAATTTATGGTAACCTTGTGCACAACAGGTTTTCCCATAAGGACAATCCTTTGTTTACCGAAGCGTATATACCATATGTAGGTTGAGTTTTCCCTTAACGTGTCACCTACCTGGCCAAGAAAACAAGCTAAAATAGAGCAAACCACAGCTAGACCTTCATCCAAACTCTAGTCCTGCTATGTAATATGCCTCTCCAATATAGCAGTGGTTGAAAGAAAGAAAGATGGAGAAGTAGAGCAACACAACTTGGACTGGAAAGAGGTGTGGAGTGAAGAATGGAGAATGTGTTTATGGCCACAGGTGGGGCCCGAGATCTCCAGAATCTCTGATTGTCCATTTCTGGCCCCACGTCAAGCCTATAGCCTTTAAAAGTACCACACTGCAGTACTGGAGGGCTACAGCTCTGAAGCCTCCAGCTTTTTTTTTCCCCCTTGTGTCTCTCTCTCTCTCGGATTGAATGTAGATTTGGAGCACTGCTTTGGGACTACATTTAAGAGACCTCATCTCTGAAAATTCATCTTGGTTTGGGCTTAATCAGTGTTTCCAGAGAGACTTATAGGTCAATTTGTTGTTCAGATCCTGCTAAAATCTAGGTCTGCTAAATGAAAATGAACATTTCCAGATGTTGCTCTCGCTCTATGCAGCTGATCTGAGAGCAGTTTACTGTTTTCCTTTAAAGTTGGTTACGTTTGGGGATCGGTTGCGGGGCCAGGGTCCAGATGAGCACTTAAGGACACTCTGTTCACGGAGCCTACTACCCACCTTCTCAATGAACTGCTTAGACAGGCGCTGGTAGTAAAAGCTTGACGGGTCTCTGAGAGCATCGTCGTAGGTCTCGCCTTTTAGTTTGATGCTCAGCTCCACCACGTGGTCCACCGTTGGTCGCAGGGGTCGCGGCACGATATCGTCAATTTCATTGCCAATCTGGCCAAAAGAGAAAAGCACACATGAACGTTTGCACAGTTAGATTAGCATCTTAGTTCACTGGGCCATCTAATGAGGTAGAGGCTTGCATGTTACTTGGAGAAGGTTACCCAGTTTTCTCATCAGTTAAGCCAGGTCCAACCTCACCACTAGCTTGGCCTCCCTCTATAACACCATCCTACCAAAGTGGGAGGGTAAAGGCTAATTCTGAAGCATTGGCTCGCTGATGGGAAGGCCATCCTACCCACCCAGAGAGATCAAGGCAGATTAGACAAGGATGGCTTTTGGCATCTCCCAATGACATTGGCATCTCTTAAAGGGAACCCCGGCTGGTAACACTTGTAAGCCTTAATATGGTGTAAGGACTCTTATTCTAAATATTTTTCATATGGACGCAGCCATTATTACTGACGTGCAATGCCTGCTGGGTAGATGAGGTCAGATGGTTTCAGGTCTAAACTGGACTGTGGTGTGAAGGAGTGAGTGTTAGTTACTAACCTAGCTTAAAGAAAACCATGTACATTGTGTTGTTGGTGTTGTTTCAGTGAAAGGCAGTGGGAAGACTGATATTAGTCTAAACAGCTTCACAAACATAAACAAGGAGAATAGTTAGTGAAGCAGCGTGTGGACCAACACAGCTACCCAAAGACCCCCGCTCTGCTCTCCTCACTTCAGTCTGGATGAGTTGGAGTGGTTCAGTAGACCACCACTGGTGAGAGACTTGACGGAGGCTGTTGGTTTTAAGCGTAGATTAAAACACAATGCAGTGCCACAGTTTCCCCACACAGGAAGTCCAGAAGCTCCAGATTATGGAGAACCGCGAGAAGAACCGTGAACGTGAACATGCGCTGGACTCTCTCCTGAGTCCAGTCTTAATAGTGAACATACTACTTCACTAATAAAGGAGTGTGAAGCTCAGAGACACTCCCGTTCAGTGTATCTAGCTGTTTACTGAGTGTGAATGTTTCCTGCTAGAAAACGGAGCTCCTTTAACAGACACTCTCCTTCTCCGTCAACACCAACACACAGCTTCACAACAACTCCAGCACTGTGTCACTCTCTCCTCCACCCTCTCTGTTCACCATTTACACTAACGTGGTGTGTGATGTCACCGCTGATGTCAGAAATGTTAAGTTCTAGTTCAAACTGTAAAGACTGAACAGTAGCATGTTTAGCTAGCTAGCTGTGCTCAAGAGCGACGACCGGTTACTGCAACCGTTTGACGTCACTACCCGCTGATCACGTCAGTAGATACAACAATGGAGACCCACGTCCAGAAAATCTAATAAATCCCAGATCAAATTATACTCACCAAGCTGTTTTCATCTAGAATGTCATTCGAGATCTTCTGTGTGGTCAACTGTACTGGAGTTGAGAAGGTGTTTCTTTGTATGTCAGTTGTAAGTTCATTCAGGCCCACTGTATTGTCCTCTACTGTGATTGATGGTGTAGGTGTGTCCTCCTCATCTACCCTAGGACTCTGTCCAGCAGGCCCTGTTGATGTGTCCATTTCCAGAGGTGTTTTCGGTGTTTCAGAGACACGCTCGACCATGGCAGTCCCAGAGGAGCCAGCTCCTGTTGTGACTTCAGGTGCAGAATCAGTTAGCATTTCAATACGTGTGGGCACCTCTGTTAGCTCAGGTGTATACCCATCTGTAGGCACTTCAGGTGAGCCCTCATCCACCACGGTTTCGGTTGAGGATAAAGTTGGGGACTCAAAAACCTCAGATGTCTCTGTAACTTCAGGAATGTTCTCGTTGACCTCAGGGATATCTTCAGGTGCTGCGGTAACTTCAGCTATGTTCTCAGTTATAGTAACCTCAACTGTTTCCTTGTGTGCATCGATCACTGTTGTGTCTTCCACGACCACAGTTTCAGGTAAGGGTGAGGTTGCGTCCTCAAATGCCTCAACTTCAGGTGCCTCGCTTAATTCAGGCAATTCTTCCATCACTACAGTTTCAGGTAAGGTTATGTCTTCAAGAACAACAGGTGTCTCCTGAGGTGTTTCTGTTTCAATGTCAGAGGTGGGTTCCACACTACTGTTTTCAAGAGTGTTACCTACAGCAGCAGGTATAACCTCAGGTGTGTCCTTCTCAGTGGCAGATGTAACCTCAGGTGTGCCATCATCAGCGGCAGGTATAACCTCAGTTGTCCCGTCCTCAGTGGCAGGTGTAACCTCAGTTGTGCCATCCTCAGTGGCTTGTGTAACCTTAGGTCTGTCATCCTCAGTGGCAGGTGTAACCTCAGGTGTGTCATCCTCAGTTGCAGGTATAACCTTAGTCGTGCCTTCATTAGTGACAGGTATAACCTCAGGTGTGCTTTCCTCAGTTGCAGGTATAACCTCAGGTGTACCTTCCTCAGTTGCAGGTGTAACCTCTGATGTGCCATCCTCAGTGGCAGGTGTAACCTCAGTTGTGCCATCATCAGTGGCAGGTATAACCTCATGTGTGCCATCATCAGTGTCAGGTATAACCTCAGTCGTGCCTTCATTAGTGACAGGTATAACCTCAGGTGTGCTTTCCTCAGTTGCAGGTGTAACCTCATGTGTGCTATCACCAGTGGCAGGTGTAACCTCAGGTGTGCCATCATCAGAAGCAGGAGTAACCTCTGGTGTGCCATCCTCAGTGGCAGGTGTAACCTCAGCTGTGCCATCCTCAGTGGCAGGTATAACCTCAGTTGTGCCATCCTCAGTTGCAGGTATAACCTCAGGTGTGCCATCCTCAGTGGCAGGTGTAACCTTAGGTGTGCCATACTCAGTTGCAGGTATAACCTCAGTCGTGCCTTCATCAGTGGCAGGTGTAACCTCAGCTGTGCCATCCTCAGTTGCAGGTATAACCTCAGGTGTGCCATCCTCAGTGGCAGGTGTAACCTCAGGTGTGCCATCATCAGTGGCAGGTGTAACCTTAGGTGTGCCATACTCAGTGGCAGGTATAACCTCAGTCGTGCCTTCATCAGTGGCAGGTGTAACTTCAGGTGTGCCATCATCAGTGGCATGTGTAACCTTAGGTGTGCCATCCTCAGTGGCAGGTATAACCTCAGTCGTGCCTTCATCAGTAGCAGGTGTAACCTCAGTCGTGCCATCATCAGTGGCAGGTGTAACCTCTGGTGTGCCTTCATCAGTGGCAGGTATAACCTCAGGTGTGCCATCCTCAATGGCAGGTGTAACCTCAGCTGTGCCATCCTCAGTGGCAGGTATAACCTCAGGTGTGCCATCCTCAATGGCAGGTGTAACCTCAGTTGTGCCATCATCAGTGGCAGGTGTAACCTCAGGTGTGCTATCTCCAGTGACAGATATAACCTCAGGTACAACATCTTCAGACTCAGGGACAACCTCAGGTGTGACATCTCCAACATCAGGTGTGTTGTCAGGTTCTACAAAAGATTCAGGTGTAAGCTCTTGTGCGCTATCTTCTGTGTCAGGTATAACTTCAGGTACATCATCTTTCATGTCAGGAACAATCTCAGGTGTGTCATCTTCAACATCTGGTGTGTTGTCGGGTTCTATTATAGTATCAAGTGTAACCTCAGGTGTGCTATCTTCATTGTCAGATATAACCTCAGGTACATCATCTATAATATCAGGTGTGACCACAGGTGTGTCATCTTCAACATCTGGTTCAGGTCTGTCATCTTCAGTATCTGCTATGACCTCAGTGGTGTGATCTTTAGCACCAGGTGTGACTGCAGAAGTGGCTTCTTCAACACTAGCAGCAGGTATAAGTGTATCTGTGTCCTCTTCAGCATGAGTACGAGATGTGACATCAGTTGTGTGATCTTCAGTAGCATCAGGTATGACCTTAGGTTTAAGCTCTGCAGTACTGGTTGAAGGTTCTATGGTGGCTATAGCTTCTACAGTGTGTTTATGTATAACTTCCACAATAGCAGCCTCAGTTCTTTCTTCAACAGTAGGATCATACGGTACAACTACTTCAGAAGCTGTGACAGCATCTTCAGGTTCTGCTGTATCATGTTTAGGTAACTCTGAAGTAGTCTGAGATGAACCTGTAGGGTTCATCTCTGTGCCATCAGTTGGTCCCTCCTTAATAGCAGCAATAGGAATGTCCTCAACTTCTAAAGATACCTCATTGGTCGGGGCTTCAAGTAGAACTTCAGCCCATCCAGGTGCTTCTTCCTCTTCGGAAACATTGACAGTCTGTTCTTCCTCTATAGCAATGGTAGTCTCCTCCCTGTCTTCCACCGTATCAGTTACCTGAATCTCTCTCTCACTTTCAAGCTTAGGTGTGACATCTTCAACTTCATCCTCGTCGTCCTTTTCAGTGTCTGGCACCATGGCCACATGAGTATCTTCTTCAGCCCTCGGTGATGATTCTACTTCTTTGGTATTTTCCTCTTCGATGATTTCATAACCTTCAGCTGTGTCCAAGGATGCATCACTACCAGTGTTAGGAGGCTCAGGTACAGGTGTTTCAGGTGAGTCCACTGGTGGAGTTTGTTCAGTGGTGTCCAGCACCTCTTGCTCTTGATCTTCAGAGAGTTTAGGAGTGTTATATAAAGTAGGACCAGTGGAAGACGGCACTGCTTCTTCTGTTGGAGGTTCATGGGTAACATCATCAGGTACCTGCACAGATTCCTCAGATGTGCCTGCAGGGGTTTTCACGGTTGGCTTCAAGGTAGCCTTGGAAATAAGCCCAGCTTGCCCATCTCCTATAGCAACTGTTGACGTTTCACTGATACTTTCTTCAGGGGCTTCCTGGTTCACTTCCAGTTCAGTGCCGGGGCTTATCCGATCAGTTGCCTGACCGGTGACTTGTGTCGGGGAACTGGGGCTTATCCCTTGCAAGTCCTCAAAGGTCAGGGTAAGATCAGGCTTAGGGGTGACCTCTAGAGTGACCTCCTGTCCTGTGCCCAAGCTGGAGGCTGGGATTACCTGTGCTGTAGTCTGTGCTGTGGCAGCTGTAGCCTCAATTGGAGCAAGGGTAGTATCTTTTACAGTAACGGTAGTTTCTACCAAAGTAACCATCGTCGGATCTAAGGTATGCAGTGAGGAGTCAATCCTTGGGCCTGTTGCTGGGGCTTTGGTTGGTGGAGAAGTTATGGTTTCAACTAAAGAAGAGAGAAAGTAAGAGGAAACGAGATGAGAGATTCAATTACCGTTGGCAAGATATGAAAATATCTTTGAAGACTAGACGATCTTGGTAAAATTTGCTCAAGTTTTAGTCCTTGGATAAAGATTGTATCAACCATACAGTAATTGTAGAAATGGGTAGGGTGGCATGATGTAGCCTATTTGTGTTTATGTTTATTTTCCACAGCTCACATCGCATTCAGACAGTTAGTTACAGCAAAGGCTAACGAGCGTCTGCAGGTACTGATACTGTCCATTTGTCAGACACCACCTACTAAGATGGATTATCGGCTATTCTGAGAGCAACGTCGATCCTGAGCCACCATGCCTCATGCAGACTAATGGCTTTAGTGAACCTGATGAACAGGATGATTATAACCCTACTGTGTTATCAAGCCAGATAATGAAGGCAGGAATACTTGTGTAAGGCTAAAAGGGCTGACCATGAATGGAGGCACCTCAGGACCAATTAACTTGTTAACTTGCTTCTACTAATTCACTCTAAGTTTACTTGTTACCAATTTCAGCCTACATTAATGAAGGGTTCCAGTAAGTTTAAAGCCCTTTCCACAGGAATTTACTGGCAATTCAATGGTAACAGGTTAAGGATGAAGGCCAGCTGGAGATAAAATCTCGGCGTGAGCGATTAGGTAGTTTATCGGCATGAGATCTAGTACAATTCCAAAGGTACCATGAAGGCTCATGTGTGAACAGAAGCTGATTCATTACTGGGAGTATTAAGTTGAGATGATAATGCAATTAATGTTAGTACTTAGAATACATACAGATATATCAGGGGTAGACCCTTTTCCTACAGAGCCCCCCAGCTTTGGAAGAACCTTCCAGCCAGTGTTTGAGATGCAGACTCTGGGTACAGTGACAGAGAGTATAATGGTAAACTGAGAATGTTGGTGCTGTGGTCCGGCTGCTCTCACATGGTCACTCCATGCCATGGAGTGGAAACCGTACCTCCATGGCACCACCAGCAGGTACTACCAGGAAGATACTGGAGTGCCTTCATTAGTCTAGCTCACCTTACGGCATTTACAATGGAGGGATTTGGTCCATATAATAACAACTGAAGTCTAAAATAAAGGTTGACTGATTGATTGATTAACACTATATACAGTTCCCAGTTACCCCTAACAGAATCTGTGGGGTACTGTGTTGAGCTCAACAACTACCCACAATAAGAATCTTATTCTTTGTGTGTTGCTTTCGTGCTTGTTTTGCTATCTGCTGTGGACCAGAGGAGGATAGCTTCCCCCTTTCTGAGTCTGGTTCCTCTCGAGGTTTCTTCCTCTTGTTCTGAGGGAGTCTGTTCTCGCCACTATCAACCCCTGGTTTGCTCTTTAGGGGCCTGGATTTTCATCAAAGCTGCTTCGTCACAACATCTGTGGTAAATGGTACATATGAATAAACCTTGACTTGACATTTATGGCCAGCGTGAACATGTGCGTTGAGGTAAAACGAGCATTTAAGGGCCGCAAGCCTGAATGATGCAAAGCCCAAACACTGTGGCAGTAATGAACCAGGTTCTGGGAGTGGAAAGGGCGTAACAGCGTGGTGCTCTGCAGCTTTCCATATAGGTTAAATCCAACCGCTTGATACAAACACACCGCTACGATCTACCGACTTAAATAAGCTCGAGTAATTTAAGGTACAGGTTGATACAATTTAAGGTCCTATACAGACTCCATTACTCAAAAACCAAACTATGCAAGATCTATGGAACAGTATATCCAAAATTGCAGATGGTACCTTGTCTTATTCTGGTTCTGTCCAGCCTTGCATAGTTTTTGGTCCAATATATTTGCCATTCATTCCAATTTATTTGACCCCTGTGTGTCTCCTGATCCTGTTATCACAATTTGTGGCTATTCAGAGTCCAGAGAGGGTTTCCCTCCAAATCAGCAGCAGGTTCTAATGACCTGAGGTGGGTTTCCCAAATATTCGTAACGCTAAGTACTTCGTAACTTCATACTTAAGAACATTCTTAAAATTATGAATGTTTCCCGAAAGCCTTCGTAACTAACGTAGTACCTAAAGTCGTTCGTAACTGTAAGAGTAATCCGATGCACTCATAACTCGCCAAGTTCTTCTTAACTCAAAGTTCATGCGCAATTCTGTCTCAAAAACAAAAGGGGGCGCCAATCATCCTTTTAAAAATGCACTGTTCTGCGCATGGACGCATGAATTCACGAAGATTTAAAATCACTTTTCAACCGTATTTGCATCACATATATTACATCCAACGTCAACAAATATCATATCAAACAGCTTGAATTATGTAAACAGTAAACTTCTAGAATAAACAGGTGTTCACTTGTACCATGGTGTAGTGGGAAGCAAACTGCCCACCACTCTGAAGGTCAATACTGTGTATAAATGTACATTTTACTTTTTTATTTCAAGGTATATATATATATATATATATATATATATATATATATATATATATATATAATTATTAATTTTTTTTTTACATAAAAGTTATGTAAATCCTTATTTGTTGTTCCTTTTTATTATAATTATATACATAACGATACATTTGTGGCATAATAATAAGGAAACCTATGCAAATCGGTGGTTCGCACTCACAAAATTGGGGTTCTAAAAGTTACGCCGTTCTTAAAGTTGTTCATAAATCACCAAGATCATCGTTAACACATCCGAGCCAAAAAAATAATTATTCTTAATTGGAAATTATCCTTGGCTCCCTGTTTCAAAAGATGGCTGACTGAGATGATACATATTGTTCAGATGGAGCGATTGAGATCAAGATTACAATTTTTTGGAGAAATTAATGGGACCATAATTTTTTGTTTTAATTAATTAACTTAATTTTATTTATTTTTATTTAGATATGTGGAGTTTGATAGGGAAAGTTTAGAATGGGCGTTGTTGTGCCACTGTTTCTGTATTGTGTGATGTTTAAAATGCAAAAGTTTAAATAAAAAATATATATATATATATATATATATAAAAAGATATAAAACAGACCTCGTTCAGTTGTTGTGGCGATGACGATATTAGCTTGTGTAGGAGATGACGACGTGGTCTGCTGGCTGTGAAAGAAAAAGATCACCACCAAAACATTTAGTGCTCTCACTGAGGGACAGAATAAAAAACACAAACTTCAAGTTCTTCCAAACTCCTGTCAGCAACACAAGGTTTGTTCAGTTTTTTTCTAAAAAAAACTGAAGCCAGAGGCATGAACTCATTTGCATATGAAATATATGAATGCAAACCATCGTACACGGAACTAGTTCTAGTTTCTCAGAAAGCAGGGAAGCTTACAGGCGGCTAATTTCATCGGCAAAGGATCAGAGCGTGTGTGTTGACAAACATCTGGCTGCTGCTTTTCGTTTTCTTTGCAGCAGGAGTCTGGTCCTTCACTGAGGAGATTGGTCACGTTCGTTACAACAGAAATAAGAGTTTGGAAGTGTAGCATGAGAACCTATTACAAGATTAAATACAACTACAAACCATAAGAATAGGTCACCAAAACATGCTACCATGGCTAACAATGCATGAACTAATGGGGACCAGTTGTTGTTTACGCATCGCTAACTTGTTTAAGGAGAGTGTGGTACCCCTGGAGGTCAACAAGCCCTACCTGCACTCGGGCTGCCATGAGTGGGTGGGCTCGCTGGTGCGACACAAACATGGAATCTTGTGAATACAGTGCTACATCACTGGGACAAAGTGGAAGTGTGTGTGGATGTGTGTCCAGGTGTGTGTCCAGACTTGGGTCAATGCTTGTGCTGTGAGTTACAACCCTCTATAGGACTAGTTTATATAGAAATATAGAGTTTTGCAGTCTAATCTCTATCTGCCATCTGAAACCATACCTCCATGGCACAACCAGCAGGTACTACCAGGAAGATACTGGAGTGCCTTCATTAGTCTTGCTCACCTTAAAGCATTTGGGATTTGGTTCATATAATAACAACTAAAGTCTCCTGACCCTGAGAGGGCACTCCAGTATCTGCCTGGTAGTATCTGTTGGTTCTGCCATGGAGTGGAAACCGTACGTCCATAGCACAACCAGCAGGTTCTACCAGGAAGATACTGGAGCACCTTCATTAGTATTGATTACCTTGTGGAATTTACAATGAAGGGATTTGAAGCTTCATCCATAAAATAACAACTAAAGTCTCCTGACCCTAAGAAGGCACTCCAGTATCTTCCTGGTAGTACCCGTTGGTCGTGCCATGGAGGAACGGTTTCCAATCCATGGCACACGCAATAGATACTACCAGGCAGATACTGGAGTGCCTTCATTAGTCTTGCTCACCTTATGACATTTACAATAAAGGGATTTGAACCTTGGTCCATATGATAACAACTGAAGTCTCCTGACCCTGAGAAGGCACTGCAGTATCTGCCTGGTAGTATCTGTTGCTTTTGCCATGGATTGGAAACCATACCTCCATGGCACAACCAGGCAGATACTGGAATGCCTTCTCAGAGTCAGGACACCTAAGTTGTTATTGTATGGTTCAAGGTTCAAATCCCTTCATTCTAAATGCCATAAGGTGAGCAAGACTAATGAAGGAGTGCCTCCATTAGTGTTGCTCATGTTATGGCATTACAATGAAAGGATTTGGTCCATATAATAACAAGTGAAGTCTTCTGATCCTAAGAAGGCACTCCAGTATCTACCTGGTTGTATCCGTTGGTTGTGACATGGAGGTACGGTTTCCACTTCATGGCACAACCAAGAGATACTACCAATCAAATACTGGAGGGACTCCATTAGTCTTGCTCACTATTCAGTATTTACAATGAAGTGATTTGAACTTTGGTCCATATAATAGCTAATAAAGTCTCCTGACTCTGAGGAGGCACTGCAGTATCTTCTTTGTAGTACCTGCTGGTTGTGCCAGGGAGTGGAAACCGTACCTCAATGACATAACCAGCGGGTACCACCAGCAAGATACTGGAGTGCCTTTATTAGTCTTGCTCACCTTGTGGCATTAACAGTGAGGGAATTTGAACCATGATCCATATAATAGCAATGAAAGTCTCCAGCATCTGCCTGGTAGTACCTGCTGGTTGTGCCATGGAGGTATAGTTTCCAATCCATGGTACAAGCAACAGATACTACCAGGCAGATACTGGAGAGACTCTATTAGTCTTGCTCACCTTAAAGCATTTGGGATTTGGTTCAAATATTAAGAACTAAAGTCTCCTGACTCTAAGAAGGCACTCCAGTATCTTCCTGGTAGTACCTGTTGGTTGTGCCATAGAGGTACGGTTTCCACTCCCTGGCACAACTAGCAGGTGCTACCAGGCAGATACTGGAGTGCCTTCTCACGATCAGGAGACTTCAGTTGTTATAATATGGACCAAAGTTCAAATCCCTTCATTGTAAATGCCACAGGGGTATCAAGACTAATGAAGTCCCTTAGTATCTTCCTGGTAGTATCTGTTGATTGTGCCATGGAGTGGAAACCGTACCTCCATAGCACAACCAACAGATACGACCAGGCAGATACTGGAGTGCCTCTATTAGTCTTTCTCAACATACAGTATTTACAATGAAGGGATCTGAAGTTTGGTCTCCTGGACATAGGGTCAATCAGATAACTTGAATAGAAGCCAATGGACACGTGCTGACCGTACAGTACAGATATGGCAGATAGAGATTAGCCTGACGTTGGATTATCCACTTCAGAGAAAGATTGTGAGGGTTTGAGATAGAAAAATGTGTGTGTGCCACCAAAAACCTGGTAACTCACCTTGTTGATGCCATGGCCACTCTCTGAAACCAGAAGAACAACCAAGTTTAACCAAATACTGAGACTCAATACTGTATTCACATGTTCAGAATACAAACTAACTGCTGGAAGCTTGTGGAGGTCAAAGTGAGGCTCCTGTTTACTCACACTGGTGACGAGAGCAAGATGCTCAGGCGATTGGCTGAAGCTCCTGCCGATGTCAAAAACACTAATGCTGCCATTCTGGCACCTGTTGATCCACAGCTGGTACTCGTCTCTCTCGGGCAGTCTGTCCCAGAAGATCTTAAATGCCTCCCACACAGTCTCCTGACACACTAAGAGACAAATACATTGCTGTTATATATTTATATATTTATATATATTTATATATTTTATATATTTATATATATATATATATATATATGTTTCCACAACTGCATCTCTGATTAAACCAGAAGTTTTGAGAGAATGGGCTTCCTAACAACCACTTGGAAGACCTGCAAGACCCACCAACGATGTCCCCATCAGATAAACAGCTCTTAAAGCTTCCATATTTGAGAGAGAAGACCATCAAGCTGAGAACATCCATAGATGTTTCTGTCTATGCTTCCACTGTGAGAAGACACCTCAACACTGTGGGGTCTGAAGAGATGTGTAGCTGTCCATGAAGAGATACAGACAAACCAAACAAAGAAGCTGAACAATGGACTGACCAACCCAGAGTGCAGACCACCCCCAGAGTCCAAACCACCCCAGAGTTCAGACCTTGGATAGTGTTAGGTAGATGCTAAACTAACTTCTAAGACAGAACATTGGAGATGATGGAAAATAACAGATTTGTCTTACAGGAACAGAAGCTTCATTAAAGGCTTATAGGGGAATAAAGATGTTTGATATCTTTAGTTGTTGGGGATTATGTTTAATTTAATGATATAGGCTGAATTATAAATAACTTGTACTTCATGGAAGTTCTGGGTGATAAACTGATCTGTCATTGTATGGTCATTGATGAATCCGTACAGTATCATTGTTCTGTAATGCATTTGGTTTATGTTTTGGTATCTAGATTATATATTTTTAATTATTACTAAATAACAATTATCATTATAACGCCAAACTTCTGAGCTGTAGCATATATTAATATATATACCAAAAACAGACTGATACAACTGAAGAACAATGTTTTGTTGAATTCCTTCAGCAGCAATCTTTATATATATATATAGACACACACATATATGACAAGTCTTAGTGTATTGTCACCAGTAAGAAAAGCAGATATAATTAGAACAGATGCAAATAATCAGACATACAATACAAAGTAACATGAATATGTTATTGTAAGAGAAGTAGATCAGATCTTGAGCTCCAGTTTGAAGAACAAAGTTAGGTTCCAGATTTCTCCTGGATGCCCCAGACATTGTATGAATGTATTCAGTTCCTTCAGCAGCAAATCTTGATTTAGCTTAATGAAGTACTGAGCAGTCAAAGCAGGGATTAGATGAGAGCTGTAAATAATACTGGGTTGTTTATTGAAGGAGAAGCTCGGAAAGGGTTAAATAGTGTTTTGCTGAGTAAATAAAAGGCTTCCTGTCTGGGAAAAATAGCTTTATATACATAATAATGTCCCCAAGTATATATATATAGGCATATTGTGTCTACTTATACTTTTGAGGCATATTGTGTATATATAGATAATACTCTAAACAAGCTCTACACACTAAGCAATGCTGTTCTAATACACAGTAATTTCATATTATATAATAATTACATTAAGCCTGGGGCAGTAGAGACGAGACATGACTGGACAAAAGTGGTGAAAGAAAAAACAGAGCAGCTGTAGACGGCACTGACCCCAAACTTTTGAGCGCTGACTCGGAATTTGACATGAGGTTTGAGCACACGGCGCAGCTCAGAGTCAAATATCATTTTCTAGATGATTTCCTGTGTATCACTTGGAGCAACGAAGCACATCGCTCTGCCCGCTGGGGTTGGTGCGTTCTGTAAACAGACCCGGTGACGGACAGGACGGAGTTATTACCCCAGCCAAGCGTCGCGGGCGAAAGCCTCACAACATCCCTCATGATGGATGGCTATTTCAGGAGGGAAAATAACGAGAGCGACCGCCGACATAATGGAAACATTTGGCCGATGTGCTGGCCCGCACGCGCCAGTTGTTCCAGACGTGCTCACGAGAAGCCTCTTTTCACCAGTTCACCAGTTGTGGGAGCGAAAAAATCCCAGTTTTTGGACGTGTGACCGAAGACGTGTGGAAAAACAAACAGGAGCGTCAACCTGGGGCAGCTTCGCCAGGACGTCCCTCTGACATCTGCCTGCTGAAGTGGGACAGCGTGAGGAGTAGCAGGACTGCTGGGAGGGGCACTGGGGCTCACTTTTTCCTGGCAGCCTGAAAGGGTCTATAGCGCGCGCTGAAGGCTTCAGTAGCGTGGCGGCGGCGCGATTACCCACAGGGAGGAGATGCAGAATGAAAATGAGTGAGAAAGGGAGAAAGCGAGGGAGGGATACAGCCCACGAGGACAGAACACAGGAGCGCTTCACTCAGACACGAGCTGTCCTCGGACGTGCAAGTACAGGGACAGCGTGTTACTTCCAAAACAAGCAGGTAGCATGACGTACAGAATACATAGAACCAAGAAGGAAAGATGTGGCCGAAAGAAAGATGTAGCTATTGCTACGTGTCTTGTAGGTATGGGTGTAGGTATGCGCATGGACAGTGGGGGCATGTCCCCACCAAAGTAAGTGTGTGGGGTTGGAGGTGCATGTGGGGTTGCAGGTAAGGGTTGTATGGTCGGAGGTAAATATTTTGTGTTGGAGGCAAGTGTGGGGTCGAAGGTGCCTGTGGAGGCAAGTGTGGGGTCGAAGGTGCCTGTGGGGTCAGAGATGTGTATAGGGTCAAAGGTGCAAGTGGGGTCGAAGGGGCATGTGGGTTCGGAGGTAGATGTGGAGTCAGAGGTGCATGTGGGGTTGCAGGAAAGGGTTGTATGGTTGGAGGTAAGTGTGTGATGTCAGAGGTAAGTATGGGGTTGAAGGTGCATGGGGGATTGGGGTGTGTGTGTGGGGTCAAAGGTGCATGTGGGGTTGCAGGTAAGGGTTGTATGGTCAGAGGTAAGTGTGTGGTGTCAGAGGTAAGTGTGGGGTCGAAGGTGCACGTGGGGTCGGAGGTGTAAGGGGGGTACAAGGTAAGGGTTGTATGGTCAGAGGTAAGTGTGTGGTGTCAGAGGTAAGTGTGGGGTCGAAGGTGCCTGTGGGATCGGAGGTGAGTGTGGAGTAGAAGGTAAGGGTTGTATGGTTGGAGGTAAGTGTGTGGTGTCACAGGTAAGTGTGGGGTCGAAGGTGCACGTGGGGTCGGAGGTGTAAGGGGGGTACAAGGTAAGGGTTGTATGGTTGGAGGTAATTATGTTGTGTTGGAGGCAAGTGTGGGGTCAGAGGTACATGTGGGGTTGGAGGTGCATTTATAGGTGGGTTGAATGTGTGAGGGGTAGTCAGAGGTGCCCTCATGCCAACTACAACACATCAATTATAAACTTATCCTTAGAATTTTTTGCTGTGCTTACTAGAGGATAGGTTTTCAAGGGATGCTCACGTTTGATTGGCTGAAGGGGACAAAGTGTGCCTATCAATGCTGCTACCGAACACTGCAGTTGTCTTTAGGGATTTTCTAAAACTTCAAAACTAGAAAATAATTTTAAAGACTAGGAAACCCCTTTTTGGTGACGTATCTTGAGGGTGGGAGGACCACTTGACTGGTTTGGGGTGAATGGAGCTGAAGAAGGGAGTATCGGCCCTGCCCCCAAATGATGTTTATACCCTGCTTATAGCCGCAGCCACTGGACTGGGTGAAGGTCCTGACATTTCATGTCCAACATGATGCACTGCATAGACCAGAGTTGCTGTGATTGGCGTGGGCTTGCAATGAAGGTACAACAACAAGGTATCTAGACATTCTACTTCAGTTTGGCCTCATTTTTTCTGGCTGAGAGGCTCCAAAACTTGTCTCTGCCGTCCTTCTAGTGCTAAACGAGCCCTGGACTTGGATTGCGCAAGGAAGAAAATGCTAAACCAACTTCTAAGACTGAACTTTGTCGAACTTTCGTATAAGAAAAATCGAAATCTTTATTAAAAGCTAATGGGCGACTGTAATATTTGTTATATTGAGGCTTCTGTTCAATTTACTGGTAAATCTACTCTCTGAATAATAAATAACTTACAGAAGCTGCTAATTCTGGGTGATAAATGGAGCTCTACGTAACTTAACAGTAATTGATAAATCATTGGAAATCAACTGATAAAGAAATTGACATCCACGTTGCCTCATATTTGAAAGCCGACAATCAAATATGGCCAATTAAACCCAAGAACAAATTACAATAAACAGGACATTTAAGATATGATTGAAACTCTGGTTGACTATTGTAACCTTTGATCTCTTTACAATCTGTTGATGAATTCTGAAAAGTTTGATAGAAAAACACTGTCATCATGCAAACAAAGCAGGTCATTCCTCAAAGACCCCTCACCCCAAATGTCCCACCACAGTCACTTTAGCTATGAAAGCTTTCGCTGGTACCAGTTTCTAGCCTCACCTCGAAGACGAAAGTACTCCAGATGATTCTGTAGGGCTTGATTTACAGTCTCCTGGGAGCACAGCTTCACTCCATTAGGGAAGAGTATCTCCCGTTTTCTTCTGGACAGAGCACCTCTGCCCTCTCCAGATGTGGAACCCAAGGCCTGGCCAATCGTGGGGACCACCATCTGACTCGCTGGAGTCCCAGAACTTATCCCATTCCATAAATCTCTACGTTCCAGGTCGGAAATGTCCTCGTGAATTCTGAGAGACGCATCTGCGGAATGGCATGGAATGCATAATGACTTACTTGACAAAATCTTGCGGATGTTGTTATTAGACATCTTTCATATTAGACATTAGAAATCATTTCCAAAACCAAGCCAAATGGGAATGTGTTATATGAAGATTATATAAAGATTTGCTCCCATGAAAACCTTGTAGTTCTATTTAAACTTGGGATGCACAGTGTTATCGGAAAACATATCGATATCTGCAGACAAATACTTTGGTAATTAAGTTTAAAGCCGAATATTTGTACGGCGTCAAAACGTCTGTTGTCATTTCTTGAGTTTGGAACTCTATAGAAACATATGCTATACCCCAACATACTCTCTAAGTTCTTCTACTGCCAATTTCTACATTTTAAGAATGTTTATGTAGCTGCATCACTAAGTATGTACATAAAAACACTGAACTTTCGGCACTGGCCCAGAATTTCCACCATCCCTATTGCAAATATCAGCTTTCCTTTATGGGAAGATTCCATGAGGAACCGATCTAAACTACTTGGAATAGAATCTTACAGCTAATAAAAATAATATAAATATTAAAATTGAATGTTTCTATTCATACCTGTGTTCATGCAGAAGTGTCCCGTCCACAGCAAGACGCTCAGCACCCACCAAATCCATTTCCATCGTATGTCCGGCATTGTAGACTCCGAAGCCTTGTCCGCTTTACAAAACTTATGATGTCACCTTTAGAATCACTAGATATCAATTCAGTAAAACCTCGATTACTTGCATACTGGCTAGCATGGCTGAAAAAGTGGTGCGGCTTGCTATAGTATTTTAATTAGGCTGCATTGTTTCAGCTCCAGGGGATGCACTGACGTAGCCCCGAGCTCAAGCCGCCGAGCACTGCTTAGCAGATGGCTCTTCGGGGAGGGTTTTTTTTTCAGGACACTAATCCTATTTGTTAATTCCTCTCAGGAAAGCATGTCCAGGAGTCACAGATACCGCCACACGAGACTGCGGGGACTTGAGGAGTAATCAAGACTCTTCGCTGCCCGTCTGAACGTCATAAGAAATGGAAGTTGCTGGAGACCTCTTGCTCTATTGAATGTCTTCAGAGTCCTCTAGGATGTTTATAGAGACCTCCAGCTTTACCAACGAGTCAATGCTATCAATGGTCATGCAATGATTCAGTGGTTAACTTGGGCCTTGCTTGTCTGCTCACGACCAGATGGTACTGATGCTACTGATCCTAAAGTTGTTCCCTGCTTTCTCAAGCATGGACAGACTGGTAATCCTTAAGTATTCCACGTGTGAAAAAAAAAGGCTTCCACAGACTCTGTGCTGGCATCTTCTCTTCATTCTCAAAGGTCAGAGCAGAAACCACCAGCTTGAATCACTAGATGTGGCATGCCTGGTGAGGTTTCTGAGAAGAAATGATTGGAAGATCAGGTCCAGGTCAGGTATCGGAGATTGGTTCAGAACAGCATTAGCAATGAACCATGCAGGACTTCATGCTTGGCCCTAGAAGTCCAGAGTCCTGCTAAAAATTTGAGCTGTCCTTGCTTCAACACATCTCTAGCTGGACTCATAAACAATTTGGGAACTATGATTAAGAACCAGGGACAAATCAAGGATCTTGCAAGGTTCCTGGGTACAAGGGTCTTAGGAAGCCCCCATTTTGCAACACTAAACACACAACAAACTACGTCCATGTTGTATACTTTGTTTTAAAATAAACAAACTTGGTCTTACTGCGGTATTCAATTGTGTTTTCATTGTAACAGTTGGTCTTAGGTGTTCGTTCAAGCCAAACGGGGTCGTAACGCAACAGCAGAACATGGAAAGCTAAACGCTAACATCCTGTTTCAATGGCATCGATCATATCCCATGAGTCAGTCCTAACTGAAAACAGAAAACAAGCCTGGGAAGAGATAACATTTCTTTATTTATTTAGTCATTTATACATAATGAGGGGTTATTTGTTCTTCTAATATTACCCCTGGCAGTCAGATCCCCCCGTGCACTGGCCCCGATGGCCTGGGTAGCAATTTATCCTCGACTGGAACAGGAAGGTTAGAGCCAGTTCCCAGGAACAGCCCCTTGACCTTGACAAGACCTTGTAATGAACAGCAAATGAGTCCATCTACAGGAGGTACATCAAGGTACAAGACAACCATCCATCCTAACTCCAACAGTAGGAACTGGAGACATGCTCGTCACACTCCTACGTCTTCATTACCGTGACAACACACCGCAGACTGTTACGTACTACTACTCCGTGGTCATCTGTTGGGCTAGTGAATGAGCCCAGGGCAGGATGCCACACGCCATGTCCGAAGGCTTAACACGACTTTACGCTCTCTTCCTTTCAGCGTACTGGGAGTGCGGGTTTTGGCTTGGCTAGGTCAAAGCTTCTTTCAGGTCCTACAGCAAGCCAGAACAGCTTCCAGTAAACCTGATAAAGTTGGGACTGTTTTCTAACTTGTTACCCTTTCAAGCCCAGTTGAGTGAAACTTCTGTACTGGTACTGGTACTGGTACTAAATTTCCCCTGTGCATTGAAAAAAAAGCACTGACCTACACAAAACCCAACACAAATAAGATTCAAGTTCCAGTTCATTTTTATGGGACAACCGGAACCAGATTTTTGGTGATTGTACGCATCAGTATGGCTATTTCGCAACTTGTTTGCAATACACACTACTGTTTTGATCACACACTCACACAAAAACATTACATTAGTGTGTGTGAATGTAGAAGTCAAACAAACTCTTCTTGAAAGTGAAAACTCTTGCTCTGTGGAGACTACCAAATATGATGTTAGCTTGATACCTGCCTTGAGATATTGATTTAACTAATGTAGTTAATGTTATGGTTCACATACTGGTCACGTAATAGTGTTTGGTGGGTTCTTTCTACCCTGGAAGAGTAAATAATTTGGTAAATTGCTGTTAGTGTGAGCAAAAAACTGGGTAGAACACCTCCAAACACCTTCATGTGCTACTGGTGTTAATTGTGAACAGCTACCAAAACCCATGGATCTGGAACCTTGGAACGATGGTTTCCCAGTTCCAAGGGCTCCAACACATTGTGCAGTGGGAAAACAGCCTTGGTTCCTGGTGACCTGCTTGTGGGCTCTTGTGCGACGTGTGCTATGTGCCCCTGAAATTGGGATTTGCTTGGTGGTTCAGTCTCATCTGGAGTGTCCAGGTGGTCCAAGTTGACAGATATCTGCTCTGTCTGACATTTAGAACATCGGACATGGGGCAGCACAAATCCGATGTGACATCTGCCATATCTTTGGCTTTGCTTTCTCTTAAAACTCCAGGTCACTTCTCCTGTGGGCATTTCCAGAAGCTGAGCTTTCGCCAGAGATACAGTTGTTTCAGTTCATTAGTTTGATGCTGACTTCAGTTTGTTGAGTAGCCTAGCATTCTCAGATTCAACCCTCCAGGGAAGTCTGAGCAGCTACGGTAGTTGATCTGTCCTGGAAAGGTCACAGAGAGGACATCTAATTCACGCAAGGTTAACAGGTCCTTCTTGGAATGACAACTATTGAGTGTCCTGGGTCATCGTGGAAGAATCAAGATGCTCCTTGCTTTGTCTCAGCACCCAATCGTACAAGGACAAGCCCATCAATAATAGCATCACTGTGTTGGACCAGGTCACCACTGGGCACCACTCCAATGATCAGGGCACTCCATTCCAATCAGACAGGCTCGTAATAGACTATTATGTCTGCACTGCTTTGCTCAGACTATTAATAAACTAAAACCTTTTGCCGTCTTTGGCTTTTGGAGTCCAACCAGACAACCTTCAGGCCACTACTTGCGTCTCACAGTGAGCGGTGACATCAGGAGCACGATACTAAACATCAGTTATTGGATAAAGAGAGGAAGGCGGGGGAGCCAGGGTCCGGGCCACTCTCCAGAACGCCAGGTGAAGCTGCAACTCGACTGTCCTTCAGACATAAACAGCCTTCATGGCCACCTACCGTCAACTCGCTGTATCTGTTTACTCTGATAAAGTGATTTAATGGCAAGCCACTTAATCTACTGTGCAGATTCTGCTCCTTGTCAAATGAGCACATGGTGGTGGGTTGTGGTGTTTGAGCTATACTTAGATGGTCCATCCCATCTGTCCATCTACCAGTGAAGCTATTTGGACTGAATTAAACAAGGGATTCATTTCAGACTCATCTTCAACCAGGTACTGCATCTGTTAAACCCTATGGAAGTCTCAGTTATCTAAACAAACCCGAAATAAGAATCAAAAAAAGGAGCTGTGTTTATCCTAAAATACCATTTAAATCATTTCTATGCACTTTCTACACATCCAGTATTGTATCACATTATAATATAAGGGAGATACAGATGTATGTATATATAAAGTATAGGTGTATATAATTGCTCTTAAGTTGTATAACTATAGTGATAAGTAGTAATATTTATAGGTAAAACACTTTATGAAGTGAAAGTATACGACTTTATAAGGTCAGGCTCTATAATGCATTATAATATATATTCACTTACCAATAATTATATATATATATATATATATATATATATATATATATATATATATATATATATATATATATATATATATATTCACTTACCTATAATTATAAATAAATAAATAAATAAATATGTAACAGGTATAGGTGTATATAATTATAGTAATAAGTAGTAATAATTATAGGTAAAACACTTTATAAAGTAAAAGTATATGACTTTATAAGGTCAGGCTCTATAACGCATTATAATATATATTCACTTACCAATAATTATATATATATATATATATATATATATATATATATATATATATATATATATATATATATATATACAGATGTATATAGCAGATATAGGTGTTTATAATTGCTCTTAAGTAGAATAATTATAGTGATAGGTAGTAATAATTACAGGTACAACACTCTATGAACTGAAAGTATATGACTTTATAAGATCAGGCTCTATAATGCATTATAATATATATTCACTTACCAATAATTATAAATAAATAAATAAATAAATAAATATGTAACACGTATAGGTGTATATAATTATAGTAATAAGTAGTAATAATTATAGGTAAAACACTTTATGAACTGAAAGTATATGACTTTATAAGGTCAGGCTCTATAATGCATTATAATATATATTCACTTACCAATTTAGTAAAATTTAGTAAAAATAAATTACTCTGTGAAAGTCACATGGCATATAAACATATACAAGTTTTAGTTTTTCTAAATATTACAAAATATGCTAATAAAAGTGTTTCTATATTTTAGCTAAGTTTATTTTAGCTACGGTTTTGACTGGTGTGGGATTTATACAGGAAACATACCGGAAGCTTATTACAGTGCATCACTATATTCATGTTTACAGTGTGGATATTATAATGCATCATGAAATCTAACATTATGAAGTCATATATTCTTGCTTTATAAAGTGATACACATTTTTTAATATCTACGTATAATCAATTATAAAGGTTAAAACTATTGTGAATGCAATATAAAGCCTTTCATTGTGAAGACTTAATTGGACTTGATTATTTATTTAAAAGTATAGAAACAGAAACATCTTGAGGCTATTAAGGCAATGGCTTCATAATGGGTTTCATCAATGAATCAAGGTGGGCAACAATTTGCAGAAGGCTACTGGTGTCTATTCATTTGCATTTATTTTAGTACTTAGTACTGATTCTGGAACGAACTTGGAAATTCATAAAGAACAGCAAATCTAAAGCCCCGGTATCGGGATGGGACGCTGAACCATTGCAGTAAAGAGCAGTCCACTTCCAGTAAGACTGGATTAGGGTGCAGGGGGGGTCAGATCCCATCTCTGTCAGAGGGCGTAATTCGGCCCTAATCTCAGAGTCTAGCCCAGATTAGCAAATCCTGGGGCCACCGAACTCGGTTACCTCGGTGGCTCTGAGCGGAGGGGCTGCAGACTCCTCTAGCATCAGGTCTAATTATAGGACAGCTGAGCAAATCATCCAAATCCTACTGCAATCCTACTGCAATGGCATGCAGGCCCCCCACCGGACCACACGCATGCACTACTGTTCAAAAGGGTCATATTAATAAACATTTACATAATGTTTACACAACATAGCACATGTCATAAACTCTTTAGAGCCTGAACCATAAAAACAATTGCCAGAAAATTCTAATTTCTTCTGAATTAAGTGTTTATTAGACCTGGTGTACATAATAATCAAATAATAAATTAATAGTAATTAATTATTATATAAATAATAATAGCAAATGATTAGGTTAATAAAATTAAATAATAATTTTGCATATATGGGTCTTCGCTTCTCCCCTAACATTTACAACGAAGTGTGAGTTTGAGTAAAGTTCAGATGGACATCAGGCTTTTTAGGAGAACAGTTATAACAGTGATGATTTACACTTTAAGGGTTAATTTATAAACTAATTATCAATTTATAGTCATTTCTTGCCACAAAATGACTAATTAGCTATTTGATCAGTGAGATCTGGACATTAATATATAGATTAATTTTATTATTTTATTATTAATTCATTTTCTGGTACTGTACAGATATCTCGACTATTATTGAATCATCTACAGCTCAATTTACCTGCTTTTGTAATTGTAAATTTGTAACTTTTCAGCATCAATTTTCAATATTTAAAGTTGAAACCTACACAATATGTAACAAACTAGGTTTTATATTCTATTACGTATATAAGTTTGTATTAATGGTTTGTTTTCCTGCATGTGAATTGTGAATATTGTGAATGTGTTACTGTGCAAAACCTTTCACGGCTGTGGATTGTATTAATTTTATTATATGTGTTCTATATTGTCTTTGACAATTTCCTTGAACATGCTTATCAAACGTTCTCAGCTAACAAAATTTTTATTTTCTATTTTCTATTTGCTATTTTATTTTTATACTTTTTTTCTAATAGAACAAAACTATAGTTGTAAAAATATACATTTTTACAACTATAAAGGCTTAAAATATACATTTTTATAATTATAAAGTCTTAAAATATACATCTAAACAATTATAAAGGTGTAAAATATAAATTTCCCAATGTTCTGGAAACTTTTGATCATTACAAAGACCATAACAGCCACGTAAACAAACACAGTCCCTCAGATTTGAGTCAGTAAGCCTATAGTGGTTTATGAAGCTACAATCTGCTAAATTACATCATATTAGCCAGTTTGTATGTAACAGGTCTGGGATATTAAGGGATTAATACATTAAACCGATAGTCAGTAGTAATAATTATATGCACAACACTTCACAAAGTGAAAGTATACGACTTCATAAAGTCAGGCTCTATTATGCATCCTTATATATATTCAGCTATAAGTGAACAGTTAGTTATAAATAAATTAGTCTTTTAAAAGTTATTACTATTATTATAAAACAGAAAACTTGCTTTCTATGTAGCTACAGAATAAAATTGCTTGTATGTAATGGATTTGGAATTTTAAGGTTTTTATACATTAAACTGAGTATCAGTAGTAACTTTACTACTTTACTACTATAGATTATTAAACACTTTATAAAGTGAAAGTATACAAGTCAGGCTCTATAATGCATTATAATAAACAGTCAGTTACCAGTTAGTTAAAAATAAATTTGTAAATTTAACACGACATTTAAAAGATAATAACTTGTAATTTTAAGATATTATAAAATATGCATATAAACAGAGTTTATTTAGTTTAGCTAAATTGGTAGACTCTGTTTTGATGGGTCTGTACAGGAAACATACCAGAAATCTGTCAATGCAACACCATATTCATGATTACATAATTTTTAATGGCTGGATATTATAATACCATAAATTCATTCACTCAGTCTTGGCTAGTATACAGTTTATTCCTTTAACTTCCAAAGCCTGGCACTTACTTTCATAGATTTAAAGGGGTTAATGCATTACACCAACAGTAAGTAGCATTAATTGTATGCACAACACTCTTTAAAATGAAAGTATACAACATTATTTAGGTGCAAGATATTTATTTATTAAATAAATAATAAAAAATTAATGTTGCATATAAAAGATGTTACTACTATTATTATTGTTAGGTATTGCAAAATAACCTGTTCAGTAATAACGTATTATGAAGCCTAATATTATAAAGTCATTCACACAGTCTTGGCTAATTAGCCAATTCACTCCCGGCGTTTGCTTTCCATGTTTGTATGTAAGAGGACTGGGAGGTTAAGGGGTTAATACATTAAACCCACAGTCAGGCCACTTTCATACCCTTGCCCTGTTTGTGTCCCTGACTATAGGTACCTTTCCCTCATCCTACCTACGCTAAGCCAGCCTTAGGAAGGGTTTAAGAACAAACTGTTATTTAGCCCCCAAACCCCTCAGTATCGAAGACCCCCGGATAGTAATACAGACCAAAAACAAGCTCAGGCGTAAGAAACCAGAAGCCTGTCCAGCAGCAGCAGGAATCAGGAGTGCTGCAACCAAATGGAAAACAAAGCTGGAAGGTCGACTCTGCTCACGTTAGCGTAGTAAGGAGTGGGCGCGTTCTGATACAGGTAATGAGCGCTAATCTCCTCGAGCCCCAGCAGGACGTCCTCACTGGGCTGATCGTCCAGTCAACACATCTGAATTAATGGGCGAGTGAGCACAGGCCTCGCTTCGGGGAGTAATCCCATTCCCGTCCGAGCGCCGCCCATATGCTTCCGGGATCGGGAACAGGTTGCTGGCTAGTGATGGGAGTTCAGCAGAACTGACCCACAGTTTAATCATCTACCTAAAAAAATGTTTAGCACCAAATTAGATTCAGAATTTTAACCCTTTACGCCAAAATGTCATCAAACTAAAGTCTATAGTGCGTTTCTTTAGCTTTACGCAGGAGCTACGCTAATACAGCTAACAAGCAGTGGACGCTTATTAGTGCAGTTAGCATTGCGCTACCGTCACACTTCAATTCCAACAAACAAAGGTTGGGCGATATTTCAAAATTTGGACTTTAAAGACTTCAAAATTGCTGCTTTTAAGTAGAGATGGAAAGATCGATCGGCTATGTATCGGTATCGGCCGATTTTTAATCAAAATATGTGATCGGCTGATATTTCTCCAATTTAGCCAATCCCGAGAGCCGATTGATGCCATTAAACAAATAAGCCTAATTTCTGTATTTCCAGCTAGAGTTTCATCCAGGTAGAGGAGCCATCCTTGAAACCCCCTCCGGCCTGCAATTCCTATCTAAACCACTAGGTGGAAATACACACACTTTCATTTTCCACAGACTGACTAAAGCAGCCGCCTCGCGTGAACAGTTTACAGTTCGCACACTCGTCCAGGACGTTTTTAAAATTAGTGATATCAGTGTGTCTCGTGGGAACCAAGACAAAAACATTTAACTCTATTAATCTGATACGGCACTTCAGAGACACCACACAGCTGAATACAGTGAGTATCAGTAAACAGCAGAGCTAGCAAGCACAGCTAACACAAAACTAATAACCCAGAAACCCGTACAGACCAGATCTGACCGGTACGAACAGAACAGCAGCAACAATTTTTAACTGTATTTATTTAATTATCTTTTTTAGTTTTAAATTAATGGTCTAAATGCAATGATTACAGTATTGGGGATATTAGTTTGATGTACTTTGTTTATTTACTGTTAATTTAGTTGAAAATATGATGCTGTTTCATATGAGCTGGTTAAAAGTGGTAATAAACCAGTTTAGATCATGTTTCATGACTTGATTGCGCTAATAACTACATGTAGTCCTGCCGTGGCATATAGCCCCGCCCTCCAACACAGACCAGCATCTCATCACTCATCCCAAAGCAAAACAAGTATTCCCAAAATAGTAACTTTACTTAAGAGACAAAAAAATAAATAAATCAATATAAATCAATATAAGTCCAGAATTCCAGTTGACTTTGGAGCGTTTCTATTGGTCCATTCCTTATGAAACTCTTACAGGATATAAACAACAGCTGTCGAGTTCAAAAGATATAGAAAAATAAACATTGACAACAATGGAAATGCATGTTTTTCTTTGATGCTGGTGTTCTGGTCAATAAGCATGATTAAGCTGGGGTGACTAGCTAAACCAGCACCAGACCAACATAAACCCACAGCTAAAAAATATATACCTAGATACTTTTAATATCTAACCACCTTCAGACAGCCTGTACCTGTTTTACTTAATCTTACTTATTCTTTAATATTTTTGTCTTGTTTTATTTTTAAATAGTAAATTTTACTATTTTATTTAATTTTTTTAGTTCTGATTTAATTAGTTCTGTATTATTTTATTTTAATAATTTTATTATTATTTTTTTTTTTATTATTATTATAATATCTTGTTTTTTTTCTCAAATTTCTTTTGAACTATTTAACTCTTATTATTTGCAATCTTTTTTTACTATTATTATTATTTCTACTTTTATGTTCACTGTTATTTTTACATTTTCATTTAATGTTTATTAGTTACTTTCTTCTCAGTTGTTTTATAATGATTTATAATAATTAATTTTTGTTTTTATTTTCTTTATGTCAATTGCTGTCCATGTAAATGCTCGGCTACATTAAAAATGAAGGATGTCCTCAGTGTACACCCGAGCTTAAATAAAGGTTGATTGATTGATTGATATATATAAAGCTGTTAAAAAAGTCTGTATCTGATCAATAAGTGTGACAGCAGATCTGATTAGAACAGATGTAAATAATCATACATACAATACAAAGTAACATGAATATGTTACTGTGAGAGAAGTAGATCAGATCTTGAGCTCCAGTTTGAAGAGTTTGGGAACGCTGGATAGGATCTGGAGCAGGAGGATAAGACTTTCATCTCACGGCTGGAGAACCGTCTAGGACCCCCGCTGTGGCTGAGACCAAGTTTACACAGACCTCCAACGCTATCCAATTATCCCTGAAAGGCTTAATATCTCTGACCGGCTCTCAGGCCAATCACACACACATGGCTATCCCCTGTTATTCTGGCCTGGAGAACAAAAACAAGCATGAAAACCTCATCAGTCTTGTCGGGGGATCGGATCACGGCTGCGAGTTTTGAAACGAGGGGTGAAACTCAAGTACAGACACCCTCGAAGATGTAAACAAAGCCATTCGGAGGGGTTTGTTGTGAAACACTCTGTTCTAGAGAAGCTTACCGAGTCCAAATTTTTCACGGTGATGATGACAGGAACCAGACGTCTGAGGAGCTTAATGCCAGAGCCAGTTGGTTGTTTTTACCATCATCATTACATTGAACACAATATAACTGCTTTTAATTTGCTTCCTATTACCAAAATAGTCCAGTCAACATGTCCATGTGGGCCCCACAGGGGTTAAAGATGGGCCACCAATTGGTTCCTCTTTAGGCAACACAGTTTGGGCCCACAAAGATTTGTCCATTGGCTCCATACGAGCGCCGTGTGTGTTTTTGCCCACGTGGGCCACTAATGGAGCCAATCTGGGCTGCAAGTGAGCTGGTTTAAAGTAATAACCCAACTGTGGTTCAAAGTAATAACCTAACAGGGGTTCAAAGTAATAACCCAACTGGGGTTCAAAGTTATAACCCAACCAACTGTGGTTCAAAGTAAAAACCCAACTGGGGTTCAAAGTAATAACCCAACTGGGGTTCAAAGTAATAACCCAACTGCGGTTCAAAGTAATAACCCAACTGTGGTTCAAAGTAATAACCCAACTGGGGTTCAAAGTTATAACCCAACTGGGGTTTAAAGTAATAACCCAACTGTGGTTCAAAGTAATAACCCAACTGGGGTTCAAAGTTATAACCCAACTGTGGTTCAAAGTAATAACCCAACTGGGGTTCAAAGTTATAAACCAACTGGGGTTTAAAGTAATAACCCAACTGTGGTTCAAAGTAATAACCCAACTGGGGTTCAAAGTTATAACCCAACTGGGGTTCAAAGTAATAACCCAACTGGGGTTCAAAGTAATAACCTAACTGGGGTTCAAAGTTACAACCCAACTGTGGTTCAAAGTAATAACCTAACTGGGGTTCAAAGTTATAACCCAACTGTGGTTTAAAGTAATAACCCAACTGTGGTTCAAAGTAATAACCCAACTGTGGTTCAAAGTTATAACCCAACTGGGGTTCAAAGTTATAACCCAACTGGGGTTTAAAGTAATAACCCAACTGTGGTTTAAAGTAATAACCCAACTGGGGTTCAAAGTAATAACCCAACTGTGGTTTAAAGTAATAACCCAACTGGGGTTCAAAGTAATAACCCAACTGTGGTTCAAAGTAATAACCCAACTGTGGTTTAAAGTAATAACCCAACTGGGGTTCAAAGTAATAACCCAACTGTGGTTTAAAGTAATAACCCAACTGGGGTTCAAAGTAATAACCCAACTGTGGTTCAAAGTAATAACCCAACTGTGGTTCAAAGTAATAACCCAACTGGGGTTCAAAGTAATAACCCAACTGTGGTTCAAAGTAATAACCTAACAGGGGTTCAAAGTAATAACCCAACTGGGGTTCAAAGTTATAACCCAACCAACTGTGGTTCAAAGTAATAACCTAACAGGGGTTCAAAGTAATAACCCAACTGGGGTTAAAAGTTATAACCCAACCAACTGTGGTTCAAAGTAAAAACCCAACTGGGGTTCAAAGTAATAACCCAACTGCGGTTCAAAGTAATAACCCAACTGTGGTTCAAAGTAATAACCCAACTGGGGTTCAAAGTTATAACCCAACTGGGGTTCAAAGTTATAACCCAACTGGGGTTTAAAGTAATAACCCAACTGTGGTTCAAAGTAATAACCCAACTGGGGTTCAAAGTTATAACCCAACTGGGGTTCAAAGTAATAACCCAACTGGGGTTCAAAGTAATAACCTAACTGGGGTTCAAAGTTATAACCCAACTGGGGTTCAAAGTAATATCCGAACTGGGGTTCAAAGTAATAACCCAACTGGGGTTCAAAGTAATAACTCAACTGGAGTTCAAAGTAATAACCCAACTGGGGTTCAAAGTAATAACCCAACTGGGGTTCAAAGTTATAACCCAACTGGGGTTCAAAGTAATAACCCAACTGGGGTTCAAAGTAATAACCCAACTGGGGTTCAAAGTTATAACCCAACTGGGGTTCAAAGTAATATCCGAACTGGGGTTCAAAGTAATAACCCAACTGGGGTTCAAAGTAATAACTCAACTGGAGTTCAAAGTAATTACCCAACTGGGGTTCAAAGTAATAACCCAACTGGGGTTCAAAGTAATAACCCAACTGGGGTTCAAAGTAATTACCCAACTGTGGTTCAAAGTAATTACCCAACTGTGGTTCAAAGTAATTACCCAACTGTGGTTCAAAGTAATAACCCAACTGGGATTCAAAGTAATAACCCAACTGGGATTCAAAGTAATAACCCAACTGGGGTTCAAAGTAATAACCCAACTGGGGTTCAAAGTAATAACCCAACTGGGGTTCAAAGTAATAACCCAACTGTGGTTCAAAGTAATAACCCAACTGTGGTTCAAAGTAATAACCCAACTGGGGTTCAAAGTAATAACCCAACCAACTGGGGTTCAAAGTTACAACCCAACTGGGGTTCAAAGTTACAACCCAACTGTGGTTCAAAGTAATAACCCAACTGGGGTTCAAAGTTATAACCCAACTGTGGTTCAGTTATAACCCAACTTTGGTTCAAAGTAATAACCCAACTGGGGTTCAAAGTAATAACCCAACTGGGGTTCAAAGTAATTACCCAACAGTGGTTCAAAGTAATTACCCAACTGGGGTTCAAAGTAATAACCCGACTGGGGTTCAAAGTAATAACCCAACAGTGGTTCAAAGTAATTACCCAACTGTGGTTCAAAGTAATTACCCAACTGTGGTTCAAAGTAATAACCCAACTGGGATTCAAAGTAATAACCCAACTGGGGTTCAAAGTTATAACCCAACTGTGGTTCAGTTATAACCCAACTTTGGTTCAAAGTAATAACCCAACTGGGGTTCAAAGTAATAACCCAACTGGGATTCAAAGTAATAACCCAACTGGGGTTCAAAGTAATAACCCAACTGGGGTTCAAAGTAATAACCCAACTGGGGTTCAAAGTAATAACCCAACTGTGGTTCAAAGTAATAACCCAACTGGGGTTCAAAGTAATAACCCAACCAACTGGGGTTCAAAGTTACAACCCAACTGGGGTTCAAAGTTACAACCCAACTGGGGTTCAAAGTAATAACCCAACTGGGGTTCAAAGTTATAACCCAACTGTGGTTCAGTTATAACCCAACTTTGGTTCAAAGTAATAACCCAACTGGGGTTCAAAGTTACAACCCAACCGTCGTTCAAAGTTACAACCCAACTGGGGCCCAAAGTAATAACCCAACCAACTGGGGTTCAAAGTTACAACCCAACTGGGGTTCAAAGTAATAACCCAACTGGGGTTCAAAGTAATAACCCAACTGGGGTTCAAAGTTACAACCCAACTGGGGTTCAAAGTTACAACCCAACTGGGGTTCAAAGTAATAACCCAACTGGGGTTCAAAGTAATAACCCAACTGGGGTTCAAAGTTACAACCCAACTGGGGTTCATGTATTACCAATTAAAAATCACTACAAGCCCATGTAAAACCCATACAGCCCAGATAAAACCCACAAGGACATGTTGACTAGGAGTGCACAATATAGTGTGTCAGTATATTTTGTATATATATATAATGCAATAATGTTATACACTAGTAAGTAATAACAGCGTAACTGTATCTAGCTATCAAGACGCTGGAATGTTTATGCTTGTTTGTTATGGTAGTAACAGAGACAATACTTACAGTTGTGTGTTTGTTAGCGAAACCTCCGATATCACTTCACCCCCAACCCCCTGTCCCAACGACAGCCCTCCCTCTAGGCATGAATGTGCGAAATGGAGGGTTAAGGTTATGTGGTATGATGGTCAAGAGGTGAAATGGGATTAGGCTTCAGTGTCCATAACACCAGCCTTGTAGCTCCACACTGAACATTGTGAAGATCCAGTGTGTTGAACACAAGTAGCACACAAGCCTTTAAGAAACAACTCTTCCTTTATTTGCATAAACAATTTCACACGTTAAAAAACTTCTGATCGGCTGAAAAATATATCTAATTAAAATAAATTATATAAATACACATACTTTCTCTATCGGTATAAAACAAGGCCAAGGCGGTCGCTCCGTCGCCCCCCCGGGGTTCACCTCCAGCCGCCGGCCTGCTCGGCTGCTCCCGACTGCCGCCTGTACAGCTGCAGCACCAGCTCGCGCAACTCCTCCCTCTTCCTGCGCACCTGTTGCCGTGGAAACCAGCGCTCCAGCCGAAGCGGGAGATCGAAGTGTACCACGGGATTCTGGGAATCAGAAATAAAAGTGTAAATGACGGAGACAGGCTTCGAGCTCCGCAAACCCAGAAAAGCAGATGTCGCTGGAGTGGCTCTCAGCTGGGTGTACTCCGCGGAGCACACGCAGTGCTGGAGACGCATGAAAGCGCGGGTGGTTGCCGCGCCGCTCTGGAGGTCCCCGTGTTCTTTACCGCTACGCTTGGCTCGGGACGGCCCCCAGACCGACAGCTCGGCTGCGGAGGAATACTCTTCGAGCTGGAAACCCAGCCGAGTCGGAGATCACGGCGTTCGAGCTGGAAGGTCTGGCGCGGGATCAACGAGAAGCAGCTGAAAGAGATGTGCTCTTCTGAGCGCGCGCACCAGCGAGTGGCATCAAGTGCCAAAACCAGGCGGCGCTCGGTTCCCCGAAGAACCTGCTTCCCTTCCTGTGGCAGGGGGCCCCAACCCTGGTCCTGGAGAGTTCGCATCCAACACACCTGGGTATGACATGCAGCTGTTCCTGGTGTTCCTGAAATCCCCGATGTTACCTGGATCATGTGGGTTAGATCAGAGCTGGAGCGAAACCTTGCGATGCTGGTGGATCTCAGGAGCTTCCTGGAACTAGGGCATCATTTAAAGGACCTTCATCAGCACCTTTATTTCACAGCGAGAGGAAACGCTCAGCCGCCTCCGTTTCTGATATTTAACAGAATTACAAAGTAGAAATTTGGGTACACGGGTTCCTCTGATGGAATTCGCTGGAATACAAGTCAGCAGACTGCAAACACCTTCACATTATTATTATTACTATTATTATTATTATTATTATTAGTTTATGTGGGTTTTCACTACCACCATGTGTGTGTTTACTATTGCATGCGTATGTGGGTGTTTCACTGCCCCCTAGTGTGTGTGTGTGTGTGTGTTTGTGTGCGTGTATTTGGGAGTTTCACTGTGCTTTAGTGTGTCTGTTTTACTAGTGTGTTTGTTCACTAGGTGTTTCACTACCCCCTAGTTTGTGTGTGGATGTGTGTTTCACCGACCCCTAGTGTGTGTGTTCACTATTGTGTGTGTGTGTGTGTGTGTTTCACTGACCCCTAGTGTGTGTTCACTAGTGTGTGCGTATTTGGGTGTTTCATTGACCCCTAATGTGTGTGTTCACTAGCATGTGTGCGTGTGTTTATGCATGTTTCACTGTCTCCTAGTGTGTGTGTTCACTAGTGTGTGCGTATGTTGGTGTTTTACTGCCCCCTAGTGTGTGTGTGTGTGTGTGTATGTGTGTTTCACTGCACCCTACTGTGTGTGTTCGCTAGTGTGTGTGTGGATGTTTCACTGCCCCCTAGTGTGTGTGATCACTAGTGTGTGTGTGTATGTGGGCGTTTCACTGCCCCTAGTGTGTGTTCACTAGTGTGTGTGTGTGTGTTTCGCTGCCCCCTAGTGTGTGTTCACTACTGTTTGCGTATGTGGATGTTTCACTGAACACTAGTGTGTGTGTGTGTGAGTGTACGTATGTCAGTGTTTCATTGCCACTGCATGAATGAGCAAACGGAATGCACGTTAACCGTATTACTATTATTACTATTATTATTATTATTATTAAATGTTAATACCTTTAATACCCATCTGTCTGTTGCTATAACAGGACAGTGGCTGCAGCCCCTCTTATAGGCTAATAAATGTCACAGTCTTCAGGAAAGCAGTGAATTGAACATCTGAAATCTGTTTGATGTGCGTACCTGTAGGAAGCTCTCCACGTACTGCAGCAGGTACAGGCCGCAGTCGCTGCTGTTGTCCTGCAGGGGGACTTTACAGGGGCTTCCTCTAAAGGTAGCGTCATCGAACACTCGAGGCGTTCCCTTCCGGACCTCCCACTCCACCTGCAGGTACCTGAGATACCGCAGCACAGATACAGGTTAGATCTACAGGTGAAGACCTTGATTAACGGAACAGTTCCTGTAAATACACATACAGTTGATGTATGGAGCCACCAGACTAACATAGCTGACCAGTATATATATATATATATATATATATATATATATATATTTATATATATATATATATATATATATATATATATATATACACACAAACTGTGGAGTCACATTATTATGACCACCCTGGATGGTGGTGTTGGCTCCATGCTTAATGGGGTTCAAGTCTGAAGAATAAGGGGTTCAGGGTAGTACTTGGAAGTCTTGGTCAGCTATTCCAACCAATGTGGGACATTTCTAGCCATGTGACCTGTCAAACTGGCTATGTTTACATGCAGTCCAATAATAATCCATTGATAATCAGACTAACAGCTCAATCGGAATAGAACACGTCCATGTATACACCTGAATCCCAATAGACTAGTCCGATTGAGGTCATTCCGATAACAATTTCTATCCGATTGAAGGAGGTGGCTGATCCCGTAAATAATCTGTTAATAGAAGTTAATAGAAGAATAATAGCCACCTGTAAACGCCTGTATCCGATTACGTTCCCAATCGGAACGTTTACGTACGCTCTGCACATGTGTAGTTGAGTCATGGAGGGAGTTTCATCATGGCGGGAGGTAGAGGGGGTCTTCAGAGGTGACAAAGTTCAGGATTCAAACCGTAAAAGATTTAAAAACAGTGAGCAGGATGGACGTCCGTAAAGCTCTCGTTAACGAGCTGTTCAGACGAGTATATGAGTAAAGGAGCGACGGTGGGTTTACACGAACTATAGAGCAAATTAAGAACAGGACGTTTCTCAGATCAGTGTATCACAAAGGCCACGCCCACCGTCCCATTTGACCAAATTCTGGATGAAGTCCTGGGAGATCGACTCCTCGCTAACACGGATGAAATCGGTGAGGCAGGACGTGACGTCTTCCTCTCACCCCTTCATTAGTAAGTACATGTGAAGTGTGCACTCCTGACTCCTCCGTCTTAATCTAGAATCGGAATGAATTCAATCGGATTGGAGAAAATCTATGCATGTAAACGCAGCCACGGTCTTCCTGGAAGATCTCGAGTGGTCATAATAATGTGTGTGTGTGTGTAAATCAGAGAAACTGAGGCTAATCCTAATGCAAGATAAGGACAAACGGAGTCAACGAGAAGAGAAGACTGTGTAACTGGCAGTTCAATCATTCCTGGGTTGATGCCCTTGCAGCCCAATGACTTCATTACCAGTAACCCTACAGCACCTGAGCGTAGACACGGTCCAGCTCTGCTGACGGCGGGTGTTCGCTTCTGGACTATTTCTTCTTTTTCTTTTTGGTTCGGATTTGAATGACATGATCTGCGCGACCATGTATGATGTCATGTTCCATCTCGAAGCCATTTCTAAATGAGCTGGAGCTTGTCATCGCCTAGACCACGTCCAGACGGACCCTCCTTCTGGA
>CM038728.1:3620639-3623139 GCA_021613375.1 Megaleporinus macrocephalus
GACCAGAAAGAACTTTCTTTAGAGACCCGTCAGTCCATTGTTGTGTTAAGAAAGGAAGAAACATTAGTTTTTCCTAAAATTTCGCTCAAATCCAGAGAACAAGCTTTCCAGGACTTTCAAAGCATTGTAAGCTCAAGCAACAACGATGTTCTACACCTGCTCTATGTGTCTCCTTAAACTGTGAGAAGGTCAGAACAGCTGATAAGGCTTTGAGTGCTACTGCAAACAGTGGAGGTGATAAAGGACATCCTGGACGAGTCCCTCAAGTGAACAGAAAATAGTTCTGATTACATACAGGAGCTCCACTTACAGACTGTAGTTCATCTGATTCTCTGTATACTTTATTACTCTGTTCTTCAATGATCAGGACCCCCACAGAGCAGCTACTATTAGAGTGGTGGGTCATTCTCAGTGTTTAAACACTGTGTCCACTCACTGTCCACTCTATTAGACACTCCTACTACTTGCTGGTCCACCTTGTAGATGTAAAGTCAGAGAGAGTAGCTCATCTGCTGCTGCACAGTTTGTGTTCCTCTAGTTCTTCATCAGTGGACACAGGACGCCGCCCACAGGACACTGCTGTCCGGATAGTTTTGGTTGGTGGACGATTCTCCGTCCAGCAGTGACACACCAGCACAACACTCCCGAACACACTGCTGAGAATGATCCACCTCCCTAATAGTATCTGCTCTGTGGTGGTCCTGTGGGGGTCCTGATCATTAAAGAACAGAGTAATAAAGTATACAGAGGATCAGATGAACTACAGTCTGTAGGTGGAGCTCCTGTATGTATCGTTATTGTCTCTATTCTGGAATATACGGTTGCAACTGCAGCACTTACTGGCAGCTCGCGGAATTGGCGCTTTGATCCGTCTACAGTTCCTGAAACAGAAAGAACACAAACAGCGTTGGACGAATGTTTGGACCTTCTTGGTAATTAAAGGTTCCCCCATAGACATTTGGTCAATGGAGTGAAGATATAAAAACTTAATTTAATTTAATCTAAAATCCTATCTACACGGGTTATCTAGTAAAGACAGTGCTTTTATATATCATCACTCTTCTCCAAAATTGGCTGCCTTACAGGAGAGGACAAAAACTGTCTTCACTTTCAATGGAACCAGAAGTTTCTCCAAGCTGAAGCCATCCATCTATCACCTTCTGCTTTATCTTCCAAACAACATGTTCACAGGGGGCTGGGGCCAATCCCAGTGTCATTGGGCGAAGGCAGGGTACACCATGGACAGGTCACCAGTCCATCACATGGTCAACACGCAATCACACCTACGTTCAGTTTAGAGTGAGGATCCTAACATGCATGTGTTTGGACTGTGGGAGGAAACCGGAGTACCCGGAGGTACCACACTCCACACAGAACCACCCGGACCGGGAATCCAACCCAGATCAGATTGCTGTGAAAGGGAAAATGATGTATCTGAATACCCCAGCAAGTAACGGGTGAGGGGGGCTATCTTTTAGTCTATATCCTGAACATCTTGAAAGCCGCCATATTGGATGAAGGGCAAGTTTTTCCAGTGGGAAGGTGGTCGTGTAGCAGATCATCCAATATCATGGCTTTCAAGATGGCGGCCATGTTTGAGACTAAAAGATAGACCCCCTCCCCCGTTACTTGCTGGGGTGTTCAGATCCGTCACTGTCCCTTTCGCTTTTGGAAGACGTTTCGTCCTAAGACTTTCGCCCTGTAAATTAAACTTAGATGATATGAGTCCTTTAACAGGGCAGTACAACAACAGTAACTCTAGTCCGGTTCTGACTGACCGCTCGTTCCCTTGTTACATTGCGTTGTGCTCACGTATTTATTTTGGGGGTTATGGGGGTGGGGGGGGGGTTGGTTCTTGGCTATGTTAGACACTGAGACCTCACTGCCCAGAATCCTCAGGGAGGCTTTTGGGAATTTCATCATGGATCAGGTTTCAGGCGGAAGAGAGATGTTCTTGCACCTACAAGGAACATGGAAACCAGATGGGAGTTGTGAGTGGAGACGGTGGACAGAGACGGCTATCCTAGACAGAGTGTTCTTCGTTGACCCTGTCATGTTCTTGGGTCTCTGCATCGTATGAACGCAGCAGCTGCTGTTTAGTATTTTATGACAACTTCATGATGAATGGACCAATAGAAATGCTCCAAAATAGCTTGGACAGAATTCCGGTTCCATTGACTTCTATTGAAAGTGAAGACAGTTAATAATACAATTAATCATAATTAACAACACAGCATCAAACAACACTGGACCTTAAAACAGTGGGCACTTTGAAGTTTTCCAAACCTTTAATATCACACGAGCTGTTTTTGTTGTCGCGCCTTTGAGACTTGATATGCAAATGACCTCTGGCTGCTCTGTATTTAAAGTGAGTGGGCGGGGCTAAGCAGATTAGGAGGGTGTATGTTAATGCATTCATTTTCAAGACATTATAAAACAATTGCTGCATCTGAAATTCCCACCCAGTGGTCACTGCTGGACTGGTAAAGCGGTAAGGCTC
>CM038728.1:3628139-3675639 GCA_021613375.1 Megaleporinus macrocephalus
AGGAGTGTCTAATAGAGTGGACAGTGAGTGGACACAGTGTTTAAACACTCCAGCAGCAGCACTGCTGTGTCTGATCCACTCACACCAGCACAACACACACTAACTAACCCACCACCACCGTGTCAGTGTCACTGCAGTGCTGAGAATGACCCACCTCCCTAATAGTATCTGCTCTGTGGTGGTCCTGTGGGGGTCCTGATCATTAAAGAACAGAGTAATAAAGTATACAGAGAATCAGATACACTGTCTCCTCACAGTAAGATGATCTGGGTTGGATTCCCGGTCTGGGTGGTTCTGTGTGGAGTGTGTATGTTCTCTCTGTGTTTGAGTGGGTTCCTCCGGGTACTCCGGTTTCCTCCCACAGTCCAAACACATGCATGTTAGGATCCTCACTCTAAACTGCCCGTAGGTGTGAGTGTGTGTGAGTGTGTGTTGGCCATGCGATGGACTGGTGACCTGTCCATGGTGTACCCCGCCCTCGCTCAATGACGCTGGGATTGGCTCCAGCCCCCCGTGACCCCGATTAGTGGGATAAAGAAGATGTTGAATTGGTGGATGGATGGATGCCATATCAACACTCACTCTTGGTTGACAGGTATGAAGAGGTAGTCTTTGCTGAAGATGTCCACGTGTCTGGTCCAGGTCTTCACTCTGCGATGGCGTCTATACGGAGCCCTGCAACAAGCAGCGAGTGAGGAGTGAAGAGTGAGGAGTGAGCTTTGTGTGTGCTGGAACAAGCAAGCTTCTCAGAATAATCTGAAAAAGGCTCAACACGGATCATAACACTGATTCCACGTCAGAGCTGGAAACACTGTTCAAGACTAAAACCCTTGCATGTTGGTGAGTTTGTTGGTGTGTGTGTGTGTTGTGGTGTGTGATGGTGAGAGTGTTGGTGCATATGTTGGTGCATGTGTTGGTGTGTGTGTTGGTGCATGTATTGGTGCGTGTGTGTGTTGGTGAGTGTGTTAGTGTGTGTGTGCTGATCACGAGTCGCCAGCTTCCTCCTCGCTGCTGTTGTCCTTGCTGTTGTGAGCTGTTTGGTGTGTGTGTGTGGTGAGAGTGTTGGGGTGTGTGTTAGTGTGTGCATGTTGGGGTGTGTGTTTTGGTGGGAGTGTTAGGGTGTGTGTTGGTGTGTGTGTTGGTGCATGTGTTGGTGAGGGTGTGTGTTGGTGCATGTGTTGGTGAGGGTGTGTGTTGGTGTACGTGTTGGTGCATGTGTTGGTGAGGGAGTACGTTGGTAACAGTGTTGGTGTGTTGGTGAGTGTGTAGGTGTGTGTTGGTGAGGGAGTATGTTGGTGACAGTGTTTGTGTGTTGGCGAGTGTTTAGGTGTGTGTTGGTGGTAGTGTTGGGGTGTTGGTGAGTGTGTAGGTGTGTGTTGGTGGTAATGTTGGGGTGTTGGTGAGTGTGTAGGTGTGTGTTGGTAAAAGTGTTAGCGAGTGTGTAGGTGTGTGTTGGTCGTTGTGTAGGTATGTGTTGGTGAGTGGGTTGGTGTGTTGGTGAGTGTGTAGTTGAGTGTTGGTGAGTGTGTAGGTGTGTGTTGGTGAAAGTGTTGGCGAGTGTGTAGGTGTGTGTTGGTCGTTGTGTAGGTATGTGTTGGTGAGTGGGTTGGTGTGTTGGTGAGTGTGTAGGTGTGTGTTGGTGAAAGTGTTGGCGAGTGTGTAGGTGTATGTTGGTCGTTGTGTAGATATGTGTTGGTGAGTGGGTTGGTGTGTTGGTGAGTGTGTAGGTGTGTGTTGGTGAGTGTGTAGTTGTGTGTCGGTGACAGTGTTGGTGAGTGTGTAGGTGTGTGTTGGTGACAGTGTTGGTGTGTTGGTGAGTGTGTAGGTGTGTGTTGGTGTGTTGGTTAGTGTGTAGGTGTGTGTTGGTGTGTTGTTGAGTGTGTTGTTGAGTGTGTTGGTGAGTGTGGTGGTGTGTGCGCTGCTCACGAGCCGCCAGCTTTCTCCTCGCTGCTGTGGTCCTTGCGGGTGAGCTGTTTGGTGTGTGTATGGTGAGTATGTTGGTGACAGTGTTGGTGAGTGTGTAGGTGTGTGTCGGTGACAGTGTTGGTGTGTTGGTGAGTGTGTAGGTGTGTGTTGGTGAGTGAGCACGTGTGTTGGTGAGTGTGTTGGTGAGTGTGTAGGTGTGTGTTGGTGAGTGTGTTGGTGACAGTGTTTGTGTTGGTGAGTGTTGGTGACAGTGTTGGTGTGTTGGTGAGTGTGTAGGTGTGTGTTGGTGAGTGTTGGTGACAGTGTTGGTGAGTGTGTAGGTGTGTGTTGGTGAGTGTTGATGTAATGGTGAGTGTGTAGGTGTGTGTTGGTGAGTGTGTAGGTGTGTGTTGGTGAGTGTGTAGGTGTGTTGGTGACAGTGTTGGTGAGTGTGTTGGTGAGTCTGTTGGTGTGTTGGTGAGTGTGTTGGTGTGTGTTGGTGTGTGTTGGTGAGTGTGTTGGTGAGTGTGGTGGTGTGTGCGCTGCTCACGAGCCGCCAGCTTCCTCCTTGCTGCTGTGGTCCTTGCGGGTGAGCTGTTTGGTGTGTGTGTGGTGAGTATGTTGGTGACAGTGTTGGTGTGTTGGTGAGTATGTAGGTGTGTGTCTGTGACAGTGTTGGTGTGTTGGTAAGTGTGTTGGTGTGTGTTGGTGAGTCTGTTGGTGTGTTGGTGAGTGTGTTGGTGAGTGTGGTGGTGAGTGTGGTGGTGTGTTGGTGACAGTGTTGGTGACAGTGTTGGTGTGTTGGTGAGTATGTAGGTGTGTGTCTGTGACAGTGTTGGTGTGTTGGTGAGTGTGTTGGTGTGTGTTGGTGTGTTGGTGTGTGTTGGTGAGTCTGTTGGTGCGTTGGTGAGTATGTTGGTGTGTTGGTGACAGTGTTGGTGTGTTGGTGAGTATGTAGGTGTGTGTCTGTGACAGTGTTGGTGTGTTGGTGAGTGTGTTGGTGTGTGTTGGTGTGTTGGTGAGTGTGTTGGTGAGTGTGGTGGTGTGTGCGCTGCTTACGAGCCGCCAGCTTCCTCCTCGCTGCTGTGGTCCTTGCGGGTGAGCTGTTTGGTGTGTGTGTGGTGAGTATGTTGGTGACAGTGTTGGTGTGTTGGTGACAGTGTTGGTGAGTATGTAGGTGTGTGTCGGTGACAGTGCTGGTGTGTTGGTGAGTGTGTTCGTGTGTGTTGGTGTGTTGGTGAGTGTGTTGGTGAGTGTGTTGGTGTGTTGGTGAGTGTGTAGGTGTGTGTTGGTGAGTGAGCAGGTGTGTTGGTGAGTGTGTAGGTGAGTGTGTAGGTGTGTGTTGGTGAGTGTGTTGGTGACAGTGTTTGTGTTGGTGTGTTGGTGAGTGTGTTGGTGTGTTGGTGTGTGCGCTGCTCACGAGCCGCCAGCTTCCTCCTCACTGCTGTGGTCCTTGCGGGTGAGCTGTTTGGTGTGTGTATGGTGAGTATGTTGGTGACAGTGTTGGTGTGTTGGTGAGTGTGTTGGTGTGTTGGTGAGTGTGGTGGTGAGTGTGGTGGTGTGTGTATGGTGAGTATGTTGGTGACAGTGTTGGTGTGTTGGTGAGTGTGTTGGTGTGTTGGTGACAGTGTTGGTGTGTTGGTGAGTGTGTTGGTGTGTTGGTGAGTGTGTTGGTGAGTGTGGTGGTGTGTGTATGGTGAGTATGTTGGTGACAGTGTTGGTGTGTTGGTGAGTGTGTTGGTGTGTTGGTGACAGTGTTGGTGTGTGCGCTGCTTACGAGCCGCCAGCTTCCTCCTCGCTGCTGTGGTCCTTGCGGGTGAGCTGTTTGGTGTGTGTATGGTGAGTATGTTGGTGACAGTGTTGGTGTGTTGGTGAGTGTGTGTGTTGGTGACAGTGTTGGTGTGTTGGTGAGTGTGTTGGTGAGTGTGGTGGTGTGTGTATGGTGAGTATGTTGGTGACAGTGTGTGTGTGTTGGTGAGTGTGTTGGTGAGTGTGGTGGTGTGTGCGCTGCTCACGAGCCGCCAGCTTCCTCCTCGCTGCTGTGGTCCTTGCGGGTGAGCTGTTTGGTGTGTGTATGGTGAGTATGTTGGTGACAGTGTTGGTGTGTTGGTGAGTATGTAGGTGTGTGTCTGTGACAGTGTTGGTAAGTGTGTTGGTGTGTGTTGGTGAGTCTGTTGGTGTGTTGGTGAGTGTGTTGGTGAGTGTGGTGGTGAGTGTGGTGGTGTGTTGGTGACAGTGTTGGTGTGTTGGTGAGTATGTAGGTGTGTGTCTGTGACAGTGTTGGTGTGTTGGTGTGTGTTGGTGTGTTGGTGTGTGTTGGTGAGTCTGTTGGTGCGTTGGTGAGTATGTTGGTGTGTTGGTGACAGTGTTGGTGTGTTGGTGAGTATGTAGGTGTGTGTCTGTGACAGTGTTGGTGTGTTGGTGAGTGTGTTGGTGTGTGTTGGTGAGTCTGTTGGTGTGTTGGTGAGTGTGTTGGTGAGTGTGGTGGTGTGTTGGTGACAGTGTTGGTGTGTTGGTGAGTATGTAGGTGTGTGTCTGTGACAGTGTTGGTGTGTTGGTGAGTGTGTTGGTGTGTGTTGGTGTGTTGGTGTGTGTTGGTGAGTCTGTTGGTGCGTTGGTGAGTATGTTGGTATGTTGGTGAGTGTGGTGGTGAGTGTGGTGGTGTGTTGGTGACAGTGTTGGTGAGTATGTAGGTGTGTGTCTGTGACAGTGTTGGTGTGTTGGTGAGTGTGTTGGTGTGTGTTGGTGAGTCTGTTGGTGTGTTGGTGAGTGTGTTGGTGAGTGTGGTGGTGTGTGCGCTGCTTACGAGCCGCCAGCTTCCTCCTCGCTGCTGTGGTCCTTGCGGGTGAGCTGTTTGGTGTGTGTATGGTGAGTATGTTGGTGACAGTGTTGGTGTGTTGGTGAGTGTGTGTGTTGGTGACAGTGTTGGTGTGTTGGTGAGTGTGTTGGTGAGTGTGGTGGTGTGTGTATGGTGAGTATGTTGGTGACAGTGTTGGTGTGCTGGTGAGTGTGTTGGTGACAGTGTTGGTGTGTGCGCTGCTTACGAGCCGCCAGCTTCCTCCTTGCTGCTGTGGTCCTTGCGGGTGAGCTGTTTGGTGTGTGTATGGTGAGTATGTTGGTGATAGTGTTGGTGTGTTGGTGAGTGTGTGTGTTGGTGACAGTGTTGGTGTGTTGGTGAGTGTGTTGGTGTGTTGGTGACAGTGTTGGTGTGTTCGCTGCTTACGAGCCGCCAGCTTCCTCCTCGCTGCTGTGGTCCTTGCGGGTGAGCTGTTTGTAGAAGAAGCTGCTGAAGATGTGGGACCTGTTGGCCACGTCCTGGTCGGCTCTCTCCAGCTGCAGGTACCTGCAGAGAAACAGCAGCAGGTGAGCACTAGTCTGACCACACTGTCCTTACAGAGACAGACCAGACGGGGGCGACACTGTGATCACGATGATGGTTCGTCCAGAACGAGGCCCAGACGTTGAGATTCTCCAAAAATGGAAATCTTGGCTGTATAATGTCTGGTAGTGGGGGGCTGGGTTTACTTTCTGCCCCCTGATGCTATTTAGGGGCAGCTATGGATGTATGTGGGTGTTTCACTGCCCCCTAGTGTGAGTATGTGGGTGTTTCACTGCCCTCTAGTGTGTCTATGTGGGTGTTCCACTGCCCCCTAGTGTGTCTATGTGGGTGTTCCACTGCCCCCTAGTGTGTGTGTATGTGAGTGTTCCACTGCCCTCTAGTGTGTGTATGTGGGTGCTCCACTGCCCTCTAGTGTGTGTATGTGGGTGTTTCACTGCCCTCTAGTGTGTGTGTATGTGAGTGTTCCACTGCCCTCTAGTGTGTGTGTATGTGGGTGTTTTACTGCCCTCTAGTGTGTGTATGTGGGTGTTTCACTGCCCCCTAGTGTGTGTATGTGAGTGTTCCACTGCCCCCTAGTGTGTGTGTATGTGAGTGTTCCAGTGCCCCCTAGTGTGTGTGTATGTGAGTGTTCCAGTGCCCCCTAGTGTGTATGTATGTGGGTGTTTCACTGCCCCCTAGTGTGTGTATGTGGGTGTTTCACTGCCCCCTAGTGTGTGTATGTGGGTGTTTTACTGCCCCCTAGTGTGTGTATGTGGGTGTTTTACTGCCCCCTAGTGTGTGTATGTGGGTGTTTTACTGCCCCCTAGTGTGTGTGTATGTGGGTGTTTTACTGCTCCCTAGTGTGTGTATGTGGGTGTTTCACTGCCCCCTAGTGTGTGTATGTGAGTGTTCCACTGCCCCCTAGTGTGTGTGTATGTGAGTGTTCCAGTGCCCCCTAGTGTGTGTGTATGTGAGTGTTCCAGTGCCCCCTAGTGTGTATGTATGTGGGTGTTTCACTGCCCCCTAGTGTGTGTATGTGGGTGTTTCACTGCCCCCTAGTGTGTGTATGTGGGTGTTTTACTGCCCCCTAGTGTGTGTATGTGGGTGTTTTACTGCCCCCTAGTGTGTGTATGTGGGTGTTTTACTGCCCCCTAGTGTGTGTGTATGTGGGTGTTTTACTGCCCTCTAGTGTGTGTGTATGTGAGTGTTCCACTGCCCCCTAGTGTGTGTGTATGTGGGTGTTTCACTGCCCCCTAGTGTGTGTGTATGTGAGTGTTTCACTGCCCCCTAGTGTGTATATGTGAGTGCTTGTGTTCACTAGTATGTGTGTATGTGGGTGTTTCACTGCCCCCTAGTGTGTGTGTTCATTAGTATGTGTGTATGAGGGTGTTTCACTGCCCCCTAGTGTGTGTGTATGTGGGTGTTTCACTGCCCCCTAGTGTGTGTATGTGGGTGTTTCACTGCCCCCTAGTGTGTGTATGTGGGTGTTTTACTGCCCCCTAGTGTGTGTATGTGGGTGTTCCACTGCCCCCTAGTGTGTGTGTGTATGTGGGTGTTTCACTGCCCTCTAGTGTGTGTGTATGTGAGTGTTCCACTGCCCCCTAGTGTGTGTGTATGTGGGTGTTCCACTGCCCCCTAGTGTGTGTGTGTTCCACTGCCCCCTAGTGTGTGTGTGTATGTGGGTGTTTCACTGCCCCCTAGTGTGTGTATGTGGGTGTTTCACTGCCCCCTAGTGTGTGTATGTGAGTGTTTCACTGCCCCCTAGTGTGTGTATATGTGAGTGTTCCACTGCCCCCCTAGTGTGTGTGTATGCGAGTGTTCCACTGCCCCCTAGTGTGTGTGTATGTGGGTGTTCCACTGCCCTCTAGTGTTCACAAGCAATATTGTTCATTTCACAATTAATGTAAGTGTATCAGATGATTTTTAAAGAATAAAAATGTTTGTATTAAAGTCTATTTTTGTATAGAGGCTTATTTTAAATATAGTTCTATTATCAGTAATTCTCAGTCCTCTGTCTAAATCTCCTGGTACGACCACCAATCCAAGTTAAGGATGTTATTGGACTAATTGGTTGTTAGGACACTCTTGATCAATTGTGATCACAGCTGAAAAACATTCTACTAATAAGTGAGTATAAAAGGGAACAACATTCTAGGTTAGTTTAGTATCTGAAGATCAGCAGTTGATGGCTTGCTGACCGACTCACAATGACCAGAAAGAACTTTCTTTAGAGACCCGTCAGTCCATTGTTATGTTAAGGAAGAAGATACTCCATTAAAACAAGAACATCTCACTGTGATCTAAACTTTTGAGAGATCTACCTTTAAGACTTTTAAGTTGATATTAACGGTGAAATAGAGGAATACGAGAACTCACTTGAGGTAGAAGTCGATGATGACATCGTTCAGAAACTCGCCGTCCCTAAGGCACTCCAGGTCCTCTGTCGTCACAGTGATGCCACCTTTGGAAGGGGGAGGGGGGTACTGGATCAATCTGTTTTAAAAACAAAGCCAGAGATCTTAATTATTACAAAGCTAACGTGCAACTACATCGTTATTAGTTTTTTGGCTTCCTGCCAGATCTTAGAGTTTTCGAGATATCAACTCCAACTCCAGATGGTCCGGTCTGGTTGTCTGATTCGGGCTTGTATACAGCTTTTTGATTGGATGCACAGATTCCAGAAAACAACAGATTCCTTCAGAAATTTTCTCCCATAGAGAATGAATAGGATGGAAAGGTGTACGCCAATCTACTGAACTTCTGCTCCACCCACAGACACCGTTTCACATACACTGACTCAGAGCGGACCCCCGAGCACGACTGCAGTATTGGTTTGACTCGTACTCGTCTGTTTGTCGTTTTTTTTTCCATCCCTCTTTTCCCCCCATAGAGTCCCATTCATTTTCAGGTGCACCCAAACATCAAGGTTTCATTGAACCTACAGCCTCCAAACTGTATATACTCACTCAGAGTGGACCCCCAACCACACTGACCCTCACTCCTCTACTCATCGTTTATTCATCCCTCGTTCCTTGCACTGCTTAAGCCGCCCTGCGTTTCCATCAGTAGATGCACTTTTCTAATTATTATTATTATTAATTTAATATGATATATCCAAAACATCATGTATGCAATAGTCATTAGTGATCAAACTCTACACACTAAATTGACAGAAGTATTGGGACACCTACATATTACCCCTATAGGAGCTTATAGGACGTCCCATTCTAAACCCATTGGCATGAATATGGAGTTGGTCCCAGCTGTAGCAGCTTCCACTCTTCTGGGAAGCTTCTACAAGATTTTGGAGAGCACATGTTTTCCATTCTAGGTCGAGCCTAAAGACGTTGGATGAGGTTGAGGTCAGGAATCTGTGAGGGTCAGTCAAGTTCTTCCGCACCTAACCAGCCTGCTTTGTGCACTGGGGCGTGCTGGTACAGAGAAGGTTCTTCTCCAAGCTGTTCCCACAAAGTTGGACATTGTTCAAAAGGTCTTGGTCTACTGAAGCATTATGACTTCCCTTTAGGGTCCTCGACCCACCCCTGAAACAAAAAACCACTATAGCATCATTATCCCTCCTCCACCAAACTTTACAGTCACAGTGCTGTTAGGCAGGTAACGTTCTCCTGGTGTTCTCCAAACCTGGATATGTTCATCTGACACTCGACATTGTGCTCCGACGTGAAGCTCCAGTGTTAGCGCTGATGTTAAAGCCAGAGGAGGTTTGGAGCTCTGCAGTTATTGGTCAGCAGAGTGTTGGAGACTTTGCTCAGCACTTGCTGATGGTGGAAACTGGCTTGCTGTAACGGTGGATCCTATTATAGACCACCCTGGAGTTCAATGAGCTCCTCAGAACCTCACACTCTTTCACTAACGCATGTAAAGACAGACTTTATGGTTAGCTGCTTGATTATACACACCTGCCGCAATAAGACTGAATGGAACACCAGAACTTAATGATGACGAGGTGTGTCCCAATACTTTTGTCCACGTTAATCTATGAAGTGTAGCTACAGAACATCACTAAACCAGGTCAACGGCACAAAACACCACCTACGAGTCTCAAGAATGAGTCCCGGGTCCCTTCTGACATTCAATGACCCCAACGTTGGTCCACAATTCATTCCAAGTCCAGACTTCAAACAGCTTCAGTGGAAACTTCAGGGGGGAAAAAACGCTAAAGGAAAGTTCTAGAGCAGCGACATGGAAACTTTCTCAACACCGGCCAGAAGTGGAGCTCCAACCAAAGCAGGAAAGAGTCGAGTCAGCTTACCAGTAATCACAGTCATCACGCAGTGTTTTGAAGAAGCCAACACCAGGAAACCGGTCAAGAACCCAACGCCATTTATATAATTATCTTTATTAGAAAATGAAACGAAACGGAGACCAGAGCTCGGACGATGCTCCTCCGGTTTTATCTGGCAACACCGTGTGTCCCGGGTTTATATACACGCCCACCAGCCACAGCATCAAACCACCTCCTGGTATCTCCACTCACTGTCCACTGTATCAGCTCCACTGACCATACAGGACCTCCACTCTCTGTCCACTGTATCAGCTCCACTGACCATACAGGACCTCCACTCACAGACTGTAGTTCATCTGATTCTCTGTTTACTTTATTACTCTGTTCTTTAATGATCAGGACCCCCACAGGACCACCACAGAGCAGATACTATTAGGAAGGTGAGTGTTTAAACACGGTGTCCACTCACTGTCCACTCTATTAGACACTCCTACTACCTGCTGGTCCACCTTGTAGATGTAAAGTCAGAGACTGTAGCTCATCTGCTGCTGCACAGTTTGTGTTCCTCTAGTTCTTCATCAGTGGACACAGGACGCCGCCCACAGGACACTGCTGTCTGGATAGTTTTGGTTGGTGGACGATTCTCAGTCCAGCAGTGACACTGAGGTGTTTAAACACTCCAGCAGCACAACATACACTAACAGCAGTCCTGAGAACCTCCCTAATAGTATCTGCTCTGTGGTGGTCCTGTGGGAGTCCTGATCATTGAAGAACATACTGTTCACTAGACAGACGTTACCTGCGGGGCTGGCTCTGTTGCTTCGTGTGGCTGCGCAGGGAGGTGTGTCGTGTGGTCACTGCGTCGGTGGTCTTTTTAGCCCCTTCAGCTGTGCCGGGTCTGCTCTGTAACCAGAGAACAGAGGAGGATCAGAACCACCAGAGCTTTTATCTTCTCCATCTCCTGGCTGGGTTGTTGTGGTGGGGGGGGTTGGCGGCGGGGTCTCAATTTGGAAACGAACACTCGCATTAGAGGAGACGACAGAGAGAGAGAGACACGAACTAAAGGGAGAGAGACAGAGAGAGAGACAGAAAGAGAGACAGAGAGAGAGAGGAAGAGAGAGCCACGCCATCAGCCGTCCCAACTGATTAAACACTAACGGTCATCCAGCGAGAGTTACTGATCGGCTGGACACAAGACCTGGACTGGGCCTGTGTGGACTGCAGGTGACCGCACTGGAGCAGAAGCAGTTTAGTCCTGGAGAAGCAGTGAATCTGAATACAACGCGTCCATATATACACCTTAATCTGAATACAACGCGTCCATATATACACCTTAATCTGAATACAACGCCTCCATATATACACCTTAATCTGAATACAACGCGTCCATATATACACCTTAATCTGAATACAACGCCTCCATATATACACCTTAATCTGAATACAACACGTCCATATATACACCTTAATCTGAATACAACGCCTCCATATATACACCTTAATCTGAATACAACACGTCCATATATACACCTTAATCTGAATACAACGCCTCCATATATACACCTTAATCTGAATACAACGCGTCCATATATACACCTTAATCTGAATACAACGCCTCCATATATACACCTTAATCTGAATACAACGCGTCCATATATACACCTTAATCTGAATACAACACGTCCATATATACACCTTAATCTGAATACAACACGTCCATATATACACCTTAATCTGAATACAACGCCTCCATATATACACCTTAATCTGAATACAACGCCTCCATATATACACCTTAATCTGAATACAACGCATCTATATATACACCTTAATCTGAATACAACGCCTCCATATATACACCTTAATCTGAATACAACGCCTCCATATATACACCTTAATCTGAATACAACGCATCTATATATACACCTTAATCTGAATACAACGCGTCCATATATACACCTTAATCTGAATACAACGCCTCCATATATACACCTTAATCTGAATACAACGCGTCCATATATACACCTTAATCTGAAAACAACGCCTCCATATATACACCTTAATCTGAATACAACGCGTCCATATATACACCTTAATCTGAATACAACGCGTCCATATATACACCTTAATCTGAAAACAACGCCTCCATATATACACCTTAATCTGAATACAACGCGTCCATATATTCACCTTAATCTGAATACAACGCGTCCATATATACACCTTAATCTGAATACAACGCCTCCATATATACGCCTTAATCTGAATACAACGCCTCCATATATACACCTTAATCTGAATACAACGCCTCCATATATACGCCTTAATCTGAATACAACGCGTCCATATATACACCTTAATCTGAATACAACGCGTCCATATATACGCCTTAATCTGAATACAAAGCGTCCATATATACGCCTTAATCTGAATACAACGCGTCCATATATACACCTTAATCTGAATACAACGCGTCCATATATACGCCTTAATCTGAATACAAAGCGTCCATATATACACCTTAATCTGAATACAACGCCTCCATATATACACCTTAATCTGAAAACAACGCATCCATATATACAGCTTAATCTGAATACAACGCGTCCATATATACACCTTAATCTGAATACAACGCCTCCATATATACACCTTAATCTGAATACAACGCCTCCATATATACACCTTAATCTGAATACAACGCCTCCATATATACACCTTAATCTGAATACAACGCATCCATATATACGCCTTAATCCGAATACAACGCGTCCATATATACACCTTAATCCAAATACAACGCGTCCATATATACACCTTAATCTGAATACAACGCATCCATATATACACCTTAATCTGAATACAACGCCTCCATATATACGCCTTAATCTGAATGCAACGCCTCCATATATACACCTTAATCTGAATACAACGCGTCCATATATACGCCTTAATCTGAATACAACGCGTCCATATATACACCTTAATCTGAATACAACGCGTCCATATATACGCCTTAATCTGAATACAACGCATCTATATATACAGCTTAATCTGAATACAACGCGTCCATATATACACCTTAATCTGAATACAACGCGTCCATATATACGCCTTAATCTGAATACAACGCGTCCACATATTCACCTTAATCTGAATACAACGCCTCCATATATACACCTTAATCTGAAAACAACGCCTCCATATATACGCCTTAATCTGAATACAAAGCGTCCATATATACACCTTAATCTGAATACAACGCCTCCATATATACACCTTAATCTGAATACAACGCGTCCATATATACGCCTTAATCTGAATACAACGCGTCCATATATTCACCTTAATCTGAATACAACACGTCCATACATACGCCTTAATCTGAATACAACGCGTCCATATATTCACCTTAATCTGAATACAACGCGTCCATATATTCACCTTAATCTGAATACAACGCCTCCATATATACACCTTAATCTGAAAACAACGCCTCCATATATACGCCTTAATCTGAATACAAAGCGTCCATATATACACCTTAATCTGAATACAACGCGTCCATATATACACCTTAATCTGAATACAACGCGTCCATATATACGCCTTAATCTGAATACAACGCGTCCATATATTCACCTTAATCTGAATACAACGCCTCCATATATACACCTTAATCTGAATACAACGCCTCCATATATACACCTTAATCTGAATACAACGCATCCATATATACACCTTAATCTGAAAACAACGCCTCCATATATACACCTTAATCTGAAAACAACGCCTCCATATATACACCTTAATCTGAAAACAACGCCTCCATATATACACCTTAATCTGAATACAACGCCTCCATATATACACCTTAATCTGAATACAACGCCTCCATATATACACCTTAATCTGAATACAACGCATCCATATATACACCTTAATCTGAAAACAACGCCTCCATATATACACCTTAATCTGAAAACAACGCCTCCATATATACACCTTAATCTGAATACAACGCCTCCATATATACACCTTAATCTGAATACAACGCCTCCATATATACGCCTTAATCTGAATACAACGCCTCCATATATACACCTTAATCCGAAAACAACGCGTCCATATATACGCCTTAATCTGAATACAACGCGTCCATATATACACCTTAATCCGAATACAACGCGTCCATATATACGCCTTAATCTGAATACAACGCGTCCATATATACGCCTTAATCTGAAAACAACGCCTCCATATATACACCTTAATCTGAATACAACGCGTCCATATATACACCTTAATCTGAATACAACGCGTCCATATATACACCTTAATCTGAAAACAACGCCTCCAAATATACGCCTTAATCTGAATACAACGCGTCCATATATACACCTTAATCTGAATACAACGCGTCCATATATACACCTTAATCTGAATACAACGCGTCCATATATACACCTTAATCTGAATACAACGCATCCATATATACGCCTTAATCTGAATACAACGCGTCCATATATACACCTTAATCTGAATACAACGCCTCCATATATACACCTTAATCTGAATACAACGCCTCCATATATACACCTTAATCTGAATACAACGCCTCCATATATACGCCTTAATCTGAATACAACGCCTCCATATATACGCCTTAATCTGAATACAACGCCTCCAAATATACGCCTTAATCTGAATACAACGCCTCCATATATACGCCTTAATCTGAATACAACGCCTCCATATATACACCTTAATCTGAATACAACGCGTCCATATATACACCTTAATCTGAATACAACGCGTCCATATATACACCTTAATCTGAATACAACGCCTCCATATATACACCTTAATCTGAATACAACGCGTCCATATATACGCCTTAATCTGAATACAACGCGTCCATATATACACCTTAATCTGAATACAACGCCTCCATATATACACCTTAATCTGAATACAACGCATCCATATATACACCTTAATCTGAATACAACGCATCCATATATACACCTTAATCTGAATACAACGCGTCCATATATACACCTTAATCTGAATACAACGCGTCCATATATACACCTTAATCTGAATACAACGCGTCCATATATGCGCCTTAATCTGAATACAACGCGTCCATATATACGCCTTAATCTGAAAACAACGCCTCCATATATACGCCTTAATCTGAATACAACGCGTCCATATATACACCTTAATCTGAATACAACGCGTCCATATATAAACCTTAATCTGAAAACAACGCCTCCAAATATACGCCTTAATCTGAATACAACGCGTCCATATATACACCTTAATCTGAATACAACGCGTCCATATATACACCTTAATCTGAATACAACGCGTCCATATATACACCTTAATCTGAATACAACGCGTCCATATATACACCTTAATCTGAATACAACGCGTCCATATATACACCTTAATCTGAAAACAACGCGTCCATATATACACCTTAATCTGAATACAACGCCTCCATATATACGCCTTAATCTGAATACAACGCCTCCATATATACGCCTTAATCTGAATACAACGCATCCATATATACACCTTAATCTGAATACAACGCCTCCATATATACACCTTAATCTGAATACAACGCCTCCATATATACACCTTAATCTGAATACAACGCCTCCATATATACACCTTAATCTGAATACAACGCCTCCATATATACACCTTAATCTGAATACAACGCCTCCATATATACACCTTAATCTGAATACAACGCCTCCATATATACACCTTAATCTGAATACAACGCCTCCATATATACGCCTTAATCTGAATACAACGCCTCCATATATACACCTTAATCTGAAAACAACGCCTCCATATATACGCCTTAATCTGAAAACAACGCGTCCATATATACGCCTTAATCTGAATACAACGCGTCCATATATACACCTTAATCTGAATACAACGCGTCCATATATACACCTTAATCTGAATACAACGCCTCCATATATACGCCTTAATCTGAATACAACGCCTCCATATATACACCTTAATCTGAATACAACGCCTCCATATATACGCCTTAATCTGAATACAACGCATCCATATATACGCCTTAATCTGAATACAACGCCTCCATATATACACCTTAATCTGAATACAACGCCTCCATATATACACCTTAATCTGAATACAACGCGTCCATATATACACCTTAATCTGAAAAAGAGCACAACAGAGAGAGAGAGAGAGAGAGAGAGAGAGAGAGAGACATACGGAAAGAAAGACAAAAACGAAAAAGAGGTAAAGAACAAGAAATTTGCCTTGACACCTTAAACAGCCCCCCAGACGTCTAGTAGAGACCCCCAACCCCGGACACAGTGATTAGTTTTACAGTGTTTGGGGGCGTGGAGAATGGAGGGATAGGAGAAAACAGAGATGGAGAGAGAGAGGAAGAGAGATTACCTCACTGTTCCTCTCCTTCTCGGCATGCTGGCCGTCCACACCGTCTCCCTGACCCAGCAGGGTGAGGAGCTGCCCCCCTCGAGGGTGACAGTGGAGCCGATTCAGCCCCTCCGCCCAGGACAGAGGAACCCCCAGACTCGGCCGGCCGTACCGCAGACCGATCACGTCCATCAGAGACGCCAACAAAGCCGACCGCAGCTCCTCCAGCTGACCGACCAGCGTCACCAACACGAACGGACACGGCGGACCTGCAGAGAGGAAATCCAGCGTTCCAGACTGTGAAGGGAACATCACCACTTTTTAAAATTCCCTCCCAACAAACAACCCAACAGTCAGAGCTCCATGTTCATCTTTAAACCAGCCTGAAGTTCCTCTTCTCCACATTCTTCATCTAACGTTCCACCTTAAACACTGCAGCTCGTACAGACGCCAGAATGGAACCACAGCAGCGTTTAAGGTGGAACGGAGAATTCCCAAAACCAGCTGCTGAACTTCCAACATCTTTAACAGAATCCTGAACAACTTTAACTCTGCAGTCTGTACATTTCACTCCGGACAGTTTCTCCAACACTCGGACACCATGGAGCAGCTTCAGCTCAGCGTTCAACACTGAAGAGACTGAAGAGACGAGCAGCTCCACCTTTATTAGTACCACAACCTCCAACAGTGACTGGAAGTAGCAGCCATGCTGTGTGAGTGGATCACTGTGTGCTGGTTGAAGCAGATCATCTTCAACTGAAAGTTTCACAGAGACACCTTTAATCTACTTTGAGTTTGATGTCCAGATCAAAGAGAGTAGCTAGTACAGGTAACGTTACTACTAGCAGCACAGAGTAACTAGTATAACTAACTAAATAGTATGTGGGCGGAGCCTATTTAGACAGAGGCTCATATTATTTAGTCTCTGTGTTGCTTCTGTGTGATCATTGCGGTGTCTCACTGAAAACCAGCCAATCAGAGTAGAGCTTGTTAAATTATGCATGAGCTCTGAGACTCACTGTGTTGTGTGTTGGAGGTGTGCAATGCCGAGAGCTCGGTGTGCAGCAGTCTGGTCTGGGGGTCCGACAGGCTGAAGAAGAGCAGGGACGGTAGCGGCTGCTGGGAGCCGGACAGAAGAGTCCCATCGCTCGCTAGAGCTCCATCCCACACGCCATAGCCGTGGAGCTCCGAGGGCACCACTGCCACCACGACAGCATCCTCTCCTTCTTTCGCGGCTGAGAAAGAAAGAGAGCTGAAATGTCAGAGATGTGTTCTAACGCTGGAACTTCTATTTATTGATATTGTTTACTAATCAAAGCCCACCCTGTCCCCTCAAATATCAGCTATCAGCTGATTCCACTGTAGGTAAGGTAGTAAATCAGTGTATGTGTAGTGACGTAGAACAACATTAGTGGAATTACAGTAAATTATAAATAAATAAACAATAAACAACATTATCTGTACGTCTGATTATTATTAGATAAATCCTAATTAACTGGATACCTCACATTACATGGTATGTAATATATACATATATAACTAAAAATATTAAATGATAAATAAATATATATTAAGGTTTCCTGACTAGACTAGACTAACATTAATATTAAAAAGTAAGGCTGTGTCCCAAACAGCGCCCTCTGGAGCATTACATACTGCACTACTAACAATGGAGTCATTTTATTTATTAATTAATTAATGTATCTATTTTATTTATTATACTTTATTATTTACGTATGTAGTGTAGTAGCAGTCTGTAGTTTGGGGGCGTGGCCAGAGAGTAATGTAACTTAATGTTTCAGAGTGCTTTCTGACTAAAGTTAATATAAACGTTAGCTAACCCAACCCCTCCTAGTCTGTTACCATAACAACACATTATAATAAAGCTGGTTTATTACAGTATATGTGGTCATTGTTGATATTTACTTCCTTTATCACTGGCCTCACATTTAAAGCTGGCGCAAGCTACCCCCACGTACCCCAACCTAACAACCAGAGCCCGTTGCTAAGAACAAACACAGTACGTGGGTTGCGAAAGCTGGCAAAACACGTTTCAAAATAAAAGTTTTTCAACAGTTTCTGTTTCCGTGGTTTAACTTTTGGGTGGGACAAATCTACCTGCTTCTGATATTGGGTGGGACACGTCCCCCCTGGTTCCAACGCCAATGCTGTATTACTCTCTAACTTTAAAATTGACACCTGGACACTACTTCCGCCCCAAGTCCTACTACACTAACCCTACTATTAAAACACACCACTGTATGAACAGGTTTATCAATGCTTACAATAGCACTGCGCCCTTGTGCTGCTTGTTAATGTTGGAGTGGAGCTGAAAATGGATTACAGCACTGGCATCTAGTGGTCAGAGGTTTAAACACAACACACAATGAGTCACTGTCTGCCAGAATCTGTGTATTGATACTGTGTTTTTGAGAATTGATACAGTATCACTAAACATAATATCCCGATATTCGATATTTTCTTACACTACTGTAGGGTGAAGGACGGCAATACTTCTCAAGGTCCTTCAACGTCTGAAGGTCAAATGGGCCCACTAACCCGCCTGCCAACAAGTGCTCCCTTGACCAACCCCCACTTATTATGGAACAACCTCTTCCCACTCAGAGCATCACCAACGCTGAGGAGAAGAATGAGAGAGTGAAATAAACAGAGAAAGAAAAGAAGTATGGATGGAAATCGCTCCGCGCCGTGTTAAACCGATATCCTGCAATCATCATGATTACACATAAATAGGCTGTTTACTACTGCGAGAAGAGCCTGAGGGGCTCAGACTCCATAACCACTAATCTCTCTCTCTCTCTCTCCATCTCTCTCTCTCTCCCTCTCTCTCTCTGTATCTCTCTCTCTCTCCTTCACTCTCTCTCTCTCCTTCTCTCTCTCTCTCTCCATCTCTCTCTCACACCCCTCTGAGCACTGCAGACATGCAAATAAGCCCTCCACTTCACCTCTGGGTCAGGGGCATAAATAGAGATTTAAGCTGAGCCTTCTTAACATAAGACAGAGAGAGAGAGAGAGAGAGAGAGAGAGAGAGAGAGAGAGAGAGAGAGAGAGGCATAATGGCTGTGTGTGTGTGTGTGTGTGTGAGAGAGAGAGAGAGAGAGAGAAAGAAAGAAAGAAAGAAAGAAAGAAAGAAAGAAAGAAAAAGAAAGAAAGAATGTGTGTGTGAGAGAGAAAGAGAAATAAAGAAAGAGAATGAGTGTGTAAGAGAAAGAGAGATAACGAAAGAGAATGAGTGTGTGTAAGAGAAAGAGAGATAAAGAAAGAGAATGAGTGTGAGAGAGAAAGAGAAAGAAAGAGAATGAGTGTGTGTAAGAGAAAGAGAGATAAAGAGAATGAGTGTGTGAGAGAGAAAGAGATAAAGAAAGAGAATGAGTGTGTGTGAGAGAGAAAGAGAAATGAAGAAAGAGAATGAGGGTGTGTGTAAGAGAAAGAGAGATAAAGAAAGAGAATGAGTGCGTGTGAGAGAGAAAGAGAGATAAAGAAAGAGAATGAGTGTGTGTGAGAGAGAAAGAGATAAAGAAAGAGAATGAGTGTGTGTGAGAGAGAAAGAGAGATAAAGAAAGAGAAAGAGTGTGTGTGAGAGAAAGAGACATAGAGAGAATGAGTGTGAGAGAGAGAGAAAGAGATGAGTGAATGATGGTTCTGCTCAAGCACTACCTTCTCCTCCAGACATCCAACTACTCAAGAACTACCTTCTCCTCCAGACACCCTACTACTCAAGAACTACCTTCTCCTCCAGACACCCTACTACTCAAGAACTACCTTCTCCTCCAGACACGCTACTACTCAAGAACTACCTTCTCCTCCAGACACCCTACTACTCAAGAACTACCTTCTCCTCCAGACACCCTACTACTCAAGAACTACCTTCTCCTCCAGACACCCTACTACTCAAGAACTACCTTCTCCTCCAGACACCCTACTACTCAAGAACTACCTTCTCCTCCAGACACCCTACTACTCAAGAACTACCTTCTCCTCCAGACACGCTACTACTCAAGAACTACCTTCTCCTCCAGACACCCTACTACTCAAGAATTACCTTCTCCTCCAGACACCCTACTACTCAAGAACTACCTTCTCCTCCAGACACGCTACTACTCAAGAACTACCTTCTTCTCCAGACACCCTACTACTCAAGCACTACCTTCTCCTCCAGACACCCTACTACTCAAGAACTACCTTCTTCTCCAGACACCCTACTACTCAAGAACTACCTTCTCCTTCAGACACCCTACTACTCAAGAACTACCTTCTCCTCCAGACACCCTACTACTCAAGCACTACCTTCTCCTTCAGACACCCTACTACTCAAGAACTACCTTCTCCTTCAGACACCCTACTACTCAAGAACTACCTTCTTCTCCAGACACCCTACTACTCAAGAACTACCTTCTCCTCCAGACACCCTACTACTCAAGAACTACCTTCTCCTCCAGACACCCTACTACTCAAGCACTACCTTCTCCTTCAGACACCCTACTACTCAAGAACTACCTTCTCCTTCAGACACCCTACTACTCAAGAACTACCTTCTTCTCCAGACACCCTACTACTCAAGAACTACCTTCTCCTCCAGACACCCTACTACTCAAGCACTACCTTCTCCTTCAGACACCCTACTACTCAAGAACTACCTTCTCCTCCTGACACCCTACTACTCAAGAACTACCTTCTCCTCCAGACACCCTACTACTCAAGAACTACCTTCTCCTTCAGACACCCTACTACTCAAGAACTACCTTCTCCTCCAGACACCCTACTACTCAAGAACTACCTTCTCCTCCAGACACCCTACTACTCAAGAACTACCTTCTCCTTCAGACACCCTACTACTCAAGAACTACCTTCTCCTCCAGACACCCTACTACTCAAGAACTACCTTCTCCTCCAGACACCCTACTACTCAAGAACTACCTTCTCCTCCAGACACCCTACTACTCAAGAACAACCTTCTCCTCCAGACACCCTACTACTCAAGCACTACCTTCTCCTTCAGACACCCTACTACTCAAGAACTACCTTCTTCTCCAGACACCCTACTACTCAAGAACTACCTTCTCCTCCAGACACCCTACTACTCAAGAACTACCTTCTCCTCCAGACTTCCTTCTACTCAAGAACTACCTCCTCCTTCAGATGTCCTTCTACGCAAAAACTACCTTCTCCTCCAGACGTCCTCCTACTCAAGCACTACCTTCTCTTCCAGACACCCTACTACTCAAGAACAACCTTCTCTTCCAGACACCCTACTACTCAAGAACTACCTTCTCCTCTAGACATCCAACTACTCAAGAACTACCTTCACCTCCAGACACCCTACTACTCAAGAACCTTCTCCTCCAGACACCCTACTACTCAAGAACTACCTTCACCTCCAGACACCCTACTACTCAAGAACAACCTTCTCCTCCAGACGTCCTTCTACTCAAGAACTACCTCCTCCTCCAGACGTCCTCCTACGCAAGAACTACCTCCTCCTTCAGATTTCCTTCTATGCAAAAACTACCTTCTCCTCCAGACGTCCTCCTAATCAAGAACTACCTCCTCCTCCAGATGTCCACCTACGCAAGAACTACCTCCTCCAGATGTCCTTCTATGCAAAAACTACCTTCTCCTCCAGATGTCCTTCTATGCAAGAACTACCTCCTCCTCCAGACGTCCTCCTACGCAAGAACTACCTCCTCCTCCAGACGTCCTCCTAATCAAGAACTACTCAACATCATCCAGTCCCACAGTTTGTCAAGCACTGCTCCAGAAGACGCGTGAATTTACTTGTGCTTACAAAATCCAGACACGACAACAGGAGCTTTCGCAATACAACCCCGTCCATGCGTGAAGACATCGAATCATCAGACACGTCCCGAGGACATCTGTTCCTGGTCAGGACGCTGACAGCACACAGGAAAACACTCGAGGCATAGATCTGCTATGAAGACTGATAATGTGATATTAATTAGCATGCGACGCAGTACGTAAGAGATTCCGACGCATTCAGACCCCTGTGGCGCAACTATTCCCAAAACATGTCCTGGAACGTTCTGGAACGAGTCCGGAGCACGCCTCCCGAAGAAGAGAACACTATGGCGGCTTGTGAACATTGGAACCATCTGACGAAGGAGGATTCACGACTCTCACAAATCTCTCTCTCTCCGGCCGGCTTACCTTTCAGCGGTATGGAGACGCTCTCCTCTGTGATCTGGAGGAGACAGAAAGAAGAACATCAGGATTATCACCCTCATCATCATCATCCTCACCACCATGTCACTGCCGGAGGAGTCGGTACAGGAGGTAGTGAGAGCGAGTCAGTGAGGCAGCTCCGTGGGTTCTTACTCAGAGTTGATTTATAGGCCTGTCCGGTAACAAACACTCACAGAGGCTTTTCTTTCAAAGCCTTAAAGTCATAGATTCCCCACCTGGAGTCAATCAGGCTACTGAACACTGCTGGGGCCGAAAGTATGTGGACAGCTGACTCCACTGACTGACCATGACTGCTGTTCCTCTCCTCCACTGACTGACCATGACTGCTGTTCCTCTCCTCCACTGACTGACCTTCACTACTGTTCCTCTCCTCCACTGACTGACCATCACTGCTGTTCTTCTCCTCCACTGACTGACTATCACTGCTGTTCCTCTCCTCCACTGACTGACTATCACTGCTGTTCCTCTCCTCCACTGACTGACCATCACTGCTGTTCTTCTCCTCCACTGACTGATCATCACTACTGTTCCTCTCCTCCACTGACTGACTATTACTGCTGTTCCTCTCCTCCACTGACTGACTATCACTGCTGTTCCTCTCCTCCACTGACTGACCATCACTGCTGTTCCTCTCCTCCACTGACTGACCTTCACTACTGTTCCTCTCCTCCACTGACTGACCATCACTGCTGTTCCTCTCCTCCACTGACTGACCATCGCTAATGTTCAACTCCTCCACTGACTGACCTTCACTGCCGTTCCTCTCCTCCACTGACCATCACCCTTGGTCCTCAGCAGTGATGGTCAGTGGAGAAGAGGAACTGAGTCTAAAGGCTTTCCGCTTCTCCCTGTATATCCCAGCATTCCCAGTTTCCCGGCTTCAATCTAAGTCTCATCCTCCAGCCACGTCTTGTCTGCGTTCGGGAAAAAACCGTCCAAGGCCAACCGACTTTGAGGGGTGTCGGTTTACGGAACGCTTGACGCCGGGCTCTGATCCTGAAAGGGCTCGTCCTGTCTCTGGTGGTCCGCCGCTGAAGAGCTACACTTAAGCCTGCACTCAGAATTCAATTAGCCTATTAAAGAAACCGCACGCGGCAGCGTTCCTCCGCTAAAGTCAACACGGCGCTAACCTTGTTAGGCCCGGCTTTTCTGGCGGGCAGGGGGGCCGGCGACCGCAGCGCTCAGGGCGGCGGGACGGAGGTACGAAGGCTTGTTTGTGGAATGGTTGTGGAATGGTTGTGGAAGTACGTGACACACTGACCTACTGAGCTGTGGTTATACAACCCTCCTCGTTAAACACGCTAACAGGGGTCCTAATCAAACGCAGGGTTAGCTCCCCCCGTCCAGGATCCTAATTGCTCGTTAAAGGCGGCGGGTTGTTTTGGTTGTTTGAAGCGTTTACGCACACGTGAGGATGATTAGTTGCGATGTGCCGAGATGTTCTGGCGGGTTCTGGCGGGTCCGGGGGGCCGTGTTTTGGTTCTGATGTGCATGGAATGTTCAAATTTCCAACACTCGCCGTGTTTCGGGGGGATTAAACGCTTAAGACGTTTTGGCACCGGCGCGGTCGGCTTGACACTGTTTTTGTGAATCTCTCTCTCTCTCTCTCTCTCTCTCTCTCTCCCTCTCCCTCTCCCTCTCTCTCTCCCTCTCCCCCTCTCCCTCTCTCCCTCTCCCTCTCCCCCTCTCCCTCTCTCCCTCTCCCTCTCTCTCTCTCTCTCTCTCTCTCTCTCTCTCTCTCTCTCTCGAGAAGCACACAGAGCAGAGCAGCAGGCCGCTGTTCTTGTTTTGGGGCAAACTGAAAACAGAACCGGTTCCGTTTGGTTACTCAGGTTAGGCCAAACGTGTTCGCTCACCCATCCAAACCATTGAGTTCAATGTTCCAATCACTTCACGTCCACAGCTGTACAAAACCAAACACCTAGTCCTGCAGACTGCTTCTACACTCATTAGTAAAGAGTGGGTCTCTCTCAGGAGCTCAGTGAACTCCAGCGTGGTACCGTGATAGGACGCCACCTGTGAAGTTCAGTGGTGAAGTTTCCTCACTACTAAATATTCCACAGTGGACTGTCAGTGGTGTTAGAACAAAGTGGAAGTGATTGAGAACGACAGCAACTCAGACACCAAGTGGTAGAACATGGACAATGACAGAGCAGATCAGCGGATGCTGAGGAGCATAGAGCACAGAGGTCACCAACTTTCTACAGAGTCCATCACTACAGACCTCCAAACTTCATGTGGTCTTCAGATCAGCTCAAGAACAGAGCGTAGAGAGCTTCATGGAATGGGTCTCCATGGCCGAGCAGCTGCGTCCAAGCCTTACATCACCAAGAACAATGCAGAGCGTCAGACTCTAGAGCAGTGGAGACGTGTTCTCTGGAGTGAAGGGTTCTCCGTCTGGATCTACGATGGACGAGTCTGGGTTTGGTGGTTGCCAGGAGAACGCTACTTGTCTGACTGTATTGTGTCGAATGTAAAGTTTGGTGGAGGGGGGATCATGGTGTAGGGTTGGTTTTCAGGAGGTGGGCTCGGACCCTCAGTTCCAGTGAAAGGAACTCTTAAAACTTTGTGGGGACAGTTTGGGGACGGCCCCTTCCTGTTCCAACATGACTGCCCACCAGTGCACAGAGCAGCTCCATAAAGACATCTCTCCCCATCTTCTCTCTCTCTCTTTTCCTCTCTCTCTGTCTCTTTCTCTCTCTTTTCCTCTCTCTCTCCCTCTCTTTCTCTCTCTTTCTCTGCCTTTCTCTCATATCCTCTCTCTGTCTCTCTCTCTCTCTCTCTCTCTCTCATCCTCTCTCTCCCCAATCTTCCCTCTCTCATACCCTCTCTTTCTCTCCTATCTCTCTCTCTCTCTCTCTCTCATCCTCTCTCCTATCGTCTCTCTCTCTCTCAATCTCCTATATTCTCTCTTTCTCTCTCTCTCTGTAAAGATGTAAAGTCAGAGACAGTAGCTCATCTGCTGCTGCACAGTTTGTGTTCCTCTAGTTCTTCATCAGTGGACACAGGACGCCGCCCACAGGACACTGCTGTCTGGATAGTTTTGGTTGGTGGACAGTTCTCAGTCCAGCAGTTATGCTGCCCAGTGCAACCCCTCCAGTGCAATAGGACCTAATCCTGATCCTGATTTTACCCTCGGCAGCCTGAAGAAACTCACCCGGATTGGTCCACTGGCGAAGCTGCACGTGGTGCCGAAGTGCAAAGTAGAAAAGGACAGCTCCATGATGGACGGCGTCTGGCTGACCTCCTTCAGACCAGCACTCGTGTTTTGGCACGTCTTCTGAGATGGAGAGAGGGGAGGGGGGAGAACGAGAGAGGGGGGTGGGGTGGGGGGGGAAGAGAGAGAGAGAGAGAGAAAGAAGAGAGAGAGTGAGAGAGAAAGAAGAGAGAGAGAGAGAGAGAAAGAAGAGAGAGAGACAGAGAGAGAGAGAGAGAAAGAAGAGAGAGAGAGACAGAGAGAGAGAGAGAGACAGAGAGAGAGAGAGTGAGAGAAAGAAGAGAGAGAGAGAAAGAAGAGAGAGAGAGAGAGAGAGAAAGAAGAGAGAGAGAGACAGAGAGAGAGAGAGAAAGGAGAGAGAGAGTGAGAGAAAGAGAGAGAGAGAGAGAGAAAGAAGAGAAAGACGAGAGAGAGAGAGAGAGAGAAAGAAGAGAGAGAGAGAGAGAGAAAGAAGAGAGAGAGAGAGAGAGAAAGGAGAGAGAGAGAAAGAAGAGAGAGACAGAGAGAAAGAGAGAAGAGAGAGAAAGAGAGAGAGAGAGAGAGAAAGAAGAGAGAGAGAGAGAGAGAGAAAGAAGAGAGAGACAGAGAGAAAGAAGAGAGAGACAGAGAGAAAGAAGAGAGAGAGAGAGAGAGAGAGAGAGAGAGAGAGAGAGAGAGAGAGAAGAGAGAGAGAGAGAGAGAGAAAGGAGAGAGAGAGAGAGAGAGAGAGAGAGAGAGAGAGAGAGAAAGAAGAGAGAGAGAGAGAGAAAGAAGAGAGAGAGAGAGAAAGAAGAGAGAGAGAGAGAGAGAAAGAAGAGAGAGAGAGAGGAAGAGAGAGAAAGAAAGAAGAGAGAGAGAGAGAGAAAGAAGAGAGAGAGAGAGAGAGAGAGAGAAAGAAGAGAGAGAGAGAGAGAGAGAGAAAGAAGAGAGAGAGAGACAGAGAGAAAGCGAGAGAGAGAGAGAGAAAGAAGAGAGAGAGACAGAGAGAGAGAAAGAAGAGAGAGAGAGAGAGAGAGAAAGAAGAGAGAGAGAGAGAAAGGAGAGAGAGAGAGAGAGAGAGAGAGAGAAAGAAGAGAGAGAGAGAGAGAGAGAGAGAGAGAGAGAAAGGAGAGAGAGAGAAAGAAGAGAGAGAGAGAGAGAAAGAAGAGAGAGAGAGAGAGAGAGAGAGAGAGAAAGAAGAGAGAGAGAGAGAGAGAGAGAAAGAAGAGAGAGAGAGAGAGAGAGAGAGAGAGAGAGAGAGAGAGAGAGAGAGAGGTGTTTGATAAATTCTGTTATTCAGCAAATCAACTAACAGCTGTAAAGTTTCTTGAAGCTAAAACATCGACTTAACCGGCAACACCTCTGGACAGACGTCCCCAAACTTTTGAAGGGCCCCGTCCCTGCGCCAACACCACCACTACCGTTGAATCCCCTGCGTACCGAACGTGCTCGGGACTGGGTTTCGGTGGCCTCGGCCAAAGCTTCCATTAGAGCGAGCCCAGCGAGCCAAGCCGCATTCCTCGGTAATCGAGAGCATCTCGGCTTCAAGCGCAACTAACCCGACGCGTTTCAGACCCATCACGCTCATCTGTACGAACGCAGCGCCCAGCCGACCCGCCCGCGGGAACAAGCCGTGACGCAGTCTCTCTCTAACTAGAGCGTCTCAGTAATCTGTTTTATGAGGAGAGATGAGGAGAGAACACTGCTACTTACACAGCTGCTACCTAGACAGCCTACTTACACACTCACTACCTAGACAGCCTACCTACACACTCACTACCTAGACAGCCTACCTACACACTCACTACCTAGACAGCCTACCTACACACTCAACGATAATAATCTAAAAATCTTTGTGCAAAATTAAAATATTAAAAAATAATTTAAAAGTAATAATATTTAATAGAATTCAGAATATCTTTACTTTCTACAAGAACAAGTGCCTCCAACTTTACAGGACTGTACTGTGTTTACTTTCAATGTAAGTCAATTGAACCAGAATTTTGTCCTAATGATTTTGGAGCATTTCTATTATTCCATTCATCATGAAATGTTCACACAGTGTGAACGGCAGCTGTCGTGTTCAAATAATGTTAATTATTTGCCTTGCTATTTAAAAAAAATTGATCAGTTGAAATTTTGAAAAGTCGAAACAGTTGAAATATTGAAAAGTCGAAACGGCTAAAACTTTGAATAGTTAAAACGGCTGAAACTTTGAAAAGTAGAAACGGTTGAAACTGAAAAGTTGAAACAGTTGAAACTGAAAAGTTGAAAAGGTTGACACTGAAAAGTTAAAACGACTGAAACAGCTTAAACATTGAAAAGTCTAAACGGTTGAAATTTGGAAAAGTTAAAACGGTTGGAATTTTGAAAAGTTGAAACGGCTGAAACTTTGAAAAGTTGACCATGTTGAAACGGCTGAAACGTTGAAAAGTTGAAACGGTTGAAACTGAAAAGTTGAAATGGTTGAAACTGAAAAGTTAAAACGGCTGAAATAGCTTCAACTTTGAAAAGTCTAAACGGTTGAAATTTGGAAAAGTTAAAACGGTTGGAATTTTGAAAAGTTGAAACGGTTGAAACAGCTGAAACTTTGAAACGGTTGAAACAGCTGAAACTTTGAAAAGGTGAAACGTCTGAAACTTTGAAAAGTTGAAACTGAAAAGTTGAAACGGTTGAAACTGAAAAGTTAAAACGGCTGAAACAGCTTCAACTTTGAAAAGTTGAAACTGCTGAAATTTTGAAAGCTAAAATAGTTAAAACTTTGAAAAGTTGAAACTGGTAACACAATGATTTACATTCTGTATTTGTACATACCGGCTAGCACTAAATCTAGTTAACGGGGACTAACTTCACTTTCGTTATAATAGAACCAGCAGCTGGTTGGTTTTTCCAAGTGCTAACCGTATACACAGTATGTTATAATCATACCACCCTGTGATTTACCCTCATAAAGATATACACTGTTATACTGACCAGCAACACTAATAGCACCTTAGCAACCACATGGAATAACCCAGCAGTGGCCTAATAGCTAGGGGTGGCAATATTTCACATATTACACATTTCACTATACATAATAACACCACCAATAATAATAACACTATTAAAAAGTTGAAACGGCTGAAGTTTTAAAAAAGAAAGTGTTAAAATTTTGGAAAGTTATAATGGCTGAAACTTTGAAAAGTTGAAACTGTTCAAATTCTGAAAAGCTGAACTGTTAAAATTTTGGAAAGTTGAAACGGCTGAAATTGTGAAAAGTTGAAACTGTTAAAGTTTTGAAAAGATGTAATGGCTGAAACTTTGAAAAGTTGAAACTGTTGAAATTCTGAAAAGTTGAAACTGCTCAAATTTTGTAAAGTTTAAACAGCTGAAAGTTAAAAAAAAAAGCTGAAACTGTTGAAATTCTGAAAAGTTGATACTGTTCAAATTTTGTAAAGTTTAAATGGCTAAATTAAAAAAAAGTTGAAACTGTTGAAATTCTGAAAAGTTGAAACGGCTGAAATTTTGAAAAGTTGAAACTGGTAACACAGTGATTTACATTCTGTATTTGTACATACTGGGTTGCACTAAATCTGCTTAACTGGGAATAACTTTGCTTTCGTTATAATAAATAATAATAATAATAATAATAATAATAATCATCATGAATGGACCAATAAAAATGCTCCAATAACTCATAACAAACTATGAAATAATTGTCCACGATAACAATATACACGGTCATACTGCCCAGCCCTACTAATACCTACATAGCAACCACCTGGACAAAACAATCACTTCCACTTCTGTCTGTATTATAACAACAACATTGGATCGAGTTTGTCCAGCAGGTGGAGCTGCAGCTCTGAGGTGGCTATTCTGTTTTTATCAGAATTGATAAATATATACCCTTGTGTCCTCTGGTGACGCTGCTCACTCTACAAGTATAAACTTCAAAAAACTTCAAACACTCACCTGAGGGTCTTTATCCAGCTGACCACCTGCTCCACCCAGCCTGTCACTGAGTCCCTCATTCACTTCTTCACCATCATCTTCATCACCACTGGACAACACGACTGCCAGACACAGATCAGAACCAATTACACGCCGATAGAGTAGGCCCTTACAGGGGAGATCCACCAATATTTCAAAATTTCTCAATAATTCAACAGTTAATCTGGTAATCTGTTTCTCCTCCAGGCGTCTGTTTGGTTTGGAGGGTTGAAGCAGCTGAACCTCTCTGACTCCGCCCTCTGCATTAATAATAAACCTGGTTTCTGCTTCTGTATCAGTTTAAGTTGAACCGCTTGGGTCCAGATCTCACGTCCGCTTCTGTCTTTGTCCAGCAGGTGGAGCTGCAGCTCTGAGGTGGCTTTTCTGTATTTATTAGAAGTTCTGACCAATGCAGACCGATGGCCTGACCAGTATATACCCACATGTCTTCTGGTGGTGCTCCCTCATAGATCATAGACTGTGCTCCTCCAGCAGTGAACTGAACCAGAGTTGGGCTGGAAGTGGGTCCAGATCTCTGACCGGCTGACCGTCTGTATCAGTAGTGCAGCTGTACTGTATCTGTTCAGATTTATATTGATTATAATGTAAAAGTCTTTGATATTTAATTATTAAGTTAAATCTATGTATGTTTTTATGACCTGTAACAAGCTAGAGCCTTCCCCTGAGTACAGGCCTACGGACCACTAGAGGGCGCTTCAAGGTCCACAGGTTAGGAAACTTAGGTACGCCAACTTACTCTGAAGTTAAGTCTTAATATAACAGCCGGTGTGTAGTTGGCCTGTAATGGCCTACTGTAGAAACATGGCGGTGGCAGCTTCGGAAACACAACGACAGGTAATTATACACCGATGAACATAGTTTTGCGTATTATATGCCATTTCTGATCATAGACCCCCCACCAAATTTTACATACTGCACCTTTAAAGGCAAAGTAAAAAAGAAAGGCCTTTAATTCGACCAGATAAAAAGAAGCTGGAGGACGAAAAACACGACAAACATACACGAAAAACATCCAACAACACTTCAATATAACAGTGAACACCAGAGCTACAGCACCACTCTGCCCCCTAGTGGCCACAGGACATAACGAGTCAAAGGGCAGGCATTCACACATACACGCTTGTGTTCATTGTGTTCATTAATGGGCTTTTAGGGTGATACAGGGACGTAGCTTATCTGTCTCTTCTTCCTCTCTCTTTTCTTTCCTCACTCGGCTCCTCCCCTTTTCTTTCTCTGTGCAACTGTCTATCTGTCTTTCTTTCCTCCTGCGTCTATCTCTCTATCCCTCCTTCTACAGCCTGATCAGACCCCAAATCAATCAGTAGATCTTATTTCTATCGCTCATTCTCTCTCTCTGTCTCTCTCTCTCTCTCTCTCTCTCTCTCTCTCCTGCTGTCCCCGAGGGTGTCCACTTGGGTCCTGTAACAGTGAGAGGGGACAGGATTTGAATGAGAGGGATTTGGAAGGCGCTGAAGCAGAACTGAGCTGTGCGTCTCCAGACAGACCAGAAATAACTAGCACAGCCTTCTCAATGAGCAGAGAGAGAGAGAGAGAGAGAGAGTTAAGAGAGAGAGTGTGAGAGAGGAGGGGTAAGCGAGTGAGAGAGAGTTAAACGTAGGCGAGTAAGCAAGAGTTACAGATAGTTAAGAATATAGTTAAGAGTAAGAATATAAGAGAGGGAGAACAAGAGAGAGAGTATAAGCGAGTGAATGAGACAGAGTAAATAAAAGTGTCAGAGTCAGAGAAAGAGTGAGAGAGTGAGCAAGATAGAGAGGGTGAGTGGAAGAAAGTGAGAGAGAGAGATTAGAGGGTGTGAGAGAGTAAGCAAGTGAGTGAGATAGAGAGCTAATAGTAGGCGAGTGCAAGAGAGGGAGAAACAGAGAGAGTGTATGAAAGAGTAAGAGAGTGAATGAGTGAGAAAGTGAAAGAGTGAGAGAGTAAGAGAGGGAGTGTAAAAGAATAAAAGAGTGAATGAGTGAGTGTGAGTGTGAAAGAGTAAGAGAGTGAATGAATGAGACAGTGAGACTGTAAAAGAGTAAGACTGTGAAAGAGTAAGAGAGTAAGAGATTAAGAGAGTGAGTGTGAAAGGGTAAAACAGTGAGAGAGTGAGAGAGAGTGAATGAATGAGACAGTGAGACTGTAAAAGAGTAAGACTGTGAAAGAGTAAGAGAGTAAGAGATTAAGAGAGTGAGTGTGAAAGGGTAAAACAGTGAGAGAGTGAGAGAGAGTGAATGATGTACTTATTTTACATGCAAACTGATGTAAACAAATGTTGTTTAAACTCCCAAATGAAACATCTGCTTTACGTAAAGTATATGTAACTGCTATGTAAATGATATGTTAATGATAGGTCATTGATATGTAAATGATATGTTAATGATAGGTAACTGATATGTAAATGATATGTTAATGATAGGTAACTGATATGTAACTGATATGTAACTGATATAAATGATATGTTAATGATAGGTAACTGATATGTAAGTGATATGTTAATGATAGGTCATTGATGTGTAAATGATATGTTAATGATATGTTAATGATAGGTCATTGATATGTAAATGATATGTTAATGATAGGTAACTGATATGTAACTGATATAAATGATATGTTAATGATATGTTAATAATATGTAAATGATATGTTAATGATAGGTAATTGATGTGTAAATATGTAACTGATATAACTATATGTAACTGATATAAATGACATGTTAATGATATGTTAATAATATGTAAATGATATGTAACCAGTATAAAGGATAATGTTAATAATATGTTAATAATATGTAAATTATATGGAACTGCTATGTAACTGGTATAAATTATATGTTAATGATATGTAAATGATATGGAACTGCTATGTAAATGATATTTTACTGTTATAAATGATGATATTAATGATATGTAATTGATATAAATGAGATGTAACTGCTATGTAAGTATGCAACTGCTATGTAAACAATATGTAAATTCTATGTAAATATGTAACTTATGTAAATGATATGTAAATGGTATGTTAATGATAGGTAATTGATATGTAAATGATATGGAACTGCTATGTAAATGATATGTGATGGATATAATATGTAACTGGTATAAATGATATGTAAATTATATAAATGATATGCAAATTATACGTAACTCATAGGTAATTGATATGTAACTGCCACGTAACTGCTATGTAAACGATATGTCATTGATATGTCAATGATCTGTAACTGATATGTAACAGATATGTAAATAATATGTAAATAATATGTAAATGCTGTGTAAATGAGGTTCTGGTAGGCTGACGCTGAAACGGATTTGTCGTTTGTGTTTAAATCTCTGCTGCTGAATCAGTTCAGTGCCGAGAGTCTTCATGTTCAGCCACCTCAGGTGAGGCCGAACCACAGGTATGTAGACCAGCGCCATGTTTTGAACTCCTCTGACCCCTCAAACGGTCACTTCATAACGAGCAGCCCTGCTGTATCCCTCTCTAAGCTGCTGTGGGCGGGATGTTCTTCAGACAGTGGATGTTCTCCATTAACCTGCATTATAGCCCCTTACAGGTTTAGGGCCGGTAGGGGAGGTCAGAAGGAGGTACGTCTGGCCTGGTCTCCAGTACACACGCCTGTAAGGGGCTTTGGGCTTTGATCTGCACTAATCTGAACAGGACGAGAGGCTTTTCTCCCTCACCGATATCCTCCAGCACCATCATCATCATCATCATCATACCAGGAAGAAGTCATTCAGAGCTGTGATACTGATCTCCAGTCAGCTAAAGAGACCGAACAGACCAGGTTATTATTATTCATCTAGAACTCTGAGTAACTACTATGATGTACATGAGGAACTGCTGTGATCTGGTTTAACTGCTTCAATCTCTGAGGTTTCAAACAGTGTTATTGACTAGGGCTGCATCCAACCTTCTCATCCAGACCTTCTCATCCAACATCAGTGTCCAGTGGAGGAGCTTTACTCCACTCCAGAGCCCAGTGGTGGAGATTTACTCCACTCCAGAGCCCAGTGGTGGAGATTTACTCCACTCCAGAGCCCAGTGGTGGAGATTTACTCCACTCCAGAGTCCAGTGGTGGAGATTTACTCCACTCCAGAGTCCAGTGGTGGAGCTTTACACCACTTCAGAGTCCAGTGGTGGAGCTTTACACCACTCTAGAGTCCAGTGGTGGAGTTTTACTCCACTCCAGAGTCCAGTGGTGGAACTTTACACCACTCCAGAGTCCAGTGGTGGAGCTTTACACCACTCCAGAGTCCAGTGATGTAACTTTACACTACTCCAGAGCCCAATGGTGGAGATTTACACCACTCCAGAGCCCAGTGGTAGAGATTTACACCACTCCAGAGTCCAGAGGTGGAGCTTCACACCACTCCAGAGTCCAGTGGTGGAGCTTTACACCACTCTAGAGTCCAGTGATGTAACTTTACACCACTCCAGAGCCCAATGGTGGAGATTTACACCACTCCAGAGTCCAGAGGTGGAGCTTCACACCACTCTAGAGTCCAGTGATGTAACTTTACACTACTCCGGAGTACAGTGGTGGAGCTTAACACCACTCCAGAGTCCAGTGATGTAACTTTACACTACTCCAGAGCCCAGTGGTAGAGATTAACATCACTCCAGAGTCCAGTGGTGTAACTTTACACTACTCCAGAGTCCAGTGGTAGAGATTAACATCACTCCAGAGTCCAGTGGTGTAACTTTACACTACTCCAGAGTCCAGTGGTAGAGATTTACACCACTCCAGAGTCCAGAGGTGGAGTTTTACACCACTCCAGAGTCCAGTGGCGAAGCTCTACACCACTCCAGAGTCCAGTGGCGAAGCTCTACACCACTCCATATACTTAGCATTGACTATTTTGTGACAAACATGACAGCCTATGACAGCTCCTCAGTATGACCCATTCCCTCGCCAGTGTGTGTCTATGGAGGTTGCATGGTTATGTACTTGAGTATATACACCTGTTAGTGTGGCTGAAACACCTGAACTCAATAATTATTTCTGTATAGTATAGATGAAGAAAGGATGTGTACATACTAGGCTCGGTGGAGCTCGGCTTAGCTCTCTGTGGCGTTTTGTAAGAAAGCCTTAGCCGGAGTCTGTTTCTGGAATAGTCGTTGCCGGGTTTCCTGACGAACATGGAGAGGGCGTCTTTCTCTTCAGGCGTCCTCGCTGGCTTCTCCGGCTCTTCTTTCTTTGTGGTCTGGTCAGAAGGCGGCCGTGACTTCTGTCCGTTCCCCTTGACCCCTAGAGTCTTGGAGGGCACAGAGAAAAGAGCTACTCTCATTCTGGACCAATTTACTGAGATATATATACACACACACACACACACACACACACACACACATAAACACACACACACACACATACATATATACATACATTCATACACATACATACAAACACACACACACACACACACACACACACACACACACACAAATATATACACATACATACATACACACACCCACACATATATAAAAATACACACACACACACACACACACACACACACATACCCACATACACACACACACACACACACACATACCCACATACACACATACAAACACACACATACCCACATACACACACATACCCCCCCACACACACACATATATACATACATTCATACACATACATATAAATACACACACACACATAAATATACACCCACCCACACACACACATAAATACACACACACACACCTAAACACACACACACATAAATACACACACACACATAAATACACACACACACAAATACACACACACACACAAATACACACACACACATACACACACACAAATACACACACACACACATAAATACACACACGCACACACAAATACACACACAAATAAACACATACACCTAAATACACACACATAAATATAAACACACATAAATATACACACACACATAAATATATACACATAAATATACACCCACACACACACATAAATATACACCCACACACACATCTAAATACACACACACACACACACAAATACACACACACACACACACATAAATATATACACATAAATATACACACACACACACACACACACACCTAAATACACACAAATACACACACACACACAAACACATATGTACATATAAACATAGACTCCTGATCCCTGAGCTGAAGATGGAAAAGGTCGATTAAATGAGAAAGAATTGTTAGATTAATCGGCTAAACAAAAACAAACATCAGTATAATCGATTAAGAAATTATTCGTTATATGCAGCTCTAAAGAGCAGCCCTACACGGTTGTAGGAGAAGTGGGATTCTGTCGCTTAATGCCCCACCTGGATCCACGCTCTGCCGTTCCTAGTAGGAAATACTTTTTAGATGCTGCTCTGATTTGTTTATTTACTACTAATTTTGATAAAAATATCACAGTACTGCACACGAGCTCATTAAAAGTGGTAATAAACCAGTTTAGACCATGTTTCATGACTCGCTTGCGCTAATAGTTGCATATAGCTGAATGGTCCATCTCTACCAGACATCAATAGAACAGATGGATTTTGCTCCTTAGGCCCGAACGGCTGCGCTGGTTCAAACCAGACTTACTTTAGACTGCGCAGGCGTGGACCTGAGGCCGGACGCTTGCGGACTGACCGCAGCTGTGGACGGCGCCTTCGCTTCTTTGGCTGGACTAACGGCCTGTTTGTCTTCATCTTCGTCCTCCTCATCCTCCGTCTGCGGTGAAATCCGTGACGCCGCGAGTCCGGACCCTGCAGAGAGAGGAGAACGGCGTGAGCTGCAGCATCGGTACGCGAGGTTCTTCTTCTCCAGGCTATGCAATCAACTACTAAATAAAGACCTACAGGGACAATGGAATAAAAGCCCCCCGTCCTGACCTTTAGGTACTTTGGGGTCACGTTGTTGGAAGGGAGAGGGCTAAGGAGAGCGGGAGACAGAGTAGGAGAACAGCGGGATCTGTTTAACAGGTCCATAAAGCTAAACAAGTCGGGGGTTGTGTTCCTTTATCAGCGGTGGGCCGCCAGGAAAATGCTCCAGCTTTCCAGAGAAATGTAGAGCAGAGAGCGAGAACGGAGGGGCGAGCGAGAGAAACAAAGAAAGAGAAAGGGAGGAGCTCTGCGTTTCCAACTTTAAGAGGTCGTTAAAAGCCCACATGAGGCGGCGGCTCCAAATAGGACACACTTTCCCTCGTTAGCTACGTGCTAATTTGCAGCAGATAAGTAGGCCAAGCTTGTATTCGGCCTCGACTGACGATGTGCGTCAGTATTAATTGCATTATGGGGCATAAAGTGTGTGTTGAGATTATGTGGAAACATTAACAACATGCATTTGCGTACACTGCTCCCCCCCCGCCCGCCCCCCAACCCCCCCAAACCACACCCCTCGGCGAATGGGGTAAAAATAGTTATTCCGGCTAATTTTGGGGAAAACCGCTCTGAACACCTGCCACTAGGCTGCGGGTTGTTAAACCGTGGGGGGGGTTTCCACCTCTGTGCCAGCTGGCAAAGGGTTAAGTCCTCTGGGAACTTGGAAGGTGGTTAAAACAATTCCACCACCCATCTTCTCTGGAGTGTTTAAACACTGTGTCCACTCACTGTCCACTCTATGAGACACTCCTACTACTTGCTGGTCCACCTTGTAGATGTAGAGTCAGAGACAGTAGCTCATCTGCTGCTGCACAGTTTGTGTTCCTCTAGTTCTTCATCAGTGGACACAGGACGCCGCCCACAGGACGCAATGCCTACAGGGCGCAATGCTCACAGGACGCAAAGCCCAAAGGACGCCATGCCCACAGGACGCAATGCCCACAGGACGCAATGCTCACAGGACGCAAAGCCCACAGGACGCAATGCTCACAGGATGCAATACCCAAAGGACGCAATGCCCACAGGACGCAATACCCACAGGACACAATGCCCACAGGACACAAAGCCCAAAGGACGCAATACCCAAAGGACGCAATGCTCACAGGACGCAATGCCCACAGGACGCAATGCCCAAAGGACGCAATGCCCAAAGGACGCAATGTCCACAGGAAGCAATGCTCACAATCTGCAATGCCCAAAGGACGCAATGTCCACAGGACGCAATGCTCACAATCCACAATGCCCAAAGGACGCAACGCCCAAAGGACACAATGTCCACTAGACACTGTTGTCTATTTAGTTTTGCAACACCCACAGGACGCAACGCCCAAAGGACACAATGTCCACTAGACACTGTTGTCTAGATAGTTTTGCAACACCCACAGGACGCAACGCCCACAGGACGCAGCGCCAACAGGATGCAATGCCCACAGGACGCAATGCCCACAGGACGCAATGCCCACAGGACGCAATACCCAAAGGACGCAATGCTCACAGGACGCAATACCCAAAGGACGCAATGCCCAAAGGACGCAATGCCCAAAGGACGCAATGCTCACATGAAGCAATGCTCACAATCTGCAATGCCCAAAGGACGCAATGTCCACAGGAAGCAATGCTCACAATCTGCAATGCCCAAAGGACGCAATGTCCACAGGACGCAATGCTCACAATCCACAATGCTCAAAGGACGCAATGCCCAAAGGACACAATGTCCACTAGACACTGTTGTCTAGATAGTTTTGCAACACCCACAGGACACAACGCCCACAGGACGCAACGCCCAAAGGACACAATGTCCACTAGACACTGTTGTCTAGATAGTTTTGCAACACCCACAGGACGCAACGCCTACAGGACACAACGCCCACAATCTGCAATGCCCAAAGAACGCAATGCCCAAGAGATGCGCTGCCCACCGGACGCTATGCCCACAGGACACTTGTTGTCTGGATAGTTTTGGTTGGTGGACGATTCCCAGTCCAGCAGTGACACTGAGGTGTTTAAACACTCCAGCAGCAGCAGCACTGCTGTGTCTGATCCACTCACACCAGCACAACACTCACTAACTAACACACCACCACCACGTCAGTGTCACTGCAGTGCTGAGAATGACCCACCTCCCTAATAGTATCTGCTCTGTGGTGGTCCTGTGGGGGTCCTGATCATTAAATAAGTGGAGCTGATACACAGACAGAGTGTAGATATGAGTTCGGCACTAATGAAGTGTTCAGTGAGTGAATGTCTATACGGTGCAGCCTTAGAAGAAAGAGCTCCACCACCTTCCACAACTCCAACCAAGCCTGGCCGTGGAGCAGAACGGCTGACCTGAGATCAGACTCATGGCACTGTGAGCACACTGCACTCACCCCACTGCTTCTTAACCAGCGGCGAGTCTTCATCTCTCTCACGCTGACAGAGAGTGTCCGACGCTCTTTTGGGCCTCCATCTGAAACACACACACACACACACACACACACACACACACACACACACACACACACGAAAATGGGAAAATGATTCAATGACAGTGTTGAAATGATTCACTCAGCCTATGATTCGATTCACTGTACCTGATTCACGATTCAGTCTTCTCGTAATATATATATAGATTAACATTAAGATAAACAAAAACAGTGACTGTGATTTTTGTTGCTGAGTAACATTAATTCATAATAATAACAATAATAACAATAAGCACCGTAGTACGGTGTTGTAGTGGTTAGTACGGTGGTGTAGTGGTTAGTAAGGTGGTGTAGTGGTTAGTACGGTGGTGGAGTGGTTAGTATGGTGGTGTAGTGGTTAGTAAGGTGGTGTAGTGGTTAGTACGGTGGTGTAGTGGTTAGTATGGTGGTGTAGTGGTTAGTATGGTGTTGTAGTGGTTAGTACGGTGGTGTAGTGGTTAGTATGGTGGTGTAGTGGTTAGTATGGTGGTGTAGTGGTTAGTATGGTGTTGTAGTGGTTAGTATGGTGTTGTAGTGGTTAGTACGGTGGTGTAGTGGTTAGTATGGTGGTGTAGTGGTTAGTATGGTGGTGTAGTGGTTAGTAAGGTGGTGTAGTGGTTAGTACGGTGGTGTAGTGGTTAGTATGGTGGTGTAGTGGTTAGTATGGTGGTGTAGTGGTTAGTATGGTGTTGTAGTGGTTAGTACGGTGGTGTAGTGGTTAGTACGGTGGTGTAGTGGTTAGTATGGTGGTGTAGTGGTTAGTATGGTGGTGTAGTGGTTAGTATGGTGTTGTAGTGGTTAGTATGGTGTTGTAGTGGTTAGTACGGTGGTGTAGTGGTTAGTATGGTGGTGTAGTGGTTAGTACGGTGGTGTAGTGGTTAGTATGGTGGTGTAGTGGTTAGTACGGTGTTGTAGTGGTTTGTACGGTGTTGTAGTGGTTAGTACGGTGTTGTAGTGGTTAGTACGGTGTTGTAGTGGTTAGTACGGTGTTGTAGTGGTTAGTACGGTGGTGTAGTGGTCAGTACGGTGTTGTAGTGGTTAGTATGGTGTTGTAGTGGTCAGTACGGTGTTGTAGTGGTTAGTACGGTGTTGTAGTGGTTTGTACGGTGTTGTAGTGGTTTGTACGGTGTTGTAGTGGTTAGTACGGTGTTGTAGTGGTTAGTACGGTGTTGTAGTGGTTAGTACGGTGGTGTAGTGGTTAGTATGGTGGTGTAGTGGTTAGTATGGTGTTGTAGTGGTTAGTATGGTGTTGTAGTGGTCAGTACGGTGTTGTAGTGGTTAGTATGGTGTTGTAGTGGTTAGTATGGTGTTGTAGTGGTTAGTATGGTGTTGTAGTGGTTAGTACGGTGGTGTAGTGGTTAGTATGGTTGTGTAGTGGTTAGTATGGTGGTGTAGTGGTTAGTACGGTGGTGTAGTGGTTAGTATGGTGGTGTAGTGGTTAGTATGGTGTTGTAGTGGTTAGTACGGTGTTGTAGTGGTTTGTACGGTGTTGTAGTGGTTAGTACGGTGTTGTAGTGGTTAGTAAGGTGGTGTAGTGGTTAGTATGGTGGTGTAGTGGTTAGTACGGTGGTGTAGTGGTTAGTATGGTGTTGTAGTGGTTAGTATGGTGTTGTAGTGGTTAGTAAGGTGGTGTAGTGGTTAGTATGGTGGTGTAGTGGTTAGTATGGTGGTGTAGTGGTTAGTACGGTGGTGTAGTGGTTAGTATGGTGGTGTAGTGGTTAGTATGGTGTTGTAGTGGTTAGTACGGTGTTGTAGTGGTTTGTACGGTGTTGTAGTGGTTAGTACGGTGGTGTAGTGGTTAGTATGGTGGTGTAGTGGTTAGTATGGTGTTGTAGTGGTTAGTACGGTGGTGTAGTGGTTAGTATGGTCTTGTAGTGGTTAGTACGGTGGTGTAGTGGTTAGTATGGTGTTGTAGTGGTTAGTAAGGTGGTGTAGTGGTTAGTATGGTGGTGTAGTGGTTAGTACGGTGGTGTAGTGGTTAGTATGGTGGTGTAGTGGTTAGTACGGTGGTGTAGTGGTTAGTACGGTGGTGTAGTGGTTAGTATGGTGGTGTAGTGGTTAGTATGGTGTTGTAGTGGTTAGTACGGTGTTGTAGTGGTTAGTATGGTGTTGTAGTGGTTAGTAAGGTGGTGTAGTGGTTAGTATGGTGGTGTAGTGGTTAGTATGGTGGTGTAGTGGTTAGTACGGTGGTGTAGTGGTTAGTAAGGTGGTGTAGTGGTTAGTACGGTGTTGTAGTGGTTAGTATGGTGTTGTAGTGGTTAGTAAGGTGGTGTAGTGGTTAGTATGGTGGTGTAGTGGTTAGTATGGTGGTGTAGTGGTTAGTACGGTGGTGTAGTGGTTAGTATGGTGTTGTAGTGGTTAGTACGGTGGTGTAGTGGTTAGTATGGTGTTGTAGTGGTTAGTAAGGTGGTGTAGTGGTTAGTATGGTGGTGTAGTGGTTAGTATGGTGGTGTAGTGGTTAGTATGGTGGTGTAGTGGTTAGTATGGTGGTGTAGTGGTTAGTACGGTGGTGTAGTGGTTAGTATGGTGTTGTAGTGGTTAGTAAGGTGGTGTAGTGGTCAGTATGGTGGTGTAGTGGTCAGTACTTTACTTTTTAATCAGTTTAAATCAGTTTTCAGGTTTGTTTTGAATGATTTAAGCGGGTTTGAATATCCAGAGAACGTTCAGTCGGTTAATTTTAGGTCACGTCTGTGAAAACAGCACGTCCGTGTTTTGAGAGAAGCGAACTCCTGACAGAACCTTCCACTGCCTGCTGCCATCAGTGTGCGGAATTTTCCGTCGCTGCTCCATTTAAAAACATGGAATATCCATTTTACCGTCTGCCGTCATAATGTAAACACGGCCCTCGGCTAGCGTCTGTACTCCAGGCCTTCGTGCTTCCTCTCTTCACAGACCTGAACCCCTCACCTGTTTGGATCTCTGAGAGACACGCGCTCGGCAGCCGGGGTCCGCGAGTTCGGCGTCCCAAAGGCTTTAGGGGGGGTCCTGTTCATCCTGGGAGGGCCTCTGACCTCTGACCTCTGGGGGGACGAGAGGACCGACCTGAAAGACGCCACGATTTATGAATTAAAGCGGTGGACATGGACTGACGTCACATTTTACATAACACAGAACGTACTGCACCGGCTCGGAGCTGCTCACGGAAAACTCATCAGGTGTCATTATGTCATTCAGCACTGGACCCTGACCGGTACACTCAATACTCTCCTCCAGTAAAAAACTTCTTCAGACTTGAAACGAATGTAGGTGAACGGCACCCTCTGGTGGCAGCTTTGAAAACTGAACTCAAGCGCCATCAAACTAAACTGTCCTGTACACACTATAAGGGGTTCTTTAGAAAAGACAAGGGTTCTGATTAGGCCTACATAGACTTCTGTGCACGCTTCAGTGGTTCTTTGCACAGTCAAATGGTTGTTCAGGTTGATAGAGAATGTGTTTGCTCACGTTCGCTCATTTAGCTCTGACGCTGGGATTTTAACAGTCTATTGTAAAAAGTCTGCGCCAGAACCATCAACACAAGAAGAAGCAGAGCCTCATATCTGCAAATAGATCCAACAACTTCTATGGCCAGTACAATATCCAATAGTTTCTGCTACTACACTATACACTATAACCCACTACACTATACGAACCCCACTACACACTATAACCCACTACACTATACACTCTAACCCACTACACTATACACTCTAACACAGTACACTATACACTCTAACCCACTACACTATACACTCTAACACAGTACACTATACACTTTAACCCACTACACTATACCCCGCTACACTATACACTATAACCCACTACACTATACCAACCTCACTATACACTATAACCCACTACACTATACCAACCACACTATACACTCTAACCCACTACACTATACCCCACTACACTATACACTATAACCCACTACACTATACCCCACTACACTATACACTCTAACCCACTACACTATACACTATAACCCACTACACTGTACACTCTAACCCACTACACTATACACTCTAACCCACTACACTATACCCCACTACACTATACACTATAACTCACTACACTATACACTCTAACCCACCACACTATACACTATAACCCACTACACTGTACACTCGAACCCAATACACTATACCCCACTACACTATACACTCTAACCCACTACACTATACCCCACTACACTATACACTCTAACCCACTACACTATACACTCTAACCCACTACACTATACCCCACTACACTATACACTACAACCCACTACACTATACACTCTAACCCACTACACCCCACTACACTATACACTATAACCCAATACACTATACCAACCGCACTATACCCTATAACTCACTACACTATACCAACCACACTGTGCACTATAACCCACTACACTATACCAACCCCACTATACACTATAACCCACTACACTATACCAACCACACTACACACTATAACCCACTACACTATACCAACCACACTATACACTATAACCCACTACACTACACCAACCACACTATAATCCACTACACCATACCAACCCCACTATACACTATAACCCACTACACTATACCAACCACACTACACACTATAACCCACTACACTATACCAACCACACTATACACTATAACCCACTACACTCTACCAACCACACTATAATCCACTACACCATACCAACCCCACTATACATTATAACCCACTACACTATACCAACCACACTATACACTATAACCCACTATACTATACCAACCACACTATACACTATAACCCACTACACTATACCAACCACACTATACACTATAACCCACTACACTATACCAACCACACTATAATCCACTACACTATACCAACCACACTATACCCCACTACACTATACCAACCACACTATACACTATAACCCACTACACTATACCCACCACACTCTACACTATAACCCACTACACTATACCAACCACAATATACCCCACTATACTATACCAACCACACTATACACTATACCCCACTACACTATACACTCTAACCCACTACACTATACACTCTAACCCACTACACTATACCCCACTACACTATACACTACAACCCACTACACTATACACTCTAACCCACTACACTATACCCCACTACACTATACACTATAACCCACTACACTATACCCACCACACTCTACACTATAACCCACTACACTATACCAACCACAATATACCCCACTATACTATACCAACCACACTATACACTATAACCCACTACACTACACCAACCACACTATACCCCACTGCACTATACCAACCACACTATACACTATAACCCACTATACTATACCAACCACACTACACCCCACTACACAATACCAACCACACTATACACTATAACCCACTACACTAAACCAACCACACTATACACTATAAGCCACTACACTATACCAACCACACTATACACTATAACCCACTACACTATACCAACCACACTATACACTATACCCCACTACACGATACCAACCACACTATACACTATAACCCACTACACTATACCAACCACACTATACACTACAACCCACTACACTATACACTCTAACCCACTACACTATACCAACCACACTATACACTATAACCCACTACACTATACCAACCACACTATACACTACAACCCACTACACTATACACTCTAACCCACTACACTATACCCCACTACACTATACACTATAACCCACTACACTATACCCACCACACTCTACACTATAACCCACTACACTATACCAACCACAATATACCCCACTATACTATACCAACCACACTATACACTATAACCCACTACACTACACCAACCACACTATACCCCACTGCACTATACCAACCACACTATACACTATAACCCACTATACTATACCAACCACACTATACCCCACTATACTATACCAACCACACTACACCCCACTACACAATACCAACCACACTATACACTATAACCCACTACACTATACCAACCACACTATACACTATAACCCACTACACTATACCAACCCCACTATACACTATAACCCACTACACTATACCAACCACACTATACACTATAACCCACTACACTATACCAACCACACTATACACTATAACTCACTACACTATACCAACCACACTATACACTACAACCCACTACACTATACCAACCACACTATACACTATAACCCACTACACTATACCAACCACACTATACACTATAACCCACTACACTATACCAACCACACTATACACTACAACCCACTACACTATACCAACCACACTATACACTATAACCCACTACACTATACCAACCACACTATACACTATAACCCACTACACTATACCAACCACACTATACACTATAACCCACTATACACTATAACCCACTACACTATAACCCACTACACTATACCAACCACACTATACACTATAACCCACTACACTTTACCAACCACACTATACACTATAACTCACTACACTATACCAACCACACTATACACTATAACCCACTACACTATACACTATAACCCACTACACTTTACCAACCACACTATACACTATAACTCACTACACTATACCAACCACACTATACACTATAACTCACTACACTATACCAACCACACTATACACTATAACTCACTACACTATACCAACCACACTATACACTATAACCCACTACACTACACCAACCACACTATACACTATAACCCACTACACTTTACCAACCACACTATACACTATAACTTACTACACTATACCAACCACACTATACACTATAACCCACTACACTTTACCAACCACACTATACACTATAACCCACTACACTATACCAACCACACTATACACTATAACCCACTACACTATACCAACCACACTACACACTATAACCCACTACACTATACCAACCACACTACACACTATAACCCACTACACTATACCAACCACACTATACACTATAACCCACTACACTATACCAACCACACTACACACTATAACCCACTACACTATACCAACCACACTACACACTATAACCCACTACACTACACCAACCACACTATACACTATAACCCACTACACTACACCAACCACACTATACACTATAACCCACTACACTTTACCAACTACTATAAACCACTATAAACAGCATCGCCTCTGTAAACAACACCACCACCACTGTAAACAACATCAACACCACTGCAAACAACATCTGAGTCTCTGCAATCAAGCATATTACACCAACCCACTTTAAATGACTCTTTCCCCAAAGGCTGAATTAAGCCCCAATTTTAAAAGATGGGTGGAATTCCCATATAAGCACGATATGATGATTCCAGCTGTGTGGAGTTCCTCCTTACCTGTCTGCTCCAGCAGATCCGGGGCTCGCATCTGTTCTTCCATTGACGGAGCTGCTTTTGTTAAATCTCCTGCCATTCAACCCCACCTGATCCCAGCTCGTCTAGAAAACATCAAACACAAACTGATACCACCTGCATCATCATCCTAAACTGAGATCCCTCAGCCTTCATCTAGCCTACTCTATAACCCACTACACTATACCAACCACACTATACACTTTACACTATACCAACCACACTACACACTTTACACTATACTCTATAACCCATTGCTCTACATCAACCACACTACATACTTTACACTATAACCCACTACACTATACACTTTACAATATACTAACCACACTACACATTTTACACTACACTACATATTTAACTCTATAACCCACTGCACTATACCAACCACACTATACACTTTAAACTGTAACCCACTGCACTATACCAACCACACTATACACTTTACACTATACCAACCACACTATACACTTTACAATATACTCTATAACCCATTGCACTACATCAACCACACTACATACTTTACACTATAACCCACTACACTATACACTTTAGAATATACCAACCACACTATACACTTTAAACTGTAACCTACTGCACTATATCAAACATACTATACACTTTACACTACACACTGTACCCCACTACACTATATGCTTTACACAGTACCAGCCGTACTATATAACACAAACAAAATACCAACCACACTAAACTTTACACTATAACCTAAATAATCCAGAGAACGCCACGAAAACACTCCCCAGACCGTAACGCTGACACCTATTAGCTGCTGTCGTCCAAAGTAGTGATCATAATAATGTGACTCGACTGTGTAGAAACAGAAACAAGCAGCCAGAGCTGTGGAGTTCCTCATCACTGAACATGAACTCTAATGAAATTAGATAAATCATCACACTTATCAAAGTCATCATACTTTGGAGGTGTCGGTATGCTGAAGTCTGGAGAGAGGAGACATCATGTGAAGGCTGGAGGAATCTGATGGCTGCTTCTTCTTGGGGATTTTAAACGGGGTTCCCATCTGACAACACACCAGGAGACGAACACATGAACTGACATTGTTTTCATTCAGGTTTTCTAGGACTACGAAGATGTAATGAAGATTTATCTTCCTGGTTAAGCTTTTTTAGGCCACGAAATAAGCTTAGTTAACACGTCCTCTCTACTTTAGTGATTCTTAATGCAACACAAATCCTGAAAAGCTGTGACATTATCTAGCCAGCGTTAGCTACCGCTCATACCTTCTCCTCCTCCTCCTCCTCCGTGTGTAACAGGGTCCCCTGCGGGTCTCCGAGCTCCTTCAGACAGGTAGAAATCGTCTTTGATGATCAAACATGATTGTAATCACTTCTCCGAGCTGATTTCCACTGTACAGTCCGAGCGCAGGTGTATAAACAGTTAGCTTAGCTAACGCTAAACACGACAGCACAGGGCTCTAGCGTAGCTGCAGAACAATGTCATTACACCGAGATGGGTGGTCTGAGTTAAACAGACAGATAAAAACCAAGTAAAGTGG